>CM052448.1:1828339-1878746 GCA_028533085.1 Varecia variegata | reverse complement strand
AGAAACAAATTATCTGGCCAACTAAAAAATATATATAGAAAAAAATTAGCCGGGCATGGTGGCGCATGCCTGTAGTCCCAGCTACTCGGGAGGCTGAGGCAGTAGGATCGCTTAAGCCCAGGAGTTTGAGGTTGCTGTGAGCTAGGCTGACGCCACGGCACTCACTCTAGCCCGGGCAACAAAGCGAGACTCTGTCTCATAAAAAAAAAGAAAAAGAGACGGGGTCTCGCTCTGTCACCCAGGCTGGAGTGCAGTAGTCCGATCGCAGCTCACTGTAACCTCGACCTCGTGGACTCAAGAGATCCTCACCCTGAGTAGCTGGGACTATAGGCACGTACCGTCACACCTGGCTAACTGTTTAAATTTTTTGTAGAGATGGGGTCTTGCTATATTGCCCAGGCTTGTCTCCAACTTCTAGGCTCAAGCAATTCTCCTGCCTCAGCTTCCTGAGTAGCTGGGACTATAGGTGTGCACCACCACGCCCAGTGGACGCTTACATTTTTCTTTTATCAGGTCTGTTGTCAGAAGTGGGATCCAAAGGAGACCACCCCACGATGACCTTGGGGAGGTGCACATGCTCCACCGTGCCGTTTGCTCGCTACTTCTCACTACGCACCTGGAGGCCATCACGACTTCTGTCAAGTTCTCTGAGTTTATTTGAGCATTTTTAGATCTGGACTGGGTTTGGCAGTCACGACATAAACTAGATTGGGTCCTGCAGAGAGGCTCCAGGTGTCTGACTGGGTTAGACAGAAACTGAATTGGGTTTAGTAAAAGAACTTCAATAAAAAAAATAAAAGGTTCCAGGAAGAGAGAAAATAATGGGTTTATTTAAATCCGGGGAGTCTAGGCCTCCATCTCGACACAGAAAACTGTGCCTTTCTAGAGAAATGGGTGAATCTTACCAAAAATAATTTAGAATCTTGGTGACCACAACGGGGATGTTTTAACCTAAACAAAATTGCTCATCTATGGCACACACAAAAACAGAGATCCCAAGCAGCTCAGAAACGAGAATCTGTACTCTTGATTGGTATGTAAAGCTTTCCAATCCACCTTTCCCTCTGTCTCCTCTGCCTACTCGGAACCTGGTGACCTTTCCGCTTGCCTGACCTGGAGGGAAAAAAAAAGAACTAGGTAAGTGTTTATAAAGTCAGGCCCTCAGATCAGTCAGGTCTGCTTTTTAAACACCCTTATGCCTTGGTCAGATCTTGAGTTCAGAGCAATCATGAAATTGCTTGTGTAGCACAGAAAACGCTTTGCCCTGTTTGTTAATGGGCTCTGCCGGGAACTCATAATCCAGTCAAATGCACGTAGATAGAGCCCGGAGAGCCTCAAAGACCGATGAGGAGGCAGAATGGCATCACTCTGAGGATAACTTCCACGGCTGCAGGATTCCATCTGGTCCACTTACAGGCCCGAAGAAGCCTGAAAATGGCAAAAAGCTTTCGAAAGCCATTCCAACATGTTTCCTGCCTGTGCTGATTGGTCAGTCAACCAGATCTGCAGACAAAAGAAAGATAAATCTGTGACTGGTTTCAAAGCCCACCGGGAGGCTTTGTTTCTCTTACATTCGGGTCAATCCAGTCATCCCTAGTTGCCCTCTGTAAGTGAACTCTCCCCCAACAGTGGTAGACTTACAAAACGAAGAAACAGGGAGGGAAGCTGCAGGATTACCCATGTTAGCTCAACATTTCCTTCCTTTCTTTTTCTGTTTTTTTGAGATAGAGTCTTGCTGTGTCACCCTGGGTTCACTGCAACCTCATGGCTCACTGCAACCTCCAATTCCTGGGCTCAAGTGATCCTCCTGCCTCAGCCTCCCAAGTATCTGGGACTACAGGCATGTGCCACCATGCCCAGCTAATTTTTCTACTTTTAGTAGACACAGAGTGTCATTCTTGCTCACACTGGTCTTGAACTCCTGACCTCCAGCGATCCTCCTGCCTCAGCCTCCCAGAATGCCAGTGTTATAGGTGCCAGCCACCGTGACTAGCTGTAGCTGAACATTTTGAAAGGATCTTAGCACAGGTAAGGAAAAAAAAGCTTCTGAATTTATGGTCTTGCAATTCAGGGCAACCAAAAACCAACAGCCTAGAATGACCTTCAGATTTCTCCTAATAAGTAACTTTTTTTTTTTTTTGAGACAGAGTCTCACTCTGTTGCCTGGGCTAGAGTGCCGTGGCGTCAGCCTAGCTCACAGCAACCTCAAACTCCTGGGCTCAAGCAATCCTTTTGCCTCAGCCTCCCAAGTAGCTGGGACTACAGGCATGGCCACCATGCCCAGCTAATTTTTTCTATATTTTAGTTGTCCACCTAATTTCTTTCTATTTTTAGTAGAGATGGGGTCTCGCTCTTGCTCAGGCTGGTCTCAAACTACTGAGCTCAAACGATCCTCCCACCTCAGCCTCCCAGAGTGCTAGGATTACAGGCGTGAGCCATCACGCCCAACCCTAGTAAGTAACTCTTAAATCAGCAGTTTATCAGCTTCTGTACGTTTATACATGTCTTCATATGAATGTATGTATGTTTGTATGTTAATTTGTATGATATTTTTGGGTGGGATTAATAAACCAATTTTTAAAATCCTTTAAGGGAGTTCTATTCAAATTGGCTTGAAGATAAACGAGCACTCATTTTGTAAAATTATTCCAAAAACTCTCAGAAACATAGAAACTGACCCAAATGTGTTTTTTTTCCCTAAGTTCACGTGACTCAGGAAGCTCTCTGGTAAATAAAATTGGTAAATAAAAATAGGAATGTTTTCAGAGTTATTAGTTTTTCCTGGGTTTCTGGTCAGACAGGTTTGTGCAGTTTCTGCTGGATGCTGAAGGTCGTAAAACTGTAAATCCAGCCTAAGAGTCAAATGAGCAGTAAAATGAATTGCTTAATGCATGTGACTTCTGGAAGTGAAAAACAAAAAACAGGGAAGAACCATATATATATTTTTAGCTTCTTTGCTTCTGTGATATTTTGGATACTTGCCTGATTTGTCAACAAAAATAAAATAACATTAGATGATGGTATAGGGCAGGGGACTGATGGCAGTTGAATTCCTTTGGAGGATCTGTCTTTAGGCAGACAAGGCAAGTCCGGAGAAAGCCTGTCCTGCATTTGCTATTTTCCAAGTGCTTTCAGCTCTGCACCAAAGCATCATATTTTGGGGTGGCATTTCCTGAACTCCATCAATGGCTGGCTCTGTTTAATGTCTCATAAAATTTTCATGAGCAATTTAAGTATAATTATGAAAAAGTGAGTCAGGGAAATGTAACTGAAATAAAAGTTTATAAATAAACTTTCCAAAAATAATTATGTTTTATAAAATATGACCACCTAAAAGTAGTTAAAGAAATTTTTTTTGTAACTTGAAATCTCAAAATTGTTACATTAAGTTAGGTAATAGATATTCATTAAATATCTGGGTCATTTCTCAGTAAGTTAAATTACTTGAAACATTAATTTCTGGACCCAAGTTTAAAGTATATATATTTTGATATCTTATTTTTATATGATATAGAGACACTAAATACATTCAGGTCTTCCAACATGAAAGATTTTATCATGAGATGGTGTTTGTCTGCAAAATGCTGATATAAAACCGTTCACAATTTTTACTAGTTTTCACTAGAAATTAAGGTTACTAACAGTCAAAAATTCTAATCAATATATGTAATTAAAACTTCTAGAAATAAGGAAAGCCACTCTGTATGCAAGGGAAGTAAGGCATGTTTTATAAAGGAAGCTTTGTCAGTGTGTTTTGGTTAAGGGAGAAAAAATAATTTTTGTCCTAAAGTAGAGTGACTAATTGTTCCACAGTGGGAAAGAGAAAAGGTGTAGGGCAAATGAAATGGATATATGAAAGTTGTAGAAGGTTGCACAGAGAAAATTTGAAAGAGGAATTTCATGTGTTGTCTAGCTGGCTAATTTTTTTTTTTTTTTTTGAGACAGAGTCTCACTCTCTTGCCTGGGCTAGAGTGTCATGGCATCAGCCTAGCTCACAGCAACCTCAAACTCCTGGGCTCAAGCGATCCTCCTGCCTCAGCCTCCCGAGTAGCTGGGACTACAGGCATGCGCCACCATGCCCGGCTAATTTTTTCTATATATATTTTTAGCTGTCCAGATCATTTCTTTCTATTTTTAGTAGAGACAGGGTCTTGCTCTTGCTCTTGCTCAGGCTGGTCTCAAACTCCTGAGCTCACACAATCTGCCCGGCTCAGCCTCCCAGAGTGCTAGGATTACAGGCGTGAGCCAACATGCCCGGCCGGTAAGAACTTCTAATGAAGAAACCAGTGGGTCTGTGAAGTTGCTAACCAAGATCAGGCAGAACAGAAATTAGTTACACGGGACTGAAACACTGATGAGGATAATGTTTTCATGACTTTTTAATTTAAAATTTTGGTGGTTCTTTATTTTAATGTTTTATTTTCCAGATTTAAGGAAACATTTTTCCCTCTCTTCTTTCAGATTGTAGCCCTGTTTGTTGTTTTTGAATTTGATTATCTACTTGTAGACTGGACTAGGTCCAGAGTTCTAGGTTCCTCCAATTCAATTTTATTTCATTCTTCCAACTTGAAATCACTAAGAATAAGAACTGCTATGTTTCTGCAACCCCACATGCTGGAGACGGACAACGTGATGTGATTTCAGGGGACGACCCTCCAGCCTCATGTGTGGGGCCCTCAGGGAGTTCATCGAAATGCCCAAAGCCATAACCAGAGACATTCAGACATAAAACCAGGAAATTATGCTTTGGTTTCTAATCTAGAAATCTTCTTGACTAATTTCCCTCTGGACTCAGAGACTGAAGTTATAGTTTGTTCTAGTCATTGACCTTTGCTTTTATTTGGTTTCCATAGAAATATTAGCTAAGGAGTGTATGCCAATATCTTGGTATTTTTCTCCTGATAGTCATTATCATCTCCTCAGTGTACTATGTGAACATAAACATAATTTAAAAGCTGTTGGAACTCCAACAACACTTAAAGCTTTGAGAGAAACGTGACTGTAATCTGAGCCACATTCACTTACAATTTGTGATTCTCAGATTATAGATCATCTCACTTTCTTAATTTTCTTATTTTGTATAATGACTAGAGAGAATTGAACAACATTAGGGACAACTTCCTGCCTTAATTACTTGACCCTCCTTAGAGATTAACTTCCCCTTTTTTGTCTCCCTTTGTTTAGACTAGATGATAGAAAACCCGTAACAATTACACCCTCTGTAAAAAAAAGTTAAATGTGCTGGGAGCCTGTAATCCCAACACTTTGGGAGGCTGGGGCAGGAGGATTGCTTGAGGCCAGGAGTTCAAGACTTGCTTGGGCAACACAGCAAGACCTCATCGCTACCAAAAAAAAAAAATTTAGTGGGGCATGGTGGTGCACACCTGTAATTTCAGCTACTTGGGAGGCTGAGGCGGGAGGATCCCTCAAGCTCAGGAATTCGAGGTTGTAGAGAGCTATGATTGTGCCACTGCACTCCAGCCTGGGTGACAGAGCAAGACCCTGTCTAAAAAAAAAAAAAAAAGAAAAAAAAGAAAAGAAAAAATATTAATATGAGCACTGATATTATGTATGTAAAAAAATGTTACATGTCCCCTTCCCAAAAAGAAACCCTGCCAGTAATAAGCACTCAGACTGCTGTAACTGTGCACCAACCTCGTATGAATAATGTAATCTTGCTTCGAAAGTCCTCTGTTTCTGACTATATAAAAATGAAACCTTACCTTCTCTACTTTGGAACACTGACTCCATTTCTCTGGACTTTGTGCTTGAATAAACTTTCTTTAAATTAGACCTTTGACCCTTTTGATTATTTTAGGTTGACAGCTGTATTCCCTCAAGGGCCTTCAATATGTGTCTGTGCCACCCACGGTAGCCAGATGGTCTCCCTGTGATTAGAGCAGCAAAAAAAATCCCAAGATGAACAATAAAAGGAATCTTTTTTCAATGAGCCTCATGTTGTGACTTAGAAGGTTCCTCACAGAGATGACGACAGCCCACTCATGATGGTGACAGACAGTGGCACTCATGCCCAAGTTTTGGTAAGTTTCTCATAAATAAGAGGCTGGCCAAAAGCGGGGAATTGTTTAAAAAAAAAATTCTACTTGGGAGGCCATTACACTGGGGTGGCTCTGGCACTTTAAATTTAACTACTTGAACAAGCTAAAGCCCAGTGCAAACAATAAATTTAAACTACAAACTGCACCAGTCAGAAACCACCAATTCATCTCTAACTAGGAACTTTCCACTCTAACCAATCAAAATAGTTTTCTTTGTCTTGCTTCTGCAAACACTTGATAAGAGTTTCTCCTCCACCCTCCCATGAGCGCTGGCTGCCTGCAGTCTGGTGCTGTAGTATTCATGAGTCGCTAAATGTTCAAATAAACTCTACATAAATGTGCTTCCAGTTTCCTTTCATTAGCCTCCAACTCGTACATTTTAAAAACAATCTGTTTTCTTACAGGCAGTGGCAGTTTTCAAAGATTGAGGACCAGGTGTGGGAAAGTACCTGGAGGCAGAGGCCTTTGCCCCTGGGGCTTCTGGGGGACCCCTCATCTCCTGTTCAAGGAGGTAACTCTGTGTTTCCTTCATCTCCTTCTCTAGCAGGGCTGGCACCCAGGGGGCTTAGGGAGGGCTTGAGGTTCCCAGGAATCTTCCTCAGCCCCCGAGCCACCCACAGGAACATGTGGCAAAGCCATGCCCTTCAGGCAGGATGGTGCCCCTCCCTGCCCACTGAAGACCGTGGGCCAACCTGCTCCTCTGCAGAACCCTGGAGCCACTGTTCTTGGCAGTGTCCCCTGCACCAGGGGAGCCATGAGTCCTGAGAGGCTTCCAGGGGCCTGTGTGGTTTGGGTGGTGTTGGGGGATTCCTGGGAAGGGACCAGCAGGAGGGGGCCTGAGGCCTCCTGGAGACAGGTCCTGGGAAGCAGGTCACTCAGACCCAATCCCAAGGGAGGACTCCTGAGTGAAGGATGGCAGAGACCATCACTGTGCCACCTGCCAGGAACAGGAGTCCAAACACTTTCGCCCGCTGCATTCTGGCTGCATTGTGCCGCACCTGAGTCCGGTGAGACAAAATGCACTCATGCAAAGGAAGGCATCACAAGAGGGTTTCTTACTTACAGCCAGTCAGGGACAACAGAAGCCTCGGATCCATTGTGAGCCAGTCCCCCAAGGCTCAGGAATGCTGCATGTCCCACTTGTACTGCAGCTGAGGGGCCCCAAAGGCAGCTCACCCCAGGTTGTATACCTTGAGGGCTGCAAGACCCACTGGGACCCAAGTTTTGGCTCGAAGGACATCCTGCTTCCAGGGGAAGGAGGAACAAAGCTGGGCTGTCCCGGGTAGTTCCTTGTGAGAAAGAAAAGAAACTTTCTATATGAGGAACAGGCACGTCCTCCAGATAACCAGGCAGTCCCGTCCCACTCCTGCCTTGGGCTGAGTGGTCGGTCATCTGAGGCTGCTCCCTATGGGCTGGGGACTGACTGTTGTCAGAGGTTGCTATAAATTTACCTAAAAATGCCACATGCTGGACACCATAACTCATCATACCCTGTAGTTCTCAACAATGTACAGCCCCTCACTAATCAATATCATTTCTCTAAACAATGGGAATTCCTGACAAACAACTTCATATCAGCACACTCCTTGTCGGCCTTTTTGCCTTTAAAAACCTGCTTGTAGCAAAGGCTGAACAGAGCTCCTATCCCAGGTGACTTGGGTGTGAGTCTTCCAGGCAGCTGTCCCCATCTTGGCCCAAATAAACTCTGTACTTACATGAATTTTGCTTTGGTTTCTTTCTTTTTTTTTTCCTGAGACAGGCTCTTGCTCTGTTGCCCAGGCTGGAGTGCAGAGATGCGATCATAGCAACCTCAGACTCCTAAGCTAGAGTGATCCTCCCGCTTTGGCCTCCCAAAGTGCTGGGACTACAGGTGGGAGCAACCGCGGCCAGCCCAGTTTCTTCCTTTAGGTGGACACTCTTTTAACTCAAGATGTTTCATTCCCTAGGAGCTACAACAAGGTCTGCGCTGTTTCAGGCAGTGCCTCTCTATCTCAGAATGTTGCGTTCTCAGCACATTCTATAGTTATTGTTGAGAACTACAAAGAAGACAGAGAACTGGGTAGATTCAAGGCAACTGGGAGGGCTGCCCTGCAGGGAGAGTCAGGGCTTCTGAGGCTTCCCAGGGGCCCAGCGCGATGGGTCCCACTGCCCCATTTCAGTCCAAGGGCGGTAGGAAAGGGAGGCCTCAGGGGTGTCCAGGCCAGTTGCTAGTCCCTCAGCCTGAGGGCCCAGGGTGTGCGGCCTGCGGGTCAGAGGCCCCAGGAGAGTCCCCTGGTCTGAGAAATGGCCCAGGCCAGGCAGCTCTGGGCAGGGGGCTCCAGGGATGGTGGGGTTGGAGCTGGGCCTCAAAAGGGCCCAGAATCCTGGAATCCACAGCCTGGTTCTGGCAAAGAGTCAGGCATGCTGTAGGCACTCAATCATTGTATATTCAATGAATTTTTATTTTTTTGCCCAAAGGTATACTTTGTTCATATCCAAAATTTAAAATGTGTCCAGCACATGGCCCTACAACACTCCTGTGCAGGTGGAGCCTTCCTTCCCGTCCTCAGGGTCTGAGAGAGGCCCCTGGGAGTCCACTTGTCCCCACGAGTCTGCATCTATCTCTGCAAAGGCAGGGGCCAGCTCAGCAGGGGCTGTGCCCACAGGAGACGAGGGTTGCCCAGGGCAGGGACTGGGGCATGGGGGCCTCTCCCTCCCCTGGGACTTGTCCCAGGCCTCCCGCCTGCCCGGTGGCCCCCCAGGTGCTCTCCCAGGAGAGGACGCTGCTCCCTCACCCTCTTCAACAGAAAGTTGGTGATTCCGCCGAAAAGTACCACTGGAAACACAGTGACCGAAAGGTGTGCTAACTCTCCCTTTTACAGACGCTTCAGAGACGTTCGACAAACAATCTGGACAGGGAAAATTGAGCCAGGTGACTCCAGTGACCCCATGCCCACGCCCCAGATTGGGGACATGAGGGGCCTGTGGAGATCAAGGTCCCACCAGACACGGGGCAAGGCCAGAGAAAAACAATGGGACCCTTGAGATGGCCCCGTCCCACGGAGCTCAGGGGAAGAACAGCCTCCCTGGACTGACGTGTGGCTCCCGCCCCAGGTCCCCCAGCCCAGGCCCCCAGGTGCTGTCCCAGCGAGAGAGTGCCACACCCTGACCTTCTTCATCGGGCCTCCTCATGCACCAGCGAATCACAGCAAAGAAACCACACCTACAACAAGGGCAGTCACACTCCCCTTCAGTGGTAATTTCAGGGGGCCTGGAGACACCATCTGGATAGGGAAGAATGAGCCAGGTGACCCTAGTGATGCTGTACCCACCCCCCAGACTGGGGACATGAGGGGCCTGTGGCCCACCAGACACAGGAACGACCAGAGAAAAACACTGGAACCCTCAAGATGGCCCTGTCCCACCGAGCTCAGGGGAAGAACAGGCCAGGGCTCCGCCCTCTGCTGTGACCAAATGGTGGCCTCAGGGTGGGAACTCAGCCCCTCTGAGCCCTGCCTCCCACAGGCCATGGGGACAGCACCCTCCACCCCTGGGCTGTTGGGGAGAGAACCTGGGGGGCAGGTGGAGGCACTCAGAGCAGGACTGGCTGTGGGAATGCTGACAGTGACAGCCGGGCACGCCAGAAGGGAGTTGGAGTCCCTCTGAGTCCCCACCATGGCCCCCACCAGGCCAGGGATCCCAGCATAGAGATGAAGGCTGACAGGTCCTTTAGGTCCCCTGAGCCTGTCCAGGGCTGTGTCCAGGGACACCCCCATCTCAGGTGTTCTGGGGGGCCTCAGCCCAGGGAGAAGCAGCCAAATCCCCACCCCTCCTCACTGGGCACTTCAGTCTTTAGTTGTCCTGGATCTCCCGCTGTCAACTGTGCAAGTGACCAATGTCCTGCTCCTGTCCCCAGGAGCTGGTGGCTGGACGTGGCCAGGCCTGGCTAACTGCAAGGCGGGATGCCAACCTTCAGCACCAGGGATCCCGAAGGTGGGTCCTCGGCGTGTCTGCATGTTGCCACAGGAACAGTGCTCACCTGCAGAAGAAAAAGCCCAAGTCATCTTCCTTTCCTCATGCTCGCTTTCCCCAGGGAGCCCCTGGGAGCCCCAAAACTTTGGCAGATTCCAGCCTCACAGCAGTGCACCTGGAGGGGTCACTTGCGCCCTAAGGCCGGGAGCCCCTGGGCTGCCTGCAGCCCATTCTCCACGTGCCTGTGTCACCTTCCCTTGGCCTCAGCTCCCCAAGGGTCAGGGGTCACCTCTGCAGGCCTGGGAGAAAGTGCTCAAACAAACGTCCCCTGAGGACACAGTGGAGGCCGGCCACGGCCTCTGGGGCTCCCCGCCCTGCCCAGGGCCCCGCAGCACCTTAGGCTGTGCCAGGCTGTCACTGAGACTGTTCTCCACCTGCCCCTCCACATCCTTGATCTGTGCCTGGCCCTTTGGCTTCTGGATGGTTCTGATGGGGGAGGCAGCCACAGACAGCTGGAGCTGAGAGAAGGGAGGTCAGTCTGTCCTCTGCCCCTCCGGCTGCATTTAGCCAGCAGCTGCTGTCCGCTAGGGCTGACTCCGGACTCATCTCTTTCCAGCTCCAGCCCTGGTGGGACACCTCCCAGGACCCCTCTGGAGCTATGCAATGGGGGCCACTTGAGCCCCTGTGGCCCCTCAGCTCTCATGGCTTCCTGTCCCCAGCCCACCTTGGAAAACAGTCTGTCCTCGGGCAGCGCCGCCTCACCCCGAGCCCCTGGGGAAGGAGTTGAGCTCTGCTGGGTGCCAGCTCCCTCAGACTCGGCTTGGTCAGAGCAGGAGGGAGCTTTATAAGCGCCGTTTCCTTCTCATCCCGCCCCTTTACCAGGGTGGATTTAAAAAAGCAGTTGTTTCTCTGAAAGCACGTGACATGGGTCAACTCTGAACTTTGTTCTGAGGTTATCAAGCTTCATTTTATTTATTTTTCACCTGCTTTGAAATAAAAGTAGTTAAAGTATTCCTGGCTTCTGAGACGGCTGACAGTGAAAACTAGCCCTTGGGTGGGCTTTCCATGAGGCCAGTGGGGAAGGAACATAAGTAAAGCCCCCGATTGCAGGGGCAGTGTCACCACCCAGAAGTTTTTTGTTTTGTGTTGTTTGAGGCGGAGTCTCGCTCTATCACCTGAGCTAGAGTGCCGTGGCATCAGCCTAGCACACAATAATCTCAAACTCCCAGGCTCAAGCGATCCTCCTGCCTCAGCCTCCCAAGTAGCTGGGACTACAGGCATGCGCCACCATGCCTGGCTAATTTTTTCTATTTTTAGTAGACACGGGGTCTCGCTGTTGCTCAGGCTGGTCTCTAACTCCTGAGCTCAAGCGATCCTCCACCTTGGACTCCCAGAGTGCAGCCCTGCGGGAGGGAGCTAGATGGGGCTGGGGTCTCCAGATAGAGGAAATGTCAGAAACCCCCACAGGTGGCTGGCATGAATGGCGATGACCTACTTATTTGTAAGGTAAGCTCCAGCAATCAAGGGTGGAAATGGGAGTGGCTGCACTCACCTTTACCCCACGGGTCCCCTAGGAATATTGCTGGTCTGGCAGGCATGCTTCCACCAGGAGGCCCCACTATGCTGAACCCGGCCAGGAACAAGCACAGGCAAGTGCGCCCGCCGTGCATGTCATTGATTCTACAGAATCCTACAGAGTGGAGGGAAAAGACAAAAAGGTCCAGTTCTGGAAGCCCCTATGAAGGAGCTTTGATGTTCTCCTGAAGGTATTTGGGAGTTTTATGCATTTTAGAAGTTTGCATTTTAGAAATATCACTTTGACGTGACACACATTAAAATGTTAACAGTGGTTATCTCTGGGAGGCAGAACTGCCTGTGTGTGTTTTTTTTCTTTTCTTTTTGCTTATCATACTTTCTCTTGTTTTCTACAGTACATATGGTTTACCTGTATGTATTACTTTCCTAGGGTTGCCCTAACAAATTACCACAAACTTGGAGGCTTAAAACATAAAAATGTATTCTCCTGAGATCAAGGTGTGGGTAGGGCTGTGCCCCCTCTGAAGGCTTTGGGGGGACCCTTCCTGCCTCTTCCGGCTTCTGGGGGCTCCTGGCAATCCTTGGCTTGTGCATCACTCCACTCTTTGCCTCTCTTCCCAGGCCTTCTTCCCTTGTGTGTCTCTATGTCCTCTCCTCTTTTTATAAGGACACCAGTCACTGGATTTAGGGCCTATCCTAAATTCATGATGATTTCATCTTGAGATCCTTAATTCAATTATAACTGCAAAATCCCTTATCTCACATACGGTCATCTTCTGAGAGTCCGTTGGATATGAAGTTTTGGGGCACCCCTATTCAACCCACTGTATAATACAAAGAAAGTTCCAAAAGGAAATTAAAAAATCATTCTGGAGGCCACATGGAGACTTGAGGGGAAGCCAAGAGGACAAGGGCCTGCAGAGAAGGCTGTGGCTTGGATCTAGGCATGGGTGTGGGCAGTGGTCGCCTAGAGGGACAGAAGGCTCCCCAAGGGAGAGGCTGTAGGGGCTGAACTATAAGGAATGGTTGCCCCAGCCTTCTGCTTTGGATGGTAGTATGACCAATCCAGAAGGGAATGACAGGAGGAACACATTTGGGGAGGAAGGTGACACCTACATTTTGGACATGTTGCTATCAATGGGACCCTGTGAAAAACAGGGCTCCAATATTTTATTTTTATTTATTTTCTGTATGGCATGTCACCGTGAACCTCTAATAACAAAACTGCACATTAAGAGGCCTCCAGAGGCACTGTTTTATTCCTCTCAGGGCCACACTGTACCCAGCACTGGTGGGCACCAATACAAGTCCACTGCAAGGTACATCTGCAAGGCAGGGGCTCTGCCCCGGGACCCAGGGCCCTGGCACCTACCCAGGGCTGTCAGGATTGTCTGGTGAAGCTGGAGAGATTAGTTGTCCCCAAAGACTCAGCCTCAGTTCCCATGGAGCAGAGACCTGTGGGGCTTGCTTCTGGAAGACAGTCTATACTATGGTGCACTTTTGAGTCTCCCTAGAGGCAAGGGGATTTTTTTCTTTGTCATCTGCTGGCACAGATGAAGCTCAAGCCTGACAATGACCCACAAACATGTCCTGCATGCCTTCAAGGAACCCCTTCCCAGTGCCAGATCCAGTGCTAGGGTCCTTATCAAGACAAAGATGTGGCCCTGACCTTAAGGAGCTCACAGGTAAATCATTCTAACTAGTGGGTAGGTGGACAAAGAAGTATCAAGTGCATGAGACCAACCATGCTTCCCCCTCTGCGTGACTGGCCAGCATTCCCCAAACCTTCCTCCCATGATAAATACAAACAGCTGGGGCACTCACCTGGTGTGATGTTCTGCTGACACGGTATGGGGTTGAGGGGGACATGCCGAATGGACAGGGGGCCACGCATGTGATGTTGGTCTCATGAGGTGAAGATGCTGAAATGAGAAATGACTGGAGTGGGAACACAGCAGAGGTTACCTCGCCCATTTTTGGTAGTGAACCAGGCGTGGGGTGATTCTCCTCTCCCTCAGTGAATTGTAATACAATTTTAACTATCAAGCATACAGACTGTACTTCTGGTGTTTGGAGGATGTTACAGCTTCTGAGAGAAGTTCCAAAAAGATTTAAGCTGTATTCAACCTGAGAAAGCTGATACATATTAAAAAAAACAACGAAATTAAAGCTTTAAGCTGTGAAGGGCTCACAACTAGGGTTCACCCATATAGTTTCCCACCCAACTTAATCCCAGTAGACTGCTCCCCTCTGCTCAGATCCCGTAAGGTCATAGGTCCAAATATCTTTGCCATTCAGAAGGGCCTCCAATCTCCTTGCCCCCTGAAATCTGATCCAGGCCTCCCTCACACACATCTGGCCTTCTCCATAAGGGTTTTCTCCAGGACCCCACCAAGTAGCAGTCTTTCTTTTTTCAATTTTTTTGTAGAGACATGGGTCTTGCTATGTTGTCCAGGCTGGCCCAGATCACTTGAACTCCTAGCCTCAAGTGATCCTCCCACCTCTGCCTCCCAAAGTGCTGGGATTACAGGTGTGGGTTATTGTGCCTGGCCAGATTATAAACTTCTGTAAGGGAAAAATATATTTTAAGTTCCACCTCACTCAAGAGAAATGCAAATTAAAACTACACCACACTGAGATAAACTGGACTTTAAAAACTTTTGTGCATCAAAGAATACCATCAAAAAAGCAAAGATCCTTTTGTAGTTCATAAGCGTGATGACTGGGTTTTCATAGCCGTGTGAAATGTGTCTTCCTCAAACCTTGTTATAATGTTTGATGTGAAAAAAAAGTGAAAAGACAACTCACAGATTGGGAGAAAAGACTCACAAATCATATATCTGATAAGCAATAAACATCTGGAATATATAACAAACCCTTACAACTCAACAACAAAAAACCAAAAAAACCCAATTAAAAAATGGACAAAGGACTTGAACAGACATTTCTCCATAGAAGATATGCAAATGGCCAATAAGCACATGAAATGATTCTCAACATCAACAGTCATTAGAGAACTGCAAATCATGTTTCAACATGATTTGATTCAGGTTATGCACCAGCATTAAATGCGCTGACTCACGTACGGATTTTAGCACAAACTATTCAATAAATATAAGGAAGAGTATCATTGGGAATTTGGTTACAGGAAAGGGTCTCACTGGAGGTGGGAGGGGGGTCTTTAAAGAAACCATTACTTTTTACCGTCAACCTCAGAAATATCAGCTCAGGCCCAGAAAGACAAAGCCTTTGCCCTTTGCCATGTTATTCCAGAGGTGCGTCCAGACAGGGTTACAGCTCCCTGGGCACTGGAACCTGCAGTTAGAGGTCCTGCACAAGACGGCAGGACTCTGCGTCCCAGCACCTGAGTGAGTATATCCAGGCAACTTAAAAACAAAACGTAATGATATCAAATATAATTCCTCTAACTCAAACAGTTCATGAAGTGGTACTATGTCCTGTTAAGGAAGCATGGCCCTGAGATGACCAGGGCCGCTAAGGGCGAGTCCAAGGTCACTAGCCAGATTTAAACTTGCGGCTGAGAGGCCCAGCTTCTTACAACTCTACTCTGAGGGACGCTGGCTGATTACCCGGCCTCAAAAATGGACTTGAAAAACTAACAGGAAATATGGTACCGAAAAGTGAAAATTTTAAGGTGCTTATAACGTTTTTCTCCTGCCACGTTCCCGGCCTTCTCCATAAAGGTTTTCTCTTCACATAGAACGTGTCCCAGGTTCTGGAGGATCCCTGCCTGGTCGCCTTACCCGAAGGTCAAGCTGTCCGCCTCAGTCCGGCAAAAGCGGGCGAAAGCTGCGACTGCCATGGGTGGCTGGTTTGGCCTTTGCTTCAGGCCCTGAGCCTGAAACCGGACTCAGCGGCTCCAGTGGGCCCCGCTTGCTAGGATATGAGGCGGCTTCTCCTGAACACGTAAGGCCGCGGGCGCGCCCGGGAAACCCACGAAAGCGGCAACCCCGCGGCCCTTGGGCCATCGCCTCCCAACATGGGAGACAAAATGGCTGCCGCGTCCTGGGCCACAGCCACGGAGGCTCCGCGACGCACCGGAACCACAACTCCCAGAACGCTCTTCCCAAGGCGGGACGCCGAGACGCGCTCGCGCGCCGCTCAAGGTAAAGCTAGGGCCTTGCCCCTCCCCCAGCGGAAGGCCTCCTGGAGACGCTGTGGATTCGAGCCGCTCCCCCACCCTTCCTCGCACTGGCCGACGGGACTCTTAGTCCTTCGGGCAACGGAGTTGACCCCGCCTTGCACCGTAAGAAACTATACTTCTCGGTTAGGCTTCCGCGCCTGCGCACAAGGTCGCGGGGCGTACTACGGTTCCCGGCGGGCCCTGCGACGCGCGCGATTGCGTGCTGACGCATTAGGCGTGCTGACGTGCAACGCGGCCCAGGCTGGGTGCGAGTGGCGCAGTCGGAGTCCGCTGCGGCCCCTGAGGAAGCGAAGAGGCGTCGGCGTCGGCTGAGGCGGGCGGACCGGCAAGGCTAGGCGGTGGCTTCAAGCCTCGAGGGACTCGGGAGCTCGAGCAGCGGCAAGACCTCTCCCCCTCGGCAGCGGCGGGCAGAGGCAGCGGCGGCGGCGGGTGAGAGGGTGAGGGAGCGAGCGAGCCGGGTGGGGGAGGGGCGGCGGCCCCGGCGCGAGGCCAAAGCGCGCGGAGAACGGCCCAGGCCGCTGCGCGCACGCGCGCTCGCCGCCCTTAGCTGGCGCGGACGCCCTCGTTTGCCTGCCTCCCCTCCCCCCTCCCGCCGTTCCTGTGGCGCGCGGGCTTCGACCCCCCGCCCCTCCCCCATGGCAATGGCGCGCGCAGCCGCCTGCACGCGGGTTCGCGCGCGCTCTCGGCGACGGGGTGCGCGCGCGATTCGGCTTCTGGTCTCCCCACGACACGTGCGGTCGAGGTGGCCCTTCCGTAGCTGCCTCTTTCGGCCTTTAAGTAGCGGGGAAGGGGCGGCAGCGAGGAGCCTGTTTCCGGATCGTTTCCCCCGATCCCTTTCCCCCGTGTGTCTCTCCAGCATTGGGTTTCTCGTCCCTATTGCGGGCCTGTGCACCCGGCCGTCCCAGACTGCGGGGCGCCGCGGGGCCCCTCCCCCATCGCTCGAGGCTGAAAATGAGCCTTCGTGGCCCAGCCGCTGCAGAGGGCCTTAAGCTAGATGGCCTGAATTTAAACAGTTTGGACTCGTTACTATGAGCCGTGAAGTTACTAGTTGGGGGGGAAAGCCCCGATTCTGAAGGATTAAAAAAAGTTAACGTGTTTAGGTTACATATGTAAGGTAGAATACGTGTTCCTTTTTTTCCTTTTTTCTTAGACTTTTTCAGTGTCTCCCCACAATTTGTGTTAAAGTGAGGGAGACTTTTGGAGCCCGTCGGTGGGGAGAAAATGCTGGACTCTTTTTAAAGTGTTCCACGTTCCCGTTTCAGGCGTTACTTGACAGACAACACTTTCAGTCTCCATTTCTGCCTAGCTTCTCTTACATGTGTCTTGAGCAAAGATTCAGAGTTTGTTTTGTTGTCTTCCCTCCTAAGTGCATGGGCTTAAGGCTCTTCACAAGCAAATATTTTAGCTTTCTGGGTTTCATTGTGTCTTCTCAGTGACTAGAGTGCCCCAGTGTTAAGCTTGCTGTGCTTACCTATGTCCATTTTCCTGGATAACCCTTTTCTCCGTCCTTTATGGTGCCTTTTTTCCCCTAGACTAGCTTAATATTAAATTTTGAGAAAATTCTTCCATTCCCTTATTAGTTGGGCATTCTCATAATTTCCCGACAGGAAAAATTGTCTTTTGTCTTCTTTTGCAGCTTGCTTTTTACTTTCTGCTTTTGCCTTGGGTAACTTTGCATACCTACAGTCTTTTGGACCCCACTTTAAGAATCCCTGTTTATAAAGTTGTCTGGTTTTGGTGGTTTGTGTGTTAACGTTAGTTCCTTTTTTTAGTGTCTTGATCACTCCCTTAGATGCTGTGGTGTCTTTTGTTTTTCTTTTTTTGCTCATTCCCTAAAAGTTCTCCAAAACATTGTGATTTACTATCCTTTGCTTAGCAGCTACTGGTTTTCCTTCCTTAGAGAGTGGGAGGATTTTTGTGTGAGGTGGTATGGAAGTGTGGGTGAATGGTTAAGCTGAAGAATTAATTGCAGGTCAGAAACACTCTGCAAGAGAAGCAGAAATTAGAGTATGGAGAGGCAAAGAAGGACCTAGGTTTAGTGTGGGAAAGATTGGTATTAGAAAATGAAAATCATGGTTGGAAGGTAGAGAAACTGATTTTTTGAGCTATAAAGTTGTTTATTTCTTACTGTATTTCCACTTGCCTTTCCTGGATTTAGCCTCATTTGTCACCCTGGCATGGTTATTTTTTTTTTGCTTTCAATTGTTTCTTGGGTCTAGTAATGGTTGGGCAGGGGCCCATCCTTACACTGGGATGAGGAGGTTTGGGAGTGCAGACTGTTCTGAATCTGGCCTAGCTTCCTTCCATTCAACATCTCCCCATTCTTTTTTCTTTTCTTTCTCTTGTTCTTTTTCTTTCTTGCCTTTTTTTTTGTGCGTGCGTGCATGCGTGTGTATACTTCAGTGCATTTTCCCAGGCATTTGTATTCTGGAATTTTCTAGATAGGGCCTTCCCTTCTATCCAGTTCTGTCTCCTCCATCTGCTTTGATCTCTCCACTTTACCTGTTCCTTGGGGTTTTTCCTGAGTATTTTTCCCTCACACATTTATACTCTGTGAAACTATCTTGGAGAGGATGGATTGAAGAAAGAAATAGAATATGTGTAGCAGGAGAAAAGAATAGAATGTGTGTAGTCAAGGAATCTAACTAGAAAAACTGGGGCTTGAGGGTCCTTCAGAGAGTCATGCTGGGGTTGGGACAAGGTGAAAAGATAGAACGTGGTGGGAGGCATGGGGTTAACATGGGAGGGGGTTAGGCAGGGCTGGGAGAGAAAAACTAGGAAATGCAATACAGGGGATTGGTAGGGATAGCTGACAGTTGAATGTTAATGAAGATGAGGTATAGTGAGGGTGTTCTGGATAAATTTATGGTAAGATGTATAGAGAAGGTGTGGGAACAGTTGGAACAGAGGAGACTGGTTTGATGTGTTTAAATAGAGCATTGAGTTGAAAACAGGTAATATTTAACAGGAGCTAGTGAGATGTTGAAGATCATGTTGTAAATCCTATTGGGAAGGAAATTAAAGGAATAAAATATCAGGATAGTTGGTAGAATCTTTAAATATTTAGAATCAAGGAAATGACTCCTTACCTGGGAACTGAAGTATAAGAAGATTATGTAGCCAAGGTTCATACGTGTTTCTGATGTGGCTGCTGGCCTTTAGTCTGGGCGTGAGGCTGCACAGGATACTTTTAATTTATCTTAACCAACCAGTCCACCTGTTCATATATCAAAGGGCTGTTTAGTTCATTTTGCATTCATACAGAGCAGTCTGAAATCCTTAGGTAAATTCTTGGAAGAGTCTTTGGGCATGGGCTGCAGGCCCTTGGGTGCCATGTATCTATGTCTTGTGCTTATTGTGCCCTGTTTGCAGGTCTTAGTTGGTTATCAGAGATTAGGAATTACAGTAGTTGGTGGAGACACCACTTGTGCCTTTTGGGGCCAGAGGAGAATAAAGGGACATTGTGGAGAGATTTGAGAGAAACGGGATCTTTGTTTGCTTAGGGTGAAAAAAGAACACCACCTAGGTGCAAGGAGAAATGATTCAGAATTTTGTGCTAGAGCATTGAGGGAAAAGGCTGTAAGAACTGGTCTATGATTTTGTGGAAAGGAAGCAGTGTGGGAAGGACGAAGAAAGGGTTCTGTTGGGAGAACAGAAGGATGATGGAGCATTATTTAGTTAAAGGAGATTTAGTGTGAAGATAAATGTTGAAATAGGGATGAATGAGAGCAGGGACTTGGGTGGTGGTTAAGCGGTTAGTTTGGGGTCAGGGGCCTGACCCGTGTCTCCCCGCTCCCCCCCAGGAGCGGTGGTGCCCCCTCCCCCGGGCACGGGGCCATGTACAACGGGATCGGGCTGCCGACGCCCCGGGGCAGCGGCACCAACGGCTACGTCCAGCGCAACCTGTCCCTGGTGCGGGGCCGCCGGGGTGAGCGGCCTGACTACAAGGGAGAGGAGGAACTGCGGCGCCTGGAGGCTGCCCTGGTGAAGCGGCCTAATCCTGACATCCTGGACCACGAGCGCAAGCGGCGCGTGGAGCTGCGATGCCTCGAGCTGGAGGAGATGATGGAAGAGCAGGGGTGAGGGGAGGGCTGGGGGAGAGCTGAGCACTGAGCGAGTGCAGAGCTGGGGATGTTAGGTGGGGGTGTTAGTTTAGCGCTGGTTAAAAGAGGCCTGGAGAGGAGTTGTGGTAGGGGAGGAGGTAAATGTGCTAGAGAATTGGAAAGTTAAGGGGCAGTGCAAAGTGGGAGATGAGGAAGGAAGCTGTGTCTGGGGCATAGATGGGCGCCTAAGGCACTGAATTACTTAGATGGAGGCACATGGGGAAGCGGGCCATTGAGGAACAAAAATGTGCTTTCAGGGAGAGACGGAAAAGCAGAGACCAGGTAGGAGAAGAGCTACGTAAGTAGACAGGTGTTGTCATTGGTAGAAAAGAAGGTAAATGGATTTAAGGAATTGAGGCTTTGGAAAGTAGCAAAGGCAGGAAGCCAGGAATTGGAAGAATACTTGAATAAGAGGGAATCATGGGCTGGGTAGGAATGTGAAATTTTAAAAGGAGCACATTCAGGCAGAAAACCTTTTAGAGCAGTGGTTTTCAAACTTCAGCAGCGATAACCCTTTTATGCCATATACCTTACTTTGGAATCCCAGGAAGTAAAAGGCCTGTTCGTGTTGAAGTTGGGGAGAAGCACTTAGAACTCCGCCTGCTTAACTTTCCTCTTTTGGCCCTTGAAGTGTAGCATGTTTAAAATCCACTGTTCTAGAGGGTATAGTAAGTAGAAGGAAGGAAGATGATGGGAAAAGATCATAAGGACTGAAGAGAAGGGACTTATGGGTGACAGTGAGTGAAAAGTTCTATGTGTGCATGGAGAGGGAAGAGACCCTGTTGGGAATGAGGGAAATGTTTACCTGGGTCTGGGAAAGTGTCATGTCAAGTTCTAACCCCGAAGGGATTTATTCTTCAGGTACGAAGAACAGCAAATTCAGGAAAAAGTGGCGACCTTTCGACTCATGTTGCTGGAGAAGGATGTGAACCCTGGGGGGAAGGAGGACACCCCAGGGCAGAGGCCAGCGTGAGTGTTGAACTCTCCCTTGGTTCCTTTGGACTCTGCTGCTGCTGTTGTCCTTTTTCCTTACCTGGAACTTCCTCCCTGCCCACATCTTCCCTTCCCCATGCCTTATTTGGCTCCTGCTTATAATTGTGTTCTCAATTGGCTCTTCTCTTGGCTTCTTATTTCCTTCAGACTTTTGCCCTTTTCCCTCCAGGGTAACTGAGACTCACCAGTTGGCAGAATTGAATGAGAAGAAGAATGAGCGACTCCGTGCTGCCTTTGGCATCAGTGATTCTTACGTGGATGGCAGTTCTTTTGACCCTCAGCGTCGTGCTCGAGAAGCTAAACAGCCAGCTCCTGAGCCTCCCAAACCTTACAGGTATACAAGACAAGAATACCACTCTCAGCTTCTTTTTCTGATTCTAAGCACCCTGGGTGTGCATGCATTTTCTCTCTCGCTCGCTCGCTCGCTCTCTTTTTTTTTTTTGGTGTGGACTGTTTCTTCTAAAACTTTTTAGGTTTTGTTCTTCAGAAGTTGAAATGTCTAAGAAAATTTGTCTTAGCACCGGTCTACCTGTCTCTGCTTCTTTTTCTCCTTCCTCAGCCTTGTTCGGGAGTCCAGCAGTTCTCGCTCACCAACCCCAAAGCAAAAGAAGAAGAAAAAGAAGAAAGATAGAGGACGGTAAGTTAGTTGGAGAGTTACTCGTAGCCAGAGGACCAATTCTGTGGTGCACTTTCTCTTTAGGAATCGAGAATTCTTGCTTCCAGAAAGCAGGAGATACTTGTCAGGGAGGAGGGAGCTACGATTTATCATTTAGGTCTCAGTTGGGACAAAAGATGTATGAGCTTCTCAGTGGGGGTGGGTCGAGTCTGCAAATTAAGAACTGGCCAGTAGTATTTTGGATTTCTGGAATTTTCTTTTTTGAGACTTGTTTTTTTTTTTTTTTTTTTTTTTTTTGAGACAGAGTCTCGCTCTGTTGCCCGGGCTAGAGTGAGTGCCGTGGCGTCAGCCTAGCTCACAGCAACCTCAAACTCCTGGGCTCAAGCGATCCTACTGCCTCAGCCTCCCGAGTAGCTGGGACTACAGGCATGCGCCATCATGCCCGGCTAATTTTTTTTCTATATATTTTTAGTTGGCCAGATAATTTCTTTCTATTTTTAGTAGAGACGGGGTCTCGCTCTTCCTCAGGCTGGTCTTGAACTCCTGAGCTCAAACGATCTGCCCGCCTCGGCCTCCCAAGTGCTAGGATTACAGGCGTGAGCCACCGCGCCTGGCCGAGACTTGTTGATTTATGAGTTACCTGTACTTCGTGAAGGGTAAAGAAATAAGTTCTGGGCATAGGTCTGATGTTACTGGGATGTTCAGGTTTTAGAAACATTTTTAGGGGATGGATTGTAAGTGGGAGGGCCAGGGAAGAAGCTAAGCAGAATGATCTTGCTTCTGAACTCATCTTTAGCAGGTCAGAGAGCAGCTCTCCTCGACGGGAGAGGAAGAAGAGCTCAAAGAAGAAGAAGCACAGGTATGAGGTGGGAGTACTTGGAGTGATTGGAGAAGACTTGCTGAGTTGAAGCATAGGTGTTGGTTTATGTTTTTTCTTCTCTTTTTTTCCAACAGGTCAGAGTCTGAGTCCAAGAAACGTAAGCATAGGTAAGAGCTCTTTGTCTCATAGGAGATGTAGTGGCATGTGGGAGTAATGAGCCATTGCTTGATGGCCTTGCTTACTATTGGCCTCAGGGAGGTTTCTCTCTCTTGGAGCAAAGCACAATTCCTTGATCTTTCTGCTGTCGATAACATTCCCTAATTCTTTCCATTTCATTCTTGGTTTTATTTCCTTTCTAAAAAATTTATTTCTAACAACTTTGACTTATTTCTTAGGTCTCCCACTCCAAAGAGCAAACGTAAATCTAAGGACAAGAAGCGAAAACGGTGAGTGAATTTTCAGGGAATTTGCTTAGTAAATAGATAAATGCCAGTTTCGAGGGGAGAGGGAAGATTCAGTCATGTCCCTGACTGGTAAAGGGTTGAGGGATGGCTGAGAAGAATCCAGTATAGGCGTGGCAGTACTCTTAGCTGTGTTGGTGGTCATCTTCCAGGTCTCGAAGTACAACACCAGCCCCCAAGAGCCGCCGGGCCCACCGTTCAACTTCTGCCGACTCTGCTTCCTCATCTGATACTTCCCGCAGTCGGTAAGGGGTGGTCCAGGAGGAAGGGAGGGAGAGGGAATGGTGGGTTAATCAATTTAATATTTATTGAGCGCCCACGGTGTGCTAGGCGCTGCACAGACCATTCGGAAGACACGGTCCCTGCCCTCTAGGAGCTGACAGGCTAAAGCAACAGGATGGACAGACATATACATTTCCCCTTCTCTTTTTTTTTTTTTTTTTTTTGTTTTGTTTTTTTGTTATTTTTTGTTTCGTTCTGATGTATATGGACTGCCAGAATAGGGGGGGTGGTGGTTTGTTCGTGGTGTCTGGGGGAGGAAGGAATCCTTACCCTGGCTTCCTTAATCGGGGAAGGCTTCCTGAAGGAGGTGGGCTCAGAGGTGAGTTGTGAATGAAGTGGGTAGGGAATGGGCTGGGTGGATGGTTTGGGGATGTTTGTGGGAGGTGAATAAAGGGGTAGAGGGAGAACATTCTTTGGGATTGTGTTGGGAAGAGAAGGACCAAAGTGAACTGAATGCATTTCATTGAATGAGTCATGTGACTAAGAAGGCTTTTTGAAAGAGGGTTAAATGATTAGGAAAGGTGGATGGGAGCTGGGGAGGGGGTTTTCTGTTCTCCCTTTGGGCTTATTTCCCTCCTCTTCCCCGTCCTCACTTAACTCCCTCAGATCTCGAAGTGCTGCAGCTAAAACCCATACAACTGCCTTGACTGGGCGAAGTCCTTCCCCTGCTTCAGGGCGTCGAGGGGAGGGAGATGCGCCCTCCGGTGAGCCAGGTACCATCAATACACAACAACCTAGCAGCCCAGAGCCCTCTATAAAGCAGCCTAGCAGCCCTTGTGAAGACAAAGACAAGAAGGAGGTATGTTCTTCCGTTGTCGCGGTTTATTGGATTGCAAGGGTATGGATTTAGGACAGATGTGTGAAGTGACAGGGAGAGGTAATAGCTTATTAAGAGAAATTGTTGTATTTTCTACATTCCTCTCCCGGTTACCAAGTTCTCTTCTGCATCTGCAGCTCCTTTAGAATTGTGATTTAGTGAATTGTGAATCTTTCAGAATCAAACTGCACTTGATAGCAATAGGTTTTGTCACTGTACTGTTTACGTATGTATATAGACAGAACTGGAACAAAATTTTTTTTTTTTTTTTTTTTTTTTTGTTTTTTGAGACAGAGTCTCGCTTTGTTGCCCGGGCTAGAGTGAGTGCGTGAGTGCCGTGGCATCAGCCTAGCTCACAGCAACCTCAAACTCCTGGGCTTAAGCGATCCTACTGCCTCAGCCTCCCGAGTAGCTGGGACTACAGGCATGCGCCACCATGCCCAGCTAATTTTTTCTATATATATATTTTAGTTGGCCAGATAATTTCTTTCCATTTTTAGTAGAGACGGGGGTCTCACTCTTGCTCAGGCTGGTCTCGAACTCCTGACCTTGAGCGATTCACCCGCCTCGGCCTCCCAGAGTGCTAGGATTACAGGCGTGAGCCACCGTGCCCGGCCAAGGAACAAAAATTTTTTTTTAAGCTACGTTGAGCTTTAGTACTTTTAAAGTACTTGGCCTTTAGTTTATTTCATTAAATGCTGGTTATGGCTCAGTAAAATTTTTGAACCCACTGCGTTCTTGTCAGCAGTCTGAAAACACTATGGTATGGTGTTATCAGTAATTCCTATTGTTTTGTATCTCCTCTTCTAATTCAAGCCCTAATCATTTCTTCTTGCTTCAACTATTAGAGTATAAATTCTTAACTTTTGTCATCTGTTTTTGATGTCATCCAGAGTTACCTTTCCAAATTACAAGTTGGGTCACCTCAGAAACTTAACTATGTTATACTGCTTTTGAATTGTCTCTAAAGACTTTTATAATTTGGTTTTGTTTTTTCTTTTCCTGTACTCCATCCATCCTGTTCTACTTTCTTATTTTTCACACAAATCATGTTCTCAGACCTTTGCCTTTATTTATGCTGTTTCATTTAATTTAACACAGTTATTTCTCAAGGGTGAAGTTAATTGCCACCCGCTTTCAGAAACCTCTTATTTTTCTATTAAAAAAATCTTTTCTGTTTTCACAGCATTTTGTAACAGTATTTATTGTTAAACGTAGTGCATTTCTTATTTGTATTTTGTCTTTTCTGTAGTTAGGAGACACTTGAGGTCACAGATCATCCATATCTTCATGTTTTCTGCATTGTGCTCTGTATTATATGATTCCTTGTTATTGAATGAATGTGATTGCCTATGGTGAGGAAAAGGACCAATTAGTGTAATGGAATGTGTAGAAGAAAAGTTTCATTGGAAAGGGTGTTGGGATCTTACAGGTAATGTGAAGTTTTGGTGCTTATGTATCCCTATCCCTACTGTTTCTTCTACTCTTAGAAATCTGCAGCTCGACCTAGTCCCTCTCCGGAAAGGAGCAGCACAGGCCCAGAACCACCTGCTCCCACTCCGCTCCTTGCTGAGCAACATGGCGGCTCCCCACAGCCCCTTGCAACAACCCCCTTAAGTCAGGAGCCAGTGAACCCCCCATCTGAGGCCTCCCCAACCCGGGGCCGTTCACCACCTAAGTCTCCTGAGAAACCTCCCCAATCTTCTTCCTCAGAGAGCAGCCCACCATCCCCTCAACCTACCAAAGTTTCTCGGCATGCCAGCTCTTCCCCTGAAAGTCCTAAACCTGCTCCAGCTCCTGGGGCCCACCGAGAGAGTTGTTCTCCCACATCCAAGAATCGATCACATGGCAGAGCAAAACGGGATAAATCACATTCTCATACCCCTTCCCGTAGGATGGGGAGATCCCATAGCCCTGCAGCTACTAAGAGGGGGCGATCCCGGTCTCGAACCCCTACCAAGAGAGGTCATTCTCGGTCCCGGTCCCCTCAGTGGCGTAGGTCCAGGTCTGCACAGAGGTGGGGAAGATCTAGAAGCCCACAGCGACGTGGCCGCTCTAGGTCTCCTCAGCGACCAGGCTGGTCCAGGAGCAGAAATACCCAGAGAAGAGGCAGGTCTCGATCAGCAAGGCGAGGTAGATCGCACTCTAGATCCCCAGCCACTAAGGGCAGATCTCGTTCTAGAACACCAGCCCGGCGGGGCAGGTCTCGTTCTAGAACACCTGCCAGGCGGAGGTCACGTTCTAGAACACCCACCAGGCGCAGGTCTCGGTCTAGAACACCACCCCGAAGGGCCAGGTCTCGGTCCAGAACACCTGCTAGGCGCAGATCTAGGACCCGATCACCAGTCCGACGAAGGTCTCGTAGTAGATCTCCAGCCAGGAGAAGTGCCCGGTCACGCTCTAGAACCCCAGCCAGGAGAAGTGCCCGGTCACGCTCTAGATCCCCAGCCAGACGCAGTGCCCGGTCACGCTCTAGAACCCCAGCCAGACGCAGTGGTCGCTCACGTTCCAGAACACCAGCCAGGAGAGGGAGATCTCGGTCTAGGACACCAAGACGAGGAAGATCCCGCAGTAGAAGTCTAGTTAGACGAGGAAGGTCTCACTCTAGAACACCACAAAGAAGAGGCAGATCTGGCTCATCATCAGAGCGAAAAAACAAATCCAGAACATCTCAGAGGAGTAGGTCCAACTCGAGTCCAGAAATGAAAAAGTCTCGTGTTTCTTCAAGGCGGAGCAGATCTGTCTCTTCACAACGATCCAAAGTAAAGTCACGCTTATCTTTGAGGCGAAGCCTTTCGGGGTCCTCTCCATGCCCTAAACAAAAGTCACAGACACCACCCAGGCGCAGTCGCTCTGGATCATCCCAACATAAAGCTAAATCTAGAACACCACCCAGGCGTAGTCGCTCTGGTTCTTCACCACCACCTAAACAGAAATCTAAAACTCCATCAAGACAAAGTCATTCCAGTTCATCTCCTCACCCTAAAGTGAAATCTGGAACACCTCTAAGACAAGGGTCTGTAGGAAGTCCTCAGGCCAATGAACAGTCTTCAACACCACAAAGACGGAGCCATTCTGAATCATCACCTGACCCTGAGTTAAAATCTAGGACCCCTTCAAGACATAGTTGCTCTGGGTCCTCTCCTCCTAGAGTGAAATCTAGTACACCTCCAAGACAGAGCCCGTCTAGGTCATCATCTCCACAACCCAAAGTGAAGGCCGTAACATCCCCAAGACAAAGAAGCCATTCTGGCTCCTCTTCTCCAAGTCCTAGTAGGGTGACATCTAGAACACCTCCAAGGCAAAGCAGATCAGTGTCTCCCTGCTCCAATGTGGAATCCAGATTATTGCCAAGGCACAGCCGTTCTAGGTCTTCCTCACCAGATACCAAAGTGAAACCTGAAACACCACCAAGACAAAGTCACTCAGGGTCTACTTCGCCGTACCCCAAAGTAAAGCCCCAAACTCCACCAGGGCTAAGTCTTTTTGGATCAAAGTCTCCTCGTCACCAAGAGAAGTCTAAAGACTTACCACCACAAAGTTCCCCTGGATCTTTCTCTCTCTGTCCAGGAGTAAAATCTAGTACACCACCAGGAGATAGCTATTTTGGCTCTTCATCTCTGCAACAGAGAGGGCAATCTCAAATCTCACCAGACCTCAGGTCTGATATTTCAAGTCCAGAAGTGAGACAGAGTCACTTAGAATCTCCATCTCTGCAGACCAAATCTCAAACCCCTCCTAAGGGTGATCAGTCCAGGTCCTCATCTCCAATCACTGAGCTGGCACCCAGATCTCCAACAAGGCAAGACAGAAGTGAATTATCAGGAAGTCCTAGGCTGAAATCTGGGATGTCTCCTGAGCAGAGCAGGTCCCAATCTGACTCTTCATATGCTGGAGTAGACTCTGAATCTCTTCTGGGGAAGAGTAGATCAGAGCCTTTTCCTGAGTCAAAAGAGAAGATGGGCTTACCCCTTCAGGAGGATGTTACTGCATCATCTCCTAGACCAAGAGACAAATTTAGTCCTTTGGTACAGGTTAGGCCCGAGTCTTCACCAGTACTCAAAGACACACCTAGAACTCCATTGAGGGAAGTAAGTGGTGCTGGGTCATCTCCAGATACAAGAGACCAAAATAGCACATTAGCTAAGTCAAGCCAAGATGAAGAATTAATGGAGGTGGTAGAGAAATCTGAAGAACACTCAAGCCATGTCCTGCCCCATTTGTCTCCAGAACTTAAAGAAGTGGCTGGAAATAACTATGAATTATCTCCTGAAATAGAAGAAAGGCCTGCTGTATCTTTGACTCTTGACCAAAGCCAGTCACAGGCTGCTTTGGAAGCAGAAGTTGCTGCTGTGGCCTCATCTTGGGGTGGGCCACATTTTTCTTCAGAACATAAAGAACTGTCTAACTCCCCCCCCAGGGAGAATAGCTTTGGATCACCTTTACAGTTTAGAAACTCAGGCCCTATTGGTACAGAAATGAATACTGGATTTTCTTCTGAAATTAAAGAAGATTTGAACGGACCTTTCCTTAATCAGCTGGAGACAGATCCGTCTCTAGAAATGAGAGAACAATCGACAAGATCCTCTAGACACAGCAGTTCTGAGTTATCCCCAGATGCAGTGGAAAAGGCTGGAATGTCTTCAAATCAGAGTGTTGCTTCACCTGTACTTGATGCTATACCCAGAACACCCTCAAGAGAAAGAAGTAGTTCTGCATCTTCTCCTGAACTAAAAGATGGCTTACCCAGAACTCCGTCAAGGAGAAGCAGGTCTGGGTCTTCTCCAGGACTTAGAGATGGGTCTGGGACTCCCTCAAGGCACAGCCTGTCTGGGTCCTCTCCTGGAATGAAAGATATACCTAGAACACCATCCAGGGGAAGAAGTGAATGTGATTCTTCTCCGGAACCGAAAGCTTTGCCTCAGACTCCTAGGCCAAGAAGTCGTTCTCCATCATCGCCAGAACTCAACAACAAGTGTCTTACCCCCCAGAGAGAGAGAAGTGGGTCAGAATCATCAGTTGAACAGAAAACTGTGGCTAGGACTCCACTGGGGCAGAGAAGTAGGTCCGGATCTTCTCAAGAACTTGATGGGAAACCCAGTGCATCCCCTCAGGAAAGAAGTGAGTCAGACTCTTCTCCAGATTCTAAAACCAAGACACGAACTCCACTTAGGCAGAGGAGTCGCTCTGGATCATCTCCAGAGGTTGATAGCAAATCTCAACCTTCTCCTCGGCGCAGTAGGTCTGGCTCCTCTCCTGAAGTGAAAGATAAGCCAAGAGTGGCACCCAGGGCCCAGAGCGGTTCTGATTCATCTCCTGAACCCAAAGCTCCTACTCCTAGGGCCCTTCCCAGACGAAGCAGATCAGCTTCATCAAGCAAAGGCAGAGGCCCTTCTCCTGAAGGAAGCAGCAGTACTGAGTCCTCTCCAGAACACCCACCCAAATCCAAAACAGTTCGAAGAGGCTCCAGGTCATCACCAGAGCCCAAGACCAAATCTCGCACACCACCTCGACGTCGCAGTTCTCGATCATCTCCCGAACTAACAAGGAAGGCCAGACTTTCCCGTAGAAGCCGCTCTGCCTCTTCCTCACCAGAAACCCGCTCTAGAACTCCCCCAAGACGCCGAAGAAGTCCCTCAGTGTCTTCCCCAGAGCCAACTGAAAAGTCAAGGTCTTCTCGCCGACGGCGCTCAGCTTCATCTCCACGCACTAAGACAACTTCCAGGAGAGGCCGGTCTCCTTCACCAAAGCCTCGTGGACTCCAGAGGTCTCGTTCCCGCTCAAGGAGGGAGAAAACCAGAACAACCCGCCGTCGAGATAGGTCTGGATCTTCCCAGTCAACATCTCGGAGAAGACAGCGGAGCCGGTCAAGGTCTCGGGTTACTCGGCGAAGGAGGGGAGGCTCTGGTTATCACTCAAGGTCACCTGCCAGGCAGGAGAGTTCCCGAACCTCCTCTCGACGCCGAAGAGGCCGTTCTCGGACACCTCCAACCAGTCGGAAGCGTTCTCGCTCACGCACATCACCAGCCCCATGGAAACGCTCTAGATCTCGAGCCTCTCCAGCCACTCACCGGCGATCCAGGTCCAGAACACCCCTGATAAGCCGACGTAGGTCCAGGTCTCGAACCTCACCGGTCAGTCGGAGGCGGTCAAGGTCCAGAACATCAGTGACTCGGCGAAGATCTCGGTCAAGAGCATCCCCGGTGAGTCGAAGGCGATCCAGGTCCAGAACACCACCAGTAACCCGCCGTCGTTCAAGGTCTAGAACACCAACAACGCGCCGGCGCTCCCGTTCTAGAACTCCAGCAGTGACTCGCAGAAGGTCCAGATCTAGGACTCCACCTGTAACCAGGAGACGATCTCGAAGCAGAACTTCACCTATCACTCGTAGAAGATCAAGATCCAGAACATCTCCAGTCACCCGAAGGAGATCTCGATCTCGCACTTCTCCAGTAACTCGAAGAAGGTCCCGCTCTCGAACCTCTCCAGTGACACGCCGCCGCTCTAGGTCCCGAACACCTCCAGCTATTCGGCGCCGCTCTAGGTCTCGAACACCACTGTTGCCACGCAAACGTTCTCGAAGTCGCTCACCACTTGCTATCCGCCGCCGTTCTAGATCCCGTACTCCACGAACAACTCGGGGCAAACGGTCCTTAACAAGATCTCCTCCAGCCATCCGCAGGCGTTCTGCATCTGGAAGTAGTTCTGATCGTTCACGTTCTGCTACTCCTCCAGCAACAAGGAACCATTCTGGTTCTCGGACCCCTCCGGTAGCACTCAATAGCTCCAGAGTGAGCTGCTTCAGTCGTCCTAGCATGTCACCAACTCCTCTTGACCGCTGCAGATCACCTGGAATGCTTGAACCCCTTGGCAGCTCTAGAGCACCCATGTCTGTCCTGCAGCAAGCTGGTGGCTCCATGATGGATGGTCCAGGTCCCCGAATACCTGATCACCAGAGAACATCTGTGCCAGAAAATCATGCTCAATCTAGAATTGCTCTTGCCCTGACGGCCATCAGTCTTGGCACTGCTCGGCCTCCTCCGTCCATGTCCGCTGCTGGCCTTGCTGCAAGAATGTCCCAGGTTCCAGCTCCAGTGCCTCTCATGAGTCTCAGAACAGCCCCAGCTGCCAATCTTGCCAGCAGGATTCCTGCAGCTTCTGCAGCAGCCATGAACCTGGCCAGTGCCAGAACACCTGCCATCCCGACAGCAGTGAACTTGGCTGATTCGCGAACACCAGCTGCAGCAGCAGCCATGAACTTGGCCAGCCCCAGAACGGCGGTGGCACCTTCAGCTGTGAACCTTGCTGACCCTCGTACCCCCACAGCCCCAGCTGTGAACCTGGCAGGAGCGAGAACCCCAGCTGCCCTGGCAGCTCTGAGTCTCACAGGCTCTGGCACTCCCCCAACTGCTGCAAATTATCCTTCCAGTTCCAGAACACCCCAGGCTTCAGCCTCTGCAAACCTGGTGGGTCCTCGGTCTGCACATGCCACAGCTCCTGTCAATATTGCCAGCTCCAGAACCCCCGCAGCCTTGGCTCCTGCAAGCCTCACCACTGCTAGGATGGCTCCGGCACTGTCTGGTGCAAACCTCACCAGCCCCAGGGTGCCCCTCTCTGCCTACGAGCGTGTCAGTGGCAGAACCTCACCACCGCTCCTTGACCGAGCCAGATCCAGAACGCCACCATCTGCCCCAAGCCAGTCTAGGATGACCTCTGAGCGGGCTCCCTCCCCTGCTTCAAGAATGGGCCAGACTCCCTCACAGTCTCTTCTCCCTCCAGCACAGGAGCGACCTAGGTCCCCTGTGCCATCTGCTTTTTCAGACCAATCCCGTTCTTTGATTGCCCAGACCACCCCCATAGCAGGGTCTCAGTCCCTTTCCTCTGGGGCAGTGGCAAAGACCACATCCTCTGGTGGTGGCCACAATGGCATGCTCTCTGGCGCTGCCCCTGGGGTGTCCCATTCTGAGGGTGGGGAACCACCTGCCTCTACTGGGGCCCAGCAGCCTTCTGCATTAGCCGCCCTGCAGCCAGCAAAGGAGCGGCGGAGTTCCTCCTCCTCATCCTCGTCATCTAGCTCGTCCTCTTCATCATCATCGTCCTCGTCCTCCTCTTCTTCCTCTGGCTCCAGCTCTAGTGACTCGGAGGGCTCTAGCCTTCCAGCTCAACCTGAGGTGGCACTAAAGAGGTGAGGGAATTTGACTTGTAGAAATTTCCTAGGGGGAAGAGATTGAGGGTGGGTGGGGGAATGGGGAGGGAGAAAACATGTTACACAGTTTCTTGGCACTTTGAGAAGGTATGGGGACCTTGATGCTCAAGCTGGGGGAAGAAGAGAATGCTGGGGCGGGGGCTGTGGGGGGAGGAATGGGACAGATAAAAATCTCCAAAGGTTAATTCTCTAGAGGATAATGATAAGTTTTCCGTCTCTACAGAGGACAGAACTAGAGGAAATGGACTTAATTTTACAGCAGGAGGGATGGCAGTTAGACCTCAAGAGGAACTCCCTGGGCTGGAAGGATCTTCAGAGGTCATCCCATCCCTCTCCCTGCCTCCAGGCAGGACGGCCCCTTCCCCAGCCAACCTGCAGTCACAGGGGCCTCCCCAAGCTGCGGCTCTCCGAGGAAGGAGACCACCCAGCTTCAGCTTCCACACCTGAGCCCAGAGGCCTTATTCCTCCATCAGGGACATTCTTGAGGTTTAACCTTGATCCCTTGTGCTACGGGCCCCAGCCTGTTGCTTGTGTTAGCAGAGGTTGGGTCAGCTGGGGCCACTGCTCTCCAGAGAATGTGCTCACTGGCTCGTGTGGCTCGGAGAGCTCCCAGGGCCTTTCTCAGGCACCCTTCCCGCACTGCCGTTCCTCCAGGCCAAGGAAGGTAGGGTTGGGGCTGGGGCAGCTTGTCTCCTTGTGACATTCCTCTTCTCCCCCAGGGTCCCCAGCCCTACCCCAGCCCCAAAGGAGGCTGTGCGAGAGGGACGTCCTCCGGAGCCAACCCCAGCCAAGCGGAAGAGACGCTCTAGCAGTTCCAGTTCCAGTTCCTCCTCTTCATCATCTTCCTCTTCCTCTTCCTCTTCCTCCTCTTCTTCCTCCTCCTCCTCTTCCTCTTCCTCCTCTTCTTCCTCCTCCTCCTCCTCTTCCTCCCCTTCCCCTGCTAAGCCTGGTCCTCAGGCCTTGCCCAAACCTGCAAGCCCCAAGAAGCCACCCCCTGGCGAGCGGAGGTGAGTGCTTCCTTGCCTGAGATGGAAGGGGGGGTGATGTGTCCAGAGAAGGGACCCTGGGGGTGTCTCGTGGACTTTGGTGTGTGGTTGTATGGGAGGAGTGGGGCGCTCTCCTCTCCGCCCCCCCCCCCCATGTCATTGTGCCCTATCCCGGCAAAGGACTGCATTACCGAAGTGGGTGCTCAAGCCACAGTCGGGGAGTCTAGGTTTCTTCCTCTCCGTCCCCCTGACATACAGCCTGGTCCCAGGGATTCTTGCTTTTAGGTCTCCCCACTGCTACTGCCAGGGCTCCGGTCTCTCCACCGTCATCTTCTCCCGACTCTGTCCACAGCCTCCTCCCTGTCTCCTTGCCTTCACGCCATTCTCTTCCACATGTAGCCAGAGGGATCTTTCTAAAACGCACATCTGGTTACTTCCCTCCACTCCACAAATCCTTCCGGGATGCCCTGTGGCCTGCAGGATAAAGCCCCACCTCTGCGGGAATGGCGTGTGAGGCTCTTCACCAACTGGCCTTGCCTGCCCTGTGTTCTCCTCTCCTGCCCGCCCCCACACATGCCCTGTGCTCCAGCCACACCCAGCGCCTTGCAGTCTAAGGAGAGCCCATGCCTTTGGACATGCTGTTCCTTCTGCCTGGAATTTCCTTGTCCGCCTGGTGAACTCCTCGTTCTGCAAGACTCCGCTCAAACAGCACCTTCGAGAAGACTGCCCTGCCCCACCCTATGTCCCTCTCCCCTGGGTCCCCAGACCCACACACATCCAACCCTGCGGGGCTGCTTCCCACACATGGGGCCCTGTGTGCCTTCCTTCCCCACTGAGCTCCTCCAAGGGCAGGGACTGTCTGTATCTTTGCATCCCCCGCTGCACCCTGTGCCCTGCCCTCGGGGGCACTCGGTGGATGGTGTGCGGGCGGATGGGTGAGTGAGCGGACAAAGGTGGGTCTGAGGCTGGCCCTGTGTGGTGTGAGGTTTGGTGGTCAGGACCTGGGCGGGTGGTCCTGAGTGCTGGCTGGAGGATTTGGAAGCGTGTGGTGCTATGGGGTCCTACTCTGCTCCCCAGGTCCCGCAGCCCCCGGAAGCCAATAGACTCTCTTCGGGACTCCCGGTCCCTTAGCTACTCGCCTGTGGAGCGTCGCCATCCCTCGCCTCAGCCTTCGCCACAGGACCAGCTGAGGTAGGGCCAAACAGCAAGTGTCAGCATTCAGCCTGGTCTGACCACCACTGATTTCTCCAAAAGAAAAAAGGTTTTGAGGCCCAGTGGTGCCTAAGGTTGGTGCTACCCTTTGTGTCTGTCTTGTGTTGCAGCAGCAGCAGTGAGCGAGGTTCCCGGAGAGGCCAGCGTGGGGACAGCCGCTCCCCAGGCCACAAGCGCAGGAGGGAGACACCTAGCCCTCAGCCCATGCGACACCGCTCCTCCAGGTATGTCCCCCTGGAAGGCCGAGGCTTCTTACTGGTTCTGGTGCTGGTGGGCAGTGGCCCCATTCTGGGAGTCGTCCAGTAAGCTGGGCTTGAGGGTTGCGGTGGAGCCTCTGCATTGATCCCCATCTTCTCTGTTACAGGTCTCCATAGATCACCTTTGGGGGATACCACCACACCCCATGCTCTGGAGCCACAGGGAGTGTCCTCTTCCCCCTGAGCAGAGCAGTGGGAGGGGTCCTTGTCTGACCCCTCCCCCCTTGAACCTTGGCAGCCCTTGGAGGGAGGGCTCCCTTCTTTCCCTCCCCCTTTTCTTTCTTTGTTCCTGTGAAATGTTAATCTCCGTGAGTTTTTCCTGGTTCACGTGTTTTGGGGTGGGAGGGAATGCAGATGGGAGTTGGGGGAGGGGAGGATACAGTTCAGGATACCCCAGCTTGGAGTCAGAAAGGGCCTGGGAGGCATGGCCCCCTGGGGGGGGGTGATGGTCTGGGACTAGGGAAATTATGAGAAGGGACAGGAGTTGGAGTTAATTGGTCCCTACTGTCCCCCATGAGGTATGGCCCCTTCCCCCCAACTTTTCTTCACGTTTCTTAAAGGCATTTTGGTTTTTTAAAATCTGTACAGCAAGAGCAACTTTTTCTGTCAAATAAAAATGAGAAATGCAGGAATTGGGTCTATAGACTGCTTTATTAGGTGTGGTGGGAGCAGACTGGAGGAGCCACCCTTCACCCTGAGTACAAGCCTTCAAGGTGGGCCATGGGGAACGTGTATGGGGCCATTCTGGGCTGTGATTCCCTCACTGAGCATGCTCTCACACTAAGACCCTGGCTGCAGCATATACTTCTGATTTTGGCCTTTGCTCCTCAGGACAGGAAGCCCCTAGGAGTGGATATCATGGGGTGTGGGAGGGCTTCAAGGAGTATGGCCTGGAATCTCTTGTTCCCTGCTGGGTAAGTTTTGCCCAGGGCTCTGGGCTCTAAGCTCCTGCCCCGCTGGCTGGCTGGTGGGAGTGGCTCAGCCTTCAGTGCAGCCCAGGTCCCTATGGTGCCTTTGAGCGGCAGGTGGGGCCAAGTTCTCAGCCAGGGTCCCAGGTAAGCGAGAGCCCCAAGAGGAGCTTCGAGCCTGCTGAGGCAGGACTCATCCAAAGGAGGGTGATGCCTGGAGTCAGGAGGAGGGTGAGTAGACAGAGGCAGCAACCAGGCAGACACCCAAATCTCTTTTATTGAGGGGGAAATGTGCCTCTTGGGGGCAGGCCAGGGGCCCTCACTGCACAGCTTGTTCATTGGCGCTGCTTCCCGAGTCTTGGGGCTTCATCACGTCTGGCAGTTCTGGTGGGCTGGAGAAGGGCTCGATTCGCAGTGCTTCAAAGGCATCATCTGTGGAACAAAGGACACAGCTGCAGGGGGAACCCCGATTCTTGCCCCAACTAGGGCTTTGGTGTTCACCTGTGATAATCTGTAGCTTGTGGTTCTCTACGCAAACACCCATCCCCATGAAGTTAGTCCAGATTCAGTGACCTCACTGGAGTTATCCCCCACCCTTACAAGCCCAACCGGACCGTCACCCCCCCACCCCCCGCAAGGCCTTTTTCCACATCTTCCATGTCCACCGGTGAGCCTGTGGGCTGACCACCTGCATCTACCTACTCTGTCTCCACAGTCCCCATCACCCAGAATGTCCCAGCCTCCTTGTTCCCTTCACAACACTTTTCCATGATTTTAGAATCAAACTAGACTCTATTCCTCCCCTGCTTAAAATCTTCCAATGGCTTCCCATCTTAGTCTGAATAAAATCTCAAGTCCTTGCCATTATGTCTTTCCGATCATCGATCTCCTATGTTCCTAGACTCTTGCTCCCTCTCCGTGTGTTCCTATCAAGCTCTCCTGCCTTGAGACCTCTGCACTTGCTGGTCCCAACACCTGCCACTCAGAATGGCTGGCGGCTTCTGGGCATTCAGAGTTCAACTCGGTCACCTCAGAGGAACCTTCCCCAGCCTCCCCCCCCAAACTGAGTCACTGCATTCCAACACCCTGGGCATCACCTTGGGGCACTTCCCCCTGGACAAAATTGCCATATTTCTTTTGACTGGCTCCTTTTCCCACTACCATAGTGGCTCCAGGAAGTTCCCACTTTCACCCCACCACACAGCAAATGAACCTACTTCACAACTTTTCTCCTGTGCTCTCTTCTACCTGGCTCAGGGCTCTCAACGGATCAGACCCACCCAGGGAAAGCTGGCACATCTGCAAACAGCTTTGGTTGTCATGACTGGGGCGGTGGGGGCTGCACCTGGCATCTAGAGTGTAGAGGTCAGGGACGCTGCCACACATACTGCACTGTACATGACAACAGCACACGGAATTATCCTGTCTAAATGCCAATAGTGCTGAGGTTTAGAGACCTGACCCAGCTTAATCTAATGCACTTTCCCCAGCCACTAACCTGCAGTGATAATTCTTGTCTGGACTACCTCTCTTTCTTTGGAGATTAGTCTGGACAATGTCCTTTAACACTGAATTTGACACTCTCATCTCATCTCCCTGAGCAGTTAGTTCCGGTGCCTGGGAGAGGCCAGCATCTCCTCCAACCAAGGCCCAGGAACCTACATGCTGACTGTACCCAGAAATGTGTTTTTGTAAGTAAAGCAGCCCATAAGGAAACAGACCTGCCGGCCCACACTGTGGCCCCAATCAAAACAGCCATCACGTTCCTCAGGGATGATGGAACTTGGGGCCCACCACATTCAATGCCACATTGGGTTTTGTGGGGAAAAACTAGTCACCTCCCTTAACTTTGATTTTCTCATTTGCAAAATGGGTCTATCAACATCTTCCACGTCACAGCAAACCTCTAGGGTACATCTTTTCAAATCAGAGAAAGGGAAATTCTGGGAGAATGCAACTCAACCTCGGTTTAGGAAGCAGACCCAAGGCACTCTTGGCCCTCACTTGCTCCCGTCAAGGCACACCTGAACAGGACATGAACTGTGCATCTGTACCAGCCTTGCACCTGACTCCCAGGGTCACTGTGGGCAGAAGGAACCCACAGAAATGTCCCTACACTTCCCACCTGCTGAGCACTAGCAGCAGGCCAGGCCTGGGTGCACAGGGGCTCATGCTGCATCATCCTCTTTTACAGCAAAGGGAACTCTAGGCACAGAGGGGGTGGGAGTGCAAAGACGCTGGCACCAGGACACAGCTGCTGAGGCCAAGGCCTAGCCTAGTAATCCTTAGGGAACAGAAAAGTGTAGCTAGGACTGTACTTTTCTTCTTCACCCCTTGCCACGTTTTCTAACAAGGCAGAAAAATAATTCCTTCTGACTTTACCCAAGCTTCCCCAGCCATCCACACAGCCCCTGAGTCCACAGCTGTGAAAACACAGCTCTGTAACTCTGTTTAAGTTCCCAGAGACAAAGAATAAAACTTAAAATCCCCCCTTCCTTTGTCTCGGTGGAGGGAGATACACTGGGGAGAAGAAAAGCCACTCTACGCTTTGGGTTTGTAGAGCTTGGGCAGGGGTGGCATGTGCTTAATGATAGCAAAGGTTCCGGATCTGAATCCTAGATTTGGCAGTCCCAGTAAGTGACCTAATGTCCCCAGGCGGACTTTACTCATCCAAGTGTCAGCCACACAGAGGTGCTGGGGGAGTAAGTGAACTACTGCTCGGAAAGAGCCTGGCTCCAGCAAGGGCCCGGTGCCTTCGGTAACTGCCGCAAGCCGCAGTGTGCTTGTCTGCAAGATGGGGATGATGCAGTGCAGACCTTCCAGGGCCACTGAGAGGACGCGATGGGACAATGGAAGTAACATGCAGAGTGCGGGGCCAGGAGCTCACTAAGTTGTCTGTAAACGTGAGCTGGTACATGACTAGGGATCTTCAAATTCTCTGGCAAGGAGGCTTCGGTTTCCACAAGCATCTGTTCGCTTGCTTTTCTTTTTATGGGGAAACACACATACTATCGAAGGATACTGCCTGCCCTGTGGGCTTGAAGGAAAAACCCCACAGGCTCCCTGAAGACCCTCTTCTTTGGCTGTGCCCACCCTGCCTAGCTGTCACCCAGCCCAGGCGTCTCTCACCTGCCCTGAAGGCCAGCCCCACTGTGGCTGGGGCCTGTGGCCGTGCTGTTTGGCTGGTGAAGCCACACTCGCCCAGCGTCTTGCCATCATCCAGGAGCTGGTCGTCCTGAGGAGAGAAGCAGGGTCTTGGGAGAGGTTCCAGGAAGGCCAAGTTCTAGAGACCTCTCTGGCCAGCAACTACACTGAAAGTCACAGGAGGGAAGACATCCCCAAGCGTGGCCCAGGACCGCCCCAGTGTGTTATCAAACACATAAATTCCAGGGTTATAGCCAAGAATTTCCAAGTCAGAACATCCCAGGGTGGGGCTGTAGAATCTGGCTTTTCCAAATTCTCCAGGCAAATCTAATTCCAGGAGCCACGGAGCTAGTGTGGAGACAGGCAGACCTAGGTTTGAATCCCAGCTCTGCCACCTTGGACAAGGTAAACATTTGGATGCAAAGTTTCCTGATCTGTAAAATGAGAATTACTGAAATTCCCAACTCATAGGGCAGCCAGGAGGTTTCAATGAGCTAGGGAGGCACAGAGGAACCAAACACAGTATGTGGCACATGGGACATGCACAGGCAGCAAGAAGGGTCATTATTTGGGAAGCCCCAGTAGGTATCGAGCAGGAAAGGCCTTTAGAGACCCTGGAAGCTGAGGCTCTGAGCCTGGAGCAAAAGGTCAGTTTCCCAGCTTCCAGATCTAGAATCAGATTAACGCCCTTAGGTGACAACCTCATGCTGCTGGGACATCTAAATCAGGGGTTGATGCATCTGACTCCCCAATGAAGACCCCAAACCCCAAGGCACTGTTACTTAATAATAACAGTTGGTTTTTAAGAAACAGAGGCTTCTAGAACATTGGCAGGAGATTGGGAGGTAATAAACAGTTACTTGGTGACGAACTGGTGAGACCTGACTTATCCCAACACCATTCATTTCTCTGTATTAATTGGGTCCCCCACCCCCATCACCCGGAGTGTCTGGGGTCACCATGAGTGTGATGGGCCTACAGAGTAAGCTGGGGATTAAGGGCCTCGAGGTTCAAATCCGGGCTCTGCCAATGACCCTCAGTTTTCCTAACTGCAGAGCAGGGCTGCCCAGAGCCGGCAGGGCGCGGGCGGGACCGCTGTAGGGGTGCGAGGCCGCTGTGCCCCTCGGCGCCCGGGGCCTGGCATGCGATTTAAAAATCCAACCTGGACCCGACCTCCCCGTACGAGCGCCGCTCGTGCTCCGTCCGCACAACGGATGTCCCACCCCCGCGGCTCGGGCCGGGAGCAGGCGCCGGCCGCACGGCGACTGTTTACATCGATGACGCCGTCGCCGGCGCGCTCCACGCTGGGCACGGGGCGGCGGCTCCTCTCACCCCGCCACCGCTCGCCCGACCGCGGGGCCGCACCTTGTACAGCCGCTGCTCGTCGGGCGGCCGCTTGAGGATGCCCTCGACGATGCGCTTCAACTCGAACACAGTGCTCGACTCCTTGGCGTCCGTGAAGATGGTGGTCTTGTGGCGCCGGATCATGAGGAACACGTCCTGGGGGCAGCGGGCCGGCGTGAGCGCGGAGCCCGGCCCCCCGCCCGACGCCCCCCGCCGCCCCCGGCCCGGCCCGGCCGCCCCTCCCCCCGCGCCCGCTCACCATCTCGGCGGCTGCCTCTCCCCTCGACGCGCCGGCGCCGACGCGCTCCGCCCCGTTCCCGGCAGCCCGCGCGCGACCCGGCATGCCCCGCGCGCGTCCCCGCCCCATCTCCCTCGGCCCCGTGCCGGCCGCGGCCATTTTAAGGGAGCCGGAAGTGGAGTTTGCAGGTTGGCGTGCGGCCGCCATCTCGGTGCGGAGGTGCTGGTTGCGCCAGTCGGCGTGGTGGTCGAGCGTGGGGGGACATGGGAGGCGGTGGCGCCATCTCGGGAGTGGCAAAGGCGAGGTCGCCATGCTGATAGGGTCCGGTGGGCCCTGGGCGCAGGCACTTCTATTTTGCGGGGATAACGGGGCACCGGGTACCCTACATCCCAGGGAGAGTGAATGAATTATGTGCCTTGGGGGAGACACCGGATAACCCAAATGGGGGACTGAGGCAAGGAGCTCAATCAGTTGAAGTTTATTAAGGCAGGCTTAGAGCATGGCTGGGAAAGACACAAGCCACAGATGCATCTTTGACTTTTTTTCCAAAGAGGTTTTAGGAGTGTGAACTGAAATAAAATCTTAAGCGCCCCCAGCTAACTGAATGGATCCCCTCTTGGCCCAGGGGACCCCAGAAATTCTCTAAAGCTGAGTGGCTGGCCATGAGAAGGGAGGTCAGACATACCCTGTCATGCCCCTCCTCCCTTCTTGGAAATGGCCTTTGTAGCTCATTAACCGGTAAGGTGGCTGGGCGTGGTGGCTCACGCCTGTAATCCTAGCACTCTGGGAGGTCGAGGCGGGTGGATTGTTTGAGCTCAGAAGTTCCACACAGCCTGAGCAAGAGCGAGACCCCGTCTCTACTAAAAAAATAAAAGGAAATTAGCTGGACAACTAAAAATATATATAGAAAAAATTAGCCAGGCATGGTGGCACATGCCTATTGTCCCAGCTACTCAGGAGGCTGAGGCAGGAGGATTGCTTGAGCCCAGGAATTTGAGGTTGCTGTGAGCTAGGCTGACACCACCGCACTCTACCCTGGGTAACAGAATAAGACTCTGTCTCAAAAAACAAACAAACAAAAACAGGCCTAAGGCTATACAAGACAAAGCTTGCACTACACCTGCAGGTATGTCTGCTTATTTCTGATTAACAGACTTCTTCAACTTGAAACATTCCAAGCCTTTAGACAAAGCTTCATTTCTTTAACCAATTACAAATCAAAGAACCTTTAAACCCACATATAACCTGTAATGCTCCACTTTGAGATGTCCTGTTTTTTCAGGCCAACTGCCCGATCTATGACTTTATGTGTAATTCCTGTCTCCCTAAAATGTATAAAACCAAACTGTAATCCAACTATGCCGAGACCACATGCTCACAGCTTCTTGGGCTCTGCTCTCCCAGCCATGGTCGAACATATTTGGCTCAGAATAAATCTCTTTAAATTATTTTACAGAGTTTGGGTTCTTTTCTGTTGACAGGAGGTTTGGTATTTATAAGTTTCCTTAAAGTGGTGGTGGGGGGATGTAGGCGGTAAGACAAATGTGAGACTTTCATTAGTGCCCAGGAAATCTACACTTCATATATGAGGTGAACGTTTGAGGTGAAAAAGGAAGTAAAGGAATGCAGTCTCTGGGTAGGTGGAGGAATAACTGCTCTGGTCTTGTCTCTGTTCTGCCCCTGGGCAAGTAAACTTATAATCAACATTATCAGTGTGGATTAGAACATACTTTAGTTTTAGGAGCTAGGTGTAGCCTGCAGACCAAAAGTTAAAATAGGCAGTCCTGTTTATGGGAGGCCAGCAAAGAATTTCCTTAAGGAATGATCGTGGGGGCACATCTTGATAGATGCCTGAGGCCTGTTACCTTTCCCTGGGGATCTGACTAATGCATAATGTTAGTAACCTGTCTCCCTGAAATGTATAAAACCAAACTCTAACCCAACCACTGCCAGTCCACTTGCTCAAGGCTTCTTGGGCTTGGCTCTGGGTCATGGTCCTCAAATTTGACTCAGAATAAACCTCTTTAAATTATTTTACAGAGTGTGGCTTCTTTTCCGTGGACATAATTATAGTATTAACTCTTAATGATTCTTATTAAATCTATGAAGTAATTTTAACTGTTTTATCAGTCCCTAATTTCTTTTAATGACAGAATTAATATATTTAACTTTCTACACAATGTAAAAATAAGATGTCAATGTATGTAAACTTAAACTTATGTTTAATAATTATTTCATTTTAATTTACCTAGAGATGACTCAGACATTTTATGATTGTCTGTTATTTTAGTTTTACATAGCATTATTTCAAGAGACTACTGAAAAGAATTTTTTTTTTTTTTTGAGACAGAGTCTCACTCTGTTGCCTGGACTAGAGTGCCATGGCGTCAGCCTAGCTCACAGCAACCTCAAACTCCTGGGCTCAAGCAATCTTCCTGCCTCAGCCTCCGGAGTAGCTGGGACTACAGGCATGTGCCACCAGGTACGGCTAATTTTTTCTATATATATTTTTAGTTGTCCAGCTAATATCTTTCTATTTTTTTAGTAGAGACAGGGTCTCACTCTTGCTCAGGCTGGTCTCAAACTCCTGAGCTCAAACCATCCTCCCACCTCGGCCTCCCAGAGTGCTAGGATTATAGGCCTGAGCCACTGCACCGGGCCCCCAGGCTGTTTTAAAGGTAACTTTTATGTTAAGTTCAACCAAACTTAGGACTTAAGCAAGGACACATGAGCAGTCTCCAAAGCGGTGGAAAGCAGTTTTTTCAGGATCCAGAACTGCTGCACAGACAGCGCTAAGAAGGGAAAGTTTTGTTACCACAAAAGAGGTATAATCCACATTTTTGTCTAGTTACAAGTTTTTATGTTTCCAGGGTCTCAGCTTCTCAGCTTCTTGTCTACATACAGAGGCCCAAAAGCCTCACATGCCCCCTAGAGATGGAAGAAGACAGGAAATGAAAGGCTAAGGAAGAGAAGAGGATCAATAATAGATGAGTACCTCCGAAAGTCCAAAGTCACATAAATATCAAACCACCAGGGGCCAGTTCTCTGGCCGGAATCAAACCCATGCCCCAACAGCAAAAGGACAGAATCTTAACCACTGTGCTACAGGTGGACTGGCTTTTGCTAGTGTTCCTCCAGGGGCGGCATACAAAGGTTTTTGTCTTTGTTTTTGGTCAGTTTTGCTCTTTAACTTTGTCAAGAGAATTTTTAAGGCTAGCCATGACACTATTACGCATCTTTTTAAATCTGGTCTTCCCATAAATACAAAGAAGGCAATTGTTTAGAATAAGAGATCTCTAAAATATATATATTTTTAAACTGAGGAGTCTAATTTAAAGGATCCATTTTAATGTCATCTGGCCATTGACAAATAGAATTTTTTTTTTTTTCTTATTTTGGCCACATCTAATGCCACTGTAGACAAATAGAATTTTTAATGGTATTCTTTCTTTTATTTATTTTTATTTTTTATTTCAGCATATTACAAGGGTACAAATGTTTAGGTTACATATTTTGGCTTTGCCCCGCCTGAGTCAGAGCTTCAAGCGTGTCCATCCCCCAGACGGTGCACACCGCACCCATTAGGTGTCAAGATGCCCATCCCCTCCCCCCATCTGCCTGACACCTAATGAATGTTACTACTATATGTGTAATGGTGTATTTAATTCTAATAGCACAGAGAGAGACCATGAAGGTGGTCTTGTTATGTAAATGAAACCTCACAGGTAGCAGCTTTCAGAGAATCTCTCCAAAGCCAGGGCCCTGGGCTGCGTGCCCACTGCCTTTTGCAGGATGGCCTGCCATGCCCTGTTCTGGGCTCCCTGGTCCCTGATGACCCCATCAGGGGTGGCCAAGCTCCACTGCAGAGTGGAGTTCTCTCAACCTGGGGGACAGGGTAGACTTGAGCTCCCTGCCTGCCCAATCTGGCCTGGCCCAACAGTGACCATCTAGTACCACCCACTTCCCTGGGTTCCCTGGGAGAAAAGAGGGGAGGGGGTGGGGCTCAGGCCTGTGTTGGGGCCTGAACGACTGCACCTGCGATGTTGGCCTCCTCCTGTTTTCCCTTCCCACCCCCTACTGCCCCTGTGAGCTCCAAAGAGTAGGCTTTGAATTTTCCAGATTTTGTTTGGTTTCTTGTTTCTTCTGCAGGTGTAGAAATTGACATCTATCTATTGGCATGGGTGGTTCTGGGTCTGCAGACAAGGACGTGGCAGGGAGGGGACTGGATGCCGGGCCCTAGGCTGGAAACGGAACACAAGGGTGGGCAAGGAGCTGAACAGGAGCCAGGTCATTGTCCAGATGCAGTTGTGTGAGCTGGGGCCTCAGGGTCACCCTGAGGGGCAATGGTGGTCAGAGACAGTGAGGACAGAAACTGTGGCTGGGCCTTCCTGGGGGCTCTGACTCCTGGGCTGAGGGTGTGATGCCAAGTGCCCGGACTCCTGAGCCTCTCAGAGTACACGGGGGCCGGCCACGGTGACCAGCCCACTCTTCCTACTGGGACGCCTCCATCGCAGTGAGGCAACATCTACATTCATTTTTACTGCTGTGTAACAAATTTCCACAAATGTAGCAGCTTAAAACAACACAAATTTACTAAATCACAACTCTAGGTTGGAAGTCTAGTGGCTCATGTAGGTTCTCTGCTTAAGGTCACACCAGGTTGAAATCAAGGGACTGGCTGTGGGCTTCTTATCTGGAGGCAGAAGAAGAATTCACTTCCAAGTCCCTTTGGGGTGTTGGCAGAATTCAGTTCCTTGGAGTTGTGGGTCTGAGGATTTGGTTTCACTGATGGCTGTCAGCTGGGGCTGCTGTCAGCGCCTAGATGTTGCTCACAGTTTGTGGCCCCTCCACCTTCAACACCAGCAATGGAGAATCTCCCTCCCATACTCCAAATCTGTCTGGCTCCCTCCAGAAAAAGAGGGGCATGTAGGCCTGGATGGTGCACATGCTGGTTTGCCCATCTCTGGGTCCCCCGCACCCAGCCCTGGCTAGGAGGGAGAGGGAGCCAAGAGGGGAGGGAGTGTGACCCTCAGGACACAGGAAAGACCCCGGGATGGGGTGGAGTCAGATTGGTGAGCCCCAGGGAGAAGAGGCTGCAGGGGATGGGCAGATGGGTGGATGGGTGGCCTCTTAGCTTTATTAGGCATCTCAGCCTCACATCAGGAGGAGGGGGCATGTGTAGGTCCCCAGAGGCTGAGGGACCCCAGAGTCTGGCTCCAGATCAACATCACCAACCACCATTAGAGGCTGAGGTGAGCATGAATCCAGGGACTGTATGTGGCCACATTGGTGTAGACACCCGGTCGGTTGGGCAGGGCGCAACCCTTGCCCCAGCTCACCACGCCCACCAGGACCCAGCGCCCAGACTGTAGGCAGGCCAGGGGTCCCCCAGAGTCACCCTGCAGGAGAAAGGCGAGCTTAGGTCCCAGCACTCCGGTGACTTCAGAGTAGTTCTCTAGGCTCTAGACCCCTGAGTTGTACCTCTGGGTTGAGGGCCAGGACATTGAGCCTGGAGTTGGTATATTTTGGGTCTTGGATTCTAGGGAGGTAGAGTGCTGGGCACAGGGGTGTGGATTCAGAGGCTGGGGGCAGGGAGGTACACCTGGCAGGCATCCTTGCGGCCCTCAATGTAACCAGCACACAGGTTCCCTGGTAGCACTATGCGCTCGGCCTGGGGCACGTGCGAACCCACGTGGTAGAGGCGGTCACAGGTGCGTGAGTCCAGCAGAGGCACCCTTACTCCTTGCAGGGGTCGCCACTCTGGGAGTGGCACTGGGGGAAGAGGAGATATATCTGAGGGCCAGGAAAGAGCAAGGCACGAAGCTGGGGTCAGTGGGAGAAGAGGAGAAGCTTAGCGCGAGAATCCAACTTGCCAGCTGGAACTCCCTGGTCTGCCTGGGAAGAGGTTTGAGTGCCTAGAAGTCGCGCTGGGTCCTGGGTTGGGCCAGTGAGGGGCTGGGGTTTCCAGTCAGATGGAGGACGAGGGAACTCCCCCAATGGCCCCGGGCCCCGCCCTCCGTGCCTTACCTCCGGGGCGGAGGCTGCCCCAACCAGTGACCCAGCACGGTGTGCGGGGTGCTGGACGGGCGCCAGGAGCAGGCAGGCAGACAGGCTGGACGCGGGCGCTCAAGGGCACCGGGTGGCGCAGCTGCAGCAGCGCCAGGTCGCCACGGGCCTGGTCCTTGGAGTAGTCTGGGGGCAGCAGCATCCGCCGCACAGTCGCTGAGAGCGCGCGGGGCGAGGTGGGGCCCAGGCGCAGCGCCCCCAGGCGCACGCGGTACTCTGACGGCAGCGCCCTCCTGCACGACGGGATCTGGGACTACCTACTGCACCGGGCCTCGACTCCAGCAGGCCGCCCTAACCCCACCAGCTGGCTGGGAGGCGGCACAGTCCCCGCGCTCCCGCCAGGTGGCGCCCCTCCCCCGTGGGCCTCGCTTTCCGCGCGCAGCCCGCTGGCTCTCCGTGAGCGCTGACCTGGGGAAGCAGTGCGCAGCTGTCAGCACCCACTCGGGGGCGATGAGCGACCCCCCGCACACGTGCGCCCCACGGTGCTGGATGCTCGCCTGCCAGGGCCACTCTCCATCCTGGGCATCCCGGCCCCCCACGATCCGACTGGACGCACGGGGCTGCCCGCAGGCTGCGAGAGGACGAGGGGGTGGCGAGCGTTGGCGGAGGACTGGGGGCGCAGGCGGCGGGTGTGGGCGGGGAGACACGGGGACAAGGTCCAGGAGGGCTGGAGCGGGCGGGCTTTGAGGCTTCCTTACCTGCAGACTTTCTTACCTGGGTCCCAGCAGCTCCTGGAGGAGGAAGCAGGGAAGGGACTGGATTGTGGATTTGGTGTCAAATAACGGGGTTGGGGAGGGAGGTCGGAGGATAGGAATGAGGGTGGAATATATTTGTTCCCCTGACCTTGTGTCAGGATTTTGTGCAATCTGCTACTGGATTTAACCCTCCCCAGAGCACTGTAAGGGTGTGGAGGAAGGGACTTATGCCTATTACACAGACAAGCACATCAGGTCTGGAGAAGCCAGAGTCAGTGGCAGAAAGGACTGGGACCTTTGGGATCAAGATTACAACCCCCTAGAGTGCTCTAGGGGAACCAGACCCAGAAAGGGGTGAGATGGGAGACCTGGGAGCCCAGGTCCCTGTGGCCAGCATCCCCAGCCCCGGGCCCCTCTCACCCAGCACCAGCAGGAGCAGGACCTGGAGGCAGGAAGCCCCCCTCATTCTGTCTTCGGGGCTGGGCTGGGTCAGTAGCTCTGCCCAGGGCTGGGGCTCTGGTCTGGAGCTGGCAGAGAGGAGAGGGGAGCTTCCTAGCCCAGGGGCTCCATCTCCCTGCCCCCCACCGCCGTGGCCCTTCTGTCTGCCCTCAACGGCTGGTTGGCCCTGGACCTATCCCTGTGGCCCAGGCTCTATACATTTTCCTGTACACAGGCCCCAGGTGACCACCGCTGGCCAAGGTGCAGCCCCGTCCTGAGCTATTTGAGCATCCTAGGGCTCAACAGAAGCCCTGGTGCCTCATCCCCTCCCTCACTCTCCCTGTGCCGGCAGCTGCCCTGCCTGCTCTCACCTCACAGCCTGGTGGCCTCTCTGCCGACTGGGCTTGGGGGAGGGCCTGGGGGCTTAAAGGGCCAGGAAGGGGGAGACCCAGATGGAGTGATTAACGCAGCCAAGGCGGAGCTGTGGCTTCACCTCAAACAAAGATGCTTTGAACAGTTCTTTACAGGTGGCAGGGAAGGGACACCTGGGTTTCTCAAAGAAAGCCTGGCTTGGGCCATGGTGCTAAGAGCTGGGGGTCAGAGCCTGGGCCCAAGGAGGGCGGGCAGGGAGGGGCCTGCGGTCAGGCCAGGAAGTTCCCGAGAATCCTTGGCAGCTCATCTCGGAACCTGACCCTGGCTCCTGGCAGTGCTCGGTTGCTGGGGCTTCTGGGCTCTGTTGTTCTGTCCAGTCATCCTGGCGCAGAGCCCTGACCACAGAACCTGGACCCCAGGCCTGGCCAGATGGTCCTACACAGAGACCCCAGCCTGGCCAGCCCCTTCCTGGATCGTGAGTCTGGAGGAGCTGGATGTGGGGTGCCACCGGCTCGGAGCTAGTGGTACTCCTTTCTTGACCAGAGGCAGGGGCAGACCTGACCTGGGGAAACAGTGGAATCTTTGGTTTGGGGTCCCTTTTGTCTCTGAACATGTTCCCTCTGGCCAACTTCCATCTCTTCTCCATTCATCCAAGTCCACTGGGAAGTCCGCAGACCCTCACACCTAGAAAGGGCCACTGGACTCACCTGCTGTCCCCTGGAAACAGCCATGTCCACTCCAGCCCTACCTTGGAAGCCGCCCACCCTCTCCCAGCCTCACTCTTCCTCTGTGTGGACCAGCCAAGCCTGCTCACCAGGCAGGGCCTCCCCCAGCCTCCACCCATACATGACACCCCAGGGGGCAGTGGAACAGCACGTCCACTGGATCATGGCGCTCCCTGATACAACTGTAGCAGACTGGCAATTCCACCTGCCATAAGCTGCCCCTGGTGAGTGATGCTGTCCTGCAGGGCAGGAGGACATCCTAGGCAGGGACCAACTGCGGCTGCCCCCACCCTGGTGTGAGGAGCCAGAAGCCCCTCCAGCCTTGCTCCCCAGGCTCACTGGTGACCTGGGAGGGTTTGCTGCTGGTGGATGCATTTTCCATGCAGCAGGGCTGTGGGCTGGGGAGGGGGAAGAGTCAGGCCCGAGCTCCTCCCACCTTCTTGTTCCCCCAGCACTTAGGCATCTTGGCAAGTGCAGATCTGCTTTCACAGTTCAGAGGGCCCACTGAGTCTGCCCTGCTGGGCTGCTTCCCTGGCCACACGGATGCTGGGGTCGGGGGATGCTGATGGGGGACACACAGGGTTGATGCCCTCCCACTCCCCCCAGCCCAGCCACTTACGGTGCAGCTGTTGCAACTCTCTTGGTGCTCACAGCCTCACCTGGGGTCAGCCGCAGCTCCAGAGCATCTCATGTCCCCAGGACCACCCTCAGTGGGGAGGTCATAAGAGAGATGCCCTCCCCTAGTGTCCTTGTCCTCAGAGGGCCAAAGCTGAGGCCCCAGTAGGACTGTGCCTTTGTGGTCTTCTCTGGCAACCTTCTAGTTTGAGCAAATTCATCTGAATTTCTTCCTTCCCTGCCTCAGTTTCCCTACCTCCTCACCTTTGCTTGAAGGGGAGAAAATAATTGCAAACTAATCGTCCAACAAGGTACTAATATAAAAGGAGCTCAAAGAACTCAACAGTAAAAAACACAAATAATCTCATTAAAAAGTGGGCAAAGAACATGAATAGACATTTCATGTTCCTTCAGGTCATCAGATCTGTTGAGAAGGTGCTGCAAATATCACCCTAATCTCAGTGATTTGTTGTGTAATGAAACTGAATTGTACAAGGACCATATTGCAACAGTGGCATTGTTGGTAAAATTCAGTTACCTCCTGTAAATAAGTCATATGCTAATACCGATATTAATGACCAAATGTACTGAGGGCTGAGTTAAAACCTCCTCAGGATGTACTATTGATGGAAAAGACCAGCCTGAGGAGGAACTGGATGTATTAATAACCGTGGGCTAATCTGCACTTTAGTTCCACACAAGCTTACCCTAAGGTATGAATGGCAATAGATCAATGGGGGAAATGAGTCACCAAATCAGAGCAAAATATACAGTTGACATGATGCTTTATAATGTAAGTCAGCTCCTCCATGTGTTGGCCATAGTCATATTAACACAATTGCTGTTCCTTTACATAAACCCATATGTGAGGAATCTGGCTCCTGGTTAAAAACCCACGTGTGATATTTCAGGCCCAACTGTAGGCAATTTCAGGGCTGTGCCCAGCAGGCCTCAGGAGGAAGCTGCCCTCCCCATGCCAGCTTTGGCGCACAGCCAGTGCACTGTGGTCTCGGGAAGGAGCCGAGGCCAGGGACCCAGGCGCCCCCACCCTGGCCGGCCACGCTCTTATTTGCATTTGCATTTCTAGATTCAGATGCTCACAAAGCTATGGCTGTTTTGCTATAACAGCCAGGGACGTCTTCACAGCGAAAGTGAACTAAGCAGGCTTAGGGAGTGAAATGCTACGAATCCAATAAAGGCTGGCCCTTGGCCAGGTACTGGGAGGAAAATTTAAGCCCTCGAGTGTCCTGCCTGATAAGCATGTCTCTGCCCAAGTGGAGCATTGGACCTCACCGGATAGTTTGTGCTAACAACATGATTGATGGCAGGGCCATGAGCCATGCGGTATCCCTTGACCTCTGGAGCGCTGGAGACTGACTGACTGGTGTCAGCCCACCT
>CM052448.1:1812362-1827839 GCA_028533085.1 Varecia variegata | reverse complement strand
TTTGTTTTGTTTTGTTGTTGTTTTAAAGTTGAAGCTTTCCTTGTGAGTGTGAAGTGGTATTTCATTGTGGTTTTGATTTGACTTTCCTTAAACACTAATGATGTTAAACATTTTCATCTGCTTGTTGGCCATTTGTATATCTTCTCTGGGCAAATGTGTGTCCAAGTCCTCTGCCCGTTTTCTAACTGGACCATCTGCTATTGTGTTGCTGTGGAGTTGTAAGAGTTCTTCAGACATTCTGGGTATTAAACCTTTATGTAATAGATAATTTGGAAATATTTTCTCCATACTGTCTTGATAATTTCCTTTTTTTTTTTTCAGACAGAGTCTCACTCTGTTGCCTGGGCTAGAGTGCCGTGGTGTCAGCCTAGCTCACAGCAACCTCAAACTCCTGGGCTCCAGTGATCCTCCTGCCTCAGCCTCCCAAGTAGCTGGGACTAGAGGCATGCACCACCATGCCTGACTAATTTTTTCTTTATATTTTTAGTTGTCTGGTTAATTTCTTTCTATTTTTTTAGTAGAGACAGGGTCTCGCTCTTGCTCAGGCTGGTCTCGAACTCCTGACCTCGAGCCATCCTCCTGCCTCCGCCTCCCAGAGTGGTAGGATTACAGGCATGAGCCACCACGCCTGGCCAATAATGTCCTTTGATGACAACATTTTAAATTTTTATGCAGTCTAAGTTATCATTGTTTTCTTTTGTTGCTTGTGCTTTTGGTGTCAAATCGGAGAATCCATTGATAAATCCTAGATCATTAAGATTTACCCTTAGTTTTCTTCTTGTACTTTCACAGCTTTAGCTCTTTTCTTTGGATTGTTGATCCATTTTGACTTAATTTTTGTATACCGAATGAAGTAGAGATCCAACTTTATTCTTTGGCGTGTTGTCCCATCACCATTTTTTTAAGAATCATTTCTTTCCTCATTGGATAGTTCTTGGTACTTTTGTCATAAATCAATTGAGCATGGATATTTGGGTTCATTTCTGGACATGTTATATTCCATTGGTCTATATGTATTTTCAATGGTGCCATTTCCACACTGTTTTTTAATTACTGTAGCTTTGTATTAAATTTTGAAATTGGGCTGGGAGCAGTAGCTCATACCTGTAATCTCAGCACTTTGGAAATTTGAGATCAGCCTGGGAAACATAGCAAGACTTTGTCTTTCAAAAAAAAAAAATTAACTGGACATGGTGGCCTGTGCCTGTAGACCTGGCTACTTGGGAGGGAGGCTGAGGAAGGAGAATTTCTTGAACCCAGGAGTTTGAGGTTCAAGTGAGCTATGATCTATGACCCTGCCACTGTTCTGCAGCATGGGTGACAAAGCAAGACCCTGTCTCAAAAAAAAAAAAGCAAAAACAAACAAAAAAAGGAAATTGGGAAATTAGAAAATGCAAGTCCTCTGACTTTATTTTTCTATTTCACATTTGTTTTGTTTTGCCTATTTGGGGCTCCCTTCTGTTCCATATGCATCTGAGGATTGGCTTTTCCATTTCTGAAAAATAACTCATTGGAATTTTGATAGATACTGCATTGAATCTGTAGATTGTGTTGGGGAGGATTTTCATGTTAACAATATTAAGTCTTCTGATCTTTGAACATGAGGTGTCTTTCCATTTATTATTTTATTTCCATTTATTGAATTTCTCTTATTAATGGTTTGTACTTTTCAGTGCAACAGTCTCTCACTTCTTGGTGTGGAGGCTAAAGCAGCTCCATCCTGCATGCTAATCCGCCATTAACCCCTGTTCCGGGAATACCTCTATGTGGTGTTACTGTAAATCTTGCCCTTGGGTAGATTCCTGGAGCATTCCTGCCTTTCCCGAGGGGTGGACTTCAGTTGCCCTGCCCACTCCTTCCCTGTGGGGTATGATCCCTGGTCTGGGGGCTAGGCTGGGGGTCCACCCTCCCGTCTTGCAGCTGCCAGAGACCTGGCTTCTGTTCACAAGTCCCTACTAAATGTTTCTTTCTGAGAAACTGGTTTTGTCAGCCTTTCTTCAGCCTTTCAGCTTCCTCAGCCTTTGGGGATAGGTTTGCACAGACCTGCTCACTGGGGAACACTTGGTTAAATTTATTTGTAGGTATTTGATTCTTTTGGATGCTATTTTCAATGGAATGGTTTTCTTAGTTTTCTTTTTTGTATTGCTCATTGCTGATGTATAAAAACATGACTGATTTTTGTGTGTTGATCTTGTACCCTGCAAGTTTGTTCAATTGGTTTATTAGCCCTCGTGGTTTTTTAATGGATTATATGGGATTTTCTCTGTGCAGAGTCACATCATCTGCAAATAGAGATGATTTTACATCTTCCTTTCCAGTGTGGATGCCTTTCATTTCTTTTGCTTACCTACTTGCTCTGGCTAGGATCTCCAATACCTTGTTGTGCAGCCGTGGTGACAATGGCGTCTTTGTCTTATCCCGGATCTCAGGGCGAAGCTCTCAGTCTTTCACCATTGAGTATGATGCCAGCTGTGGGTTTTCCATAAACGTTCTTCATCTGTTAAGTTCTGTTCTGTTCCTAGTTTACTTAGTGTTTCCATCATGAAAGGGTATTGGGTTTCTGTGCCTACTGAGGTAAGCTCCTGTACTTCTCCCCTTATTCTGTTACTGTGGTGCTCATGCATTGATTTGCTTATTTTGAACCACCCTTTCATTGCCGGATAAATCCCCCTTGGTCACTGAGTTAGGTTGGTATTTAGCACGTGGTGGTTTGCCCGCGTTCTGGGCCAACAGCAATTACAAATTATTTTTCCTCCCGTCCTTGGCCACAGACTTCTGGATTCCAACTCCAGGTTGCTGGGGCCAAAGAGTGAGCTCCATGCTGGTTCTTGAGAGCTGCTTATCCTTTGAGCATCGCAAGTTACCTTTAGAGGTTCACCAATTCTCTCACGTCTAGACGTGCCCCCTAAAGGCTTTGGGGCCTCATGGAATCAGTGGACCACATGGGAGCCCAGACGGCCTCCCTGCCTGGTTCCGGGGTCTGGGTGGCATTCATGGAGGGCTCTCATCTGCAGGGGCCCACTCAGCGCCGACATCAGAGGGCCCGTGGCTCTGAAACCCACACTGACAGCCTTCAACTCATTTGATGCCAGGAGGTTTCTTGTCCTCAAGGCAGCCCTACAGCCTTCCCAGAGCCGAGTGCTGCCCGCTGTTGGTGGTGAGGTGGAGGTGGTAGAGGCAGAGCTGGCTGCTGCCTGATACCTGGGTGCCCCCCCCTCCAGCCACCCGCAGGGCTCCCAGAGGGTGACCTTCAGCAGGGCCCACCCAGGACACAGTTGTCACCCTACTCTAAGTGGATGCTGAGAGAGTGAGCACAGGTCATTCTCCTCCAATGCTTCCCCCAATATCCCCCACCTTCCTCCACCCCCACTCGTCACCCTGTGCCACAAGGTCCAGCGCCTGTTTGTTCCCCACTCTCAGCCCCTCCGTCCCTCCCCCAACTCTGCCGTCAGCGCGCACCGTGCAGAAAGGTGAGGGCTGGTTGCGCCATCTTTGCCTTGGTCTGGGGCTCGGGGCCCAGACGCTGCAGCAGGCACACCTCACCTGGGACTCCAACTCCACCGCTGGCCGCCGCGCCCACGGAAAGCTCACTTCAGCCTCTGCGCCTCGGTTTTCTCGCTTCACAAGTGGGGACATGGAAGTCCCGTCCTTACAGTGTTGTGAGCAGGGACGTCAGGCGGAGCCCCTGGAACAGGACCCGGTACTTCCCTGACGACTGTGAGTTTGGCTACTGTAGCTGATGGGTGTGTTTCCTGTGTCACAGTAGAATGAACGTCTCACTGCACAGCCCGGTCCAAAGGGGCTGAAACCTCTTCCCTGGGGACTCCGGGGCTCTGACCTTGGCGCGTCGTCATGTGAGACTGAAGGCCAGGGGTGGAGGGTACCGAGAAAGGTCAAGGTCTGGGGTGTGTATTAGTTTCTTTTGGCTTCTGTAACAAATCACCACAAACTTAGTAGCTTAAAAACCACACAAATTTATTATCTTTCAGTTCTGCAGGTCAGAAGTCTGACATGTGTTGTCAGGGCTGTGTTCCTTCTCGAGTCGCTAGGGGACAGTCCCTGTCTTTGGCTCCTCCAGCTTGTAGAGGCTGCCTGGAATCGCAGCTGGTGGCCACATGGCCTCCTGCTTTTCTCTCTGTGTCTAATCTCTGGCGAGAATGAACACGCCTAGTGCCCGGGGCTGTTTCTTATCACAACTGAGCCCGGAACAATGGCTGCGCCGGGAGTCCACTCACGCGTGGGTTCTTTTCAGTAAAGTCACAGCCCGTGTGCTGGCCCCTCGCGTCTCCCCTGCCACTTTGCCCATTCCTGTGGCTTCTGCTGCCTACGCGACTGCAAGAGCACCCCTCCTCTTCCTCCTCCTCCTCGGCCTACTCATCCTGAAGATGACGAGGATGGAAGCCTTGATGGTGACCCACTTCCACTAAATAAATAGTAAATATTTTTCTCTTCCTTAATGATTTTACTAATAGCATTTTCTCTTTTAAATTATAGCTTACTTTGGCCGGGCGCGGTGGCTCATGCCTGTAATCCTAGCACTCTGGGAGGCTGAGGCGGGTGGATCACTCGAGGTCAGGAGTTTGAGACCAGCCTGAGCAAGAGCGAGACCCCGTCTCTACTAAAAATAGAAAGAAATTATCTGGCCAACTAAAAATATATATAGAAAAAATTAGCTGGGCATGGTGTCGCATGCCTGTAGTTCCAGCTACTCGGGAGGCTGAGGCAGGAGGATCGCTTGAGCCCAGGAGTTTGAGGTTGCTGTGAGCTAGGCTGACGCCACGGCACTCACTCTAGCCCGGGCAACAAAGCGAGACTCTGTCTCAAAAAAAAAAATAAATAAATAAATAAATTATAGCTTACTTTATTGTAAGAATACAGTATAAATGCATATAACATACAAAATATGTGTTAATTGACTGTTTAGTTTATTGGTAAGGCTTCCAGTCAATAGTAGGCTATTAGTAGTTAAGTTTTGGTGGAGTAAAAAGTATCCGTGCGCGCGCGTGGGTGTGCACACGTCTGCGTCTTCCCTCGAGGCGCGCTGCAGCGGGATGCACCTGTCTGTGTTCACCTGGCGTTTCTCTGGAGGAACCCGTGCGTGAAGAAAGAAAAAATTACTGTTATGTTAAATGGTTCTCTATATGCCAACTGCTTTGAAACAAATTCACCTTTTTAAAACAAACATCCTAGCAGAACTGACTGTCATCTCAACATGTAAAGTGGGAGGTGAGTCCTCAGTTTAGGGATGTGGGTCGGGGGTCCTGATGGGGGGCAGACACGGTTGCTGCCCCTCATCCCCCACAGCCACATAAGGTGCTGCTGCTGCAGCTCCCCCGGTGCTGACAGCCCCACCCAGGCTCAGCTGAAACTCCGGAATATCCCATGCCCCCAGGAACACCCCCAACGGGTGTGGGGGAGTCAAGAGACAAATGCCCTCCCCTAGTGTCCTTGTCCTCAGTGGGCCAATGCTGAGGCCCCAGTAGGACTGTGCCTCTGTGGCCTTCTCTGGCAACCTTCTAGTTTTCATCAGAAATTCATCAGAATTTCTTCCTTCCCTGCCTCAGTTTCCCTACCTCCTCACCTTTGCTTCCTGAGATCATCTTCCAAATAAACTACCTGCACCCAAGTCTTGGTCCCAGTCAACTTTGGGGGAACACGGTAAGACCAGGAGTGTCTGGCACTTGTGAGAGGGGGAACCCTGCAATGGTGGCGGCATTGGGAGCATTTCCTCCATGGCACCCCCAGCCCAGGCTTCCCAGACCCTGCCACCCTGGAGCTACTACTGTTTCCGTCAATTATCATCCTGATTGAACTAACAGAAGAGGGTTCTGCTGTTTGCAACCAAAACCTGGAAAAAGATTTAAGAGTTAGGATGGGGTCTTGGCCACTTGGATCCACAGAAAGCTCTGCAAGCATCAATTTGAACATACATAATCTTTATTAACAATCAGGCTGGGGACTGGAGCCAGGTCCAGCAGGCAGCCCCGACCCTGCAGTGCCCACGGCCCACGAGGAGTGTGCCAAGGCTGTGGTGCCAACTGCACCTTCATGGGCTCTGGTGGACTGAGACCAGCTGCAGGAGTCAGGGGGACCACAGCAGAGTGAGGAGCAGCAGTAACCCGGAGGGGTCTGGCCTGGATGTAGTGCAGGACATCATCGTCTGGATCCAGGTGAAGTACTGACTGACGTTGGTGTAGACACCAGGCCGGTCGGGCTGCCCACAGCCCCTTCCCCAGCTCACGACTCCAACCTGATACCACAGTCCATCCTTGTCGCAGACCAAGGGTCCGCCTGAGTCACCCTGGGGAGCAGCATGAGTGAGACCAGCCTGGGGCAGGCTCAGGGAGCAGATGAGGGGCTGGGAGAGCAGGAGGGGCCGTGGGGCTGGGTGCAAATCCTACTCCTCCCCCGGCAGCAACTGAGCTTCAGTTTTTGCATCTGCAAAGTGGGGCAATAGCCTCCCAGGTTGGTGGGATGATCACAGGAGGTACAATTGATTCAAAATGAAAATCATGTTTTATAGCCTTGGTAAATAAGGACTAAAATAGTTCCTCAAAAATAAACCCCCAGGGTGGGTTTGTGTGGGCACATGTGGGTTGCTCTCAGGCTCGGCGTTGGGAAGGTTGGGGTTCCCTGGTGGGGCACAGGCACTCACTTTGCAGGCATCTATGCTGCCATTCTCGACACCAGCACAAAACATGGAATTTTGGATTATACTGTGGTCTGCGGGGTGTTCCAACAGGTCGTTACATCTGGTGTTGTTTAAGATGGTGACCTGCCCTTCCCGGAGGTTGTAGGGAGGTGGTAGAGATGCTGGGGAAAGGACAGAGAAAGGCAGCAACCTTAGCCTGTCCTCTGCCATCTAGGGCAGGGGGAGGAGGGAGGGCATATGTTACATGGTGATGGTGTCTCTGCCACACCCACAGTGCCCAGAACATTATCACAGAAGTTCCTTTGAGTTATGGATGCTGGGGAAAAAATATCATAGAAGGACCTGACCCAATGGATGGACAGGCTGTTAAAGCTCCCTCTGGGACTCAGTTTCCTTATTTGTAGAATGGAAATGATAGCACTGGCCTGAGCCCATGGAGAGAGTCCTTAGCCAAAGCATGGCAGGGATGGGGCTAAGGTGGATGAGAATGTTTATAATTACTATACTACAGTTGCACAATCTAGGTCAAAACTTGCCAAATTTGATGAAAGATGTGAATCTACAGATTCAAGAAGCTGAGAAAATTCTACGTAGGATAAACACAAAGAAATCCACACTGAAATACAGTATAATCAAACCATGAAAGACAAAGAGAGTTGTAAACAGCAAGACAGAAATGACTCATCAAGGACCAGGGCTCTTCAACCAGATTAACAGCCGATTTCTTTTCAGAATCCGTGGAAACCAGAAGGCAGTGAGACAGTGTATTTAAAGTTCTGAAAGTAAAAAACAGTCAACCAAAAATTTTATATTAGGGAAAACTATCCTTCAAAAAATGAAGGAAAAATCAAGACAGTCTCAGTGAAACAAAAGCTGAGTGTTCATCAGTAGTAGACCTATCCTAAAAGAAATGGAGAGGAGCCCTTTGGGCTGACATGAAAGGTCGCCAGATAGTATCTTAGCCATAGGAAGAAAGAGCCCTGATAAAGGCCATTACACAGGTACATAAAAAGCCTGTATTATTGCATTCTTGGTTTATAACTTCTCTGTTTTCGACACAATTTGAAAGACAAATGCATAAAACAATAATTATGAATGTATATCAATGTTTACAAAATGAATAAAGAAGTAAATTGTAGCAATAACAACACAATGTGGAGAAAGGGAGCTATGTAGAAACAGGGATTTTGTATATTATTGAAGCTAAGTTGGTAAAAATTCAAAATAGATTGTCATATGTTTAAAATGTTAATTATAATTCCTAGAGCAACCACTAAGAAACTAACTAAAATATACACAGAAAGGAATTGACAAGGAAATAAATATGGTAGACTAATAAAAAAATCACTTAAACATCAAATGAGAAACAGAAAGATTTTTAAAATAGGTATAGATATTCAAATAACAACATGGTAGAAGTAATTCTTTCCGAATCAGTAATTACTTTTACTATAAATAGATCAAATGCACCAAGCAAAAAGCAATGATTGGCAAAATGGCTTAAAAACACAGGATCCAGCTACACGCTGTCTAGAAGATTCACTTTAGATCCAAAGACACTCACAGGTTGAAAATGAAATGCTGGAAAAAAAGATTCCATGGAAATATTAATAGTAACCAAAAAGAGCTTAGGTTGTTCTATTAATAAAAGATAGAATAAACTTTAAATGAAAACTTGTCCTGTATAAAGAATATTATATATTAATAAAAGAGTGAAATCATAAAGAAAATATAATAATTATAAACATCTACGCACCTGGCCGGGCGCGGTGGCTCACTCCTATAATCCTAGCACTCTGGGAAGCCGAGGTGGGCGGATCGCTCGAGGTCAGGAGTTCAAGACCAGCCTGAGCAAGACCCCGTCTCTACTAAAAATAGAAAGAAATTATCTGGCCAACTAAAAATATATATAGAAAAAATTAGCCGGGCATGGTGGCGCAGGCCTGTAGTCCCAGCTACTCGGGAGGCTGAGGCAGGAGGATCACTTGAGCCCAGGAGTTTGAGGTTGCTGTGAGCTAGGCTGATGCCACGGCACTCACTCTAGCCCGGGCAACAGAGTGAGACTCTGTCTCAAAAAAAAAAAAAAAATATCTACGCACCTAACAACCGAGACCCAAAATATATGAAGCAAAATGGACAGAATTGGTGGGAAAAAGAGACAGTTCTACAATAACAGCTGGAGACTTCAAAACCCCACTTTTAACAGTGGGTAGAACAAGCAGAGAGAAGATCAACAAGAAAACAGAGGACTAGAACAACACTCTGAATCAGTTACTCCTCACAGACATACAGGACAGTCCACCCAAATAACAGCAGGATATACATTCTTCTCAAGGGCACGTGGAACATTCTCCCAGATAGACCATATGGCAGGTCACAAAATAAGTCACGGTAAATTTGAAAAGATTGAATTCATACAAAACATCTTCACTGACCAAAATGGAATAACACTAGAAATCAGTAACAGAATAAACACTAAAAAATCCACATATATGTGGAAATTAAACAACACACTCTTAATCAACCAGTGGGTCAAAGAAGTCATCACAAGGAAAGTTACAAAGTGCTTTGAGATGAATAGAAAGGAAAACAACAGATGAAAACTTATGGGGTGCAGAAAAAGCAGCTCTCAGAAGGAAATTTCAGGTATAAATGCCTATATTAATAAAGAAGGAAAATCCAAAATCAATAACGTAATCTTACATCTTAAGACTAGAAAAAGAAGAGCATAATTAAAAAAAATAGCAGGAAAAAGGAAATAATAAAAAGTAGAATAGAAAAAAACAAACCAGAGAGTAGAAAACAGAAAGGGAAATTAACAAAACCAAAAGCTGTTTCTTTGAAAGATCAACATTCATGTCTCTACTTTGCTAGAATGAAACAAAAAACAAAACAAAAAAAAAAAAGATGAACAAAATTGACAATGAAAGTGGGGACATCACTACTGCCTTTATAGAAATAAAAGGACTATAAGAGAATACTATGAACAATTTTACATCAACAAATCAGATAACCTAGAGGAAATGGAAAAATTCCTAGTAGAGACACACAAACTACCCAAACTGACTCAGGAAGAAATAAAATCTGAACAGACTTATGAGTAAAGAGATTGAATCAGAAATCAAAAATCTCCTGAAAAAGAAAAATCTCAAGATCAGATAGCTTCACAGGCAAATTCTACACTTGAAGAATAATTAACACCAATCCTGGCTGCATGCGGTGGCTCATGCTTGTAATCCCAGAGCTTTGGGAGTCCAAGAAGGGAGGATCGTTTAAGGCCAGGAGTTGCTGGGCAACACAGCAAGACCCTATCTCTCCAAAAACCATAAATAAAACTAAATAGCCAGGCATGGTGGTGTGGGCCTGTAGTCCCGGCTACTTGGGAGGCTGAGGTGGGAGGATCAATTGAGCCCGAGAGTTTGAGGTTGCTGTGAGCTATGATTGAGCCACTGCACTCCAGCCTGGTGACAATGCAAGACCTGGCCTCAAAAAAAACAAAACAAACAAAAAAAAAAACCCAAAACAACAACAACAAAAAAAACTCACCAACACTCTTCTTTTTTTTTTTTTTTTTGAGACAGAGTCTCACTCTGTTGCCCGGGCTAGAGTGAGTGCCGTGGCGTCAGCCTAGCTCACAGCAACCTCAAACTCCTGGGCTCAAGCGATCCTCCTGCCTCAGCCTCCCAAGTAGCCGGGACTACAGGCATGCGCCACCATGCCTGGCTAATTTTTTCTATATATTTTTAGCTGTCCAGATCATTTCTTTCTATTTTTAGTAGAGATGGGGTCTCACTCTTGCTCAGGCTGGTCTCGAACTCCTGACCTCGAACGATCCTCTTGCCTCGGCCTCCCAGAGTGCTAGGATTACAGCCGTGAGCCACTGCGCCCGGCCCACCAACACTCTTTGAACTCTTCCTAAAGACAGAAGAGAAGGGGACATTTCCTAACTCATTCCATGAAGCCAGTATTACCTTGACACGAAAAGCAGAGAAGGACATCACACAAAAATAAAACTGCAAACCAATCTCTTATGAATATACACGTAAAAATCGTCAACAAAATACTAGTACATTGAGTTCAGCAGCATATTGAAGGGATTGTTGTCCACCCTGATGACGTAAGATTTATCCCACATGGGCAAGGTGGTTCAAACTTTGAAAATCAACCAATATAGCATACTGCATTAATAGAATGAAGGAAACAACCACATGATCATCTCAGTTGATGCAGAAAAAGCATTTGACAAAATACAGCACCCTTTCATGAGAAAAAATGCACTCGGCAAACTAGGGATAGAAGGAAACTACCTCCTCAGAATAAAGGCCACATAGGAAAAGCCCACAGCTGAAACTATACTCAACGGTGAAAACCTCAAAGCTTTTTTTCTAAGATCAGGAACAAGGCGAAGATGCCTGCTCGCACCACTTCTATTCCACAGAGTACTGGGAGTCTCAGCCAGAGCACTTAGTAAGAAAAAGAAATAAAAGGCCTCCAAATCGGAAAAGGAAGAAATAAAATTATCTCTGTAGACAAATGACATGATCTTATGTGTAGAAATCCCTAAACATTGCACAAAAAAAACTGTCAGAACTAATAAACAAGTTCAGCTGTTGCAGGATACAACATTAACTTGCAAACATCAGTTGTTTTTCTATGCACTAACAATGAACAATCCATACAGAGTCACATCTGCCCTGTAAAATAAAACAAAAAAAACAAACAAAAAAAAAAAACAATGAACAATCCAAAAAGGAAATTAAGAAAACATTCCATTTACAATAGCATCAACAAGAATAAAACAGGAATAGATTGAACTGAAGAGGTACAAAATGTACACAAAAAACTACAGTACGTTGCTGGAAGAAATAAAAGAAGATCTAAATAAATGGAAACACATGTGTGTTCATGATTGGGGACTTAAGAAGATCGCAATACTCCCCAAAGCAATCTACCTATTCAGTGCAGTCTCTATTCAAATCTCGATGGCCTTTTCTGCAGAAATTGACAAGCTGATTATAAAATTCATACAGATATCAAGGGACCCTAAGTAACCAAAACAATATTGAAAAAGTAGAACAAAGTTGGAGAACTAACACTTCCCACTTTCAAAACATACTACAAAGCTACAGAAATCAAATAGTGTGGTCCTGGCATGAGGACAGACATACAGAAAAATACGATAGAATTGTGAGTCTAGAAATAAAACCACGCATCTATGGAGAATTGATTTTTGACAAGTGTACTATATAATTCAATGGGGGGAGAGGTGCTTGGACAACTGGATATCCACATGCAAAAGAATGAAATGGGAACCCTCACCTCATCTACAAAAATCAACTCAAAATGAATCAAAGACATGAATGTAAGAGCTAGAACTATAAAACTCTTCAAGAAAACATAGGATGACTTCATGACTTGGGATTTGGTGATGGTTTCTTAGCTATGACACCAACAGCACAAACAGTAAAACAAAAGGCAAATAATTTGGCCTTCATCAAAATTAAAAAACATTTGTACAACAAAGGACACTATCAAGAAAAGGAAAAGAAAATCTACCGAACGGGAGAAAATGTTTGCAAATCATATATTTGATATGGGTCTAGTGTCCAGAATATATAAGAACTCTTATAATTCGACCACAAAAAGAAACCTTATTTTAAAATGGGCAAAGGATTTAAATAGGTATTTCTCCAAGGAACATATACAAATGGCCAAGAAGCACATGAAAAATGCTCAACATCATCTGTCATTGGGGAAATGCAAATGAAAACCACAATGAGATACCACTCACACCCTCTAGAATGGCTGTGATTTAAAAATCCCCAAATACCAAGCATTGATGAGAACAGGGAGAAGTTATAACCTTCATTGCTGATGGGAATATAAAATGGTGCAACTGATATGGAACACTGTTTAGCAGTTCCTCCAAAAATTGAACATAGAATTACCATATAATCCAACAATTGTACTCCTGAAATGCACTCAAAATAACTGAAAAGAGGTGTTGCAACATATACTTGTATATAAATGTTAATAGCAGCTCTATTCGCAATAGTGAAAAGGCAGAGGCAACCCAGTTGTCCATTAATGGAAGAATGGACAAACTATGGTTTAATCTATGCGGTGGAATATTACTCAGCCATAAAAAGGAACGAAGTTCTTCCATATACTGCAACATGGATGAACTTTAAAGACACTCTGCTAATGAAAGCAGCCAGACACAAAAGGCCACATATTGTATGATTACAGGCAAATCAGAGACAGGTGGCCAGTGCTTCTCAAGGGTGGGAGGGAGGGGCCAGTTTGGAATGACTGCTAAGCGGGTGTAGGGCTCTCCTTTGGGGGGGCATGGATATTTTATGCAACTCAACAGAGTCGATGATTATACAATATTGGGAATGCACTAAATGACACTACTAAATTGTACAATTTAAATGGCTAAATTAAGAGCCCGCCAGAAAGAGTGAAATGCAGTATTGATAACACGCCACAAAGTGAGTAAACTGAAAACACTACGTTATGTGGCAAAAGGCCACATGTTGTATGATTCTGTTACCATGGAGTGTCGGACTAGGCACATCCACACAGACAGAAAGCACATGAGTGGTGTCCTAGGTCGTGGCCCTGGGGGAGTGTGGGGCCTGGGAGTAAGGACTGAGGAGTACGCGATTCCATTTTGAGGCGAGATCTGCAGTCAGACAGGTGGCTACACAGTCCTGTGAAACACAGCTATGGTTCAGCCAGCGAGGGTCCCCACACGAGACAGTGGGCCTGTAGGATTACAATGGAGCTGGAAATTCCTATTGCCTAGTGACATCCCATCCTGATCCTGGGTAGGCCTACGCCAAAGTGTGGGTTTGTCTCTTAGTTTTTAAGAAAAAGGTTTGAAAAGGAGAAAAACATTTTTAAACAGAAAGCAGCTTATAGAAAAGGATATGAAGAAAGAAAATATTTTAGTATGGCCATACAGTGTGTTTGTGTTTTCCGCTAAGTGTTATTACAAAAGAGTCAAAAACTTGTAAAAAATTAAAACATTTGTAAGGTAAAAAAGTTACAGAAAGCTAAGGTTAATTTGTGATTGAAGAAAGACAAACATTATGTATAAACTTAGTGTGGTGTAAGCGCACAGTGTATGCAGCGTCTACAGTAGCGTCCAGCAACGGCCAGGCCTTCACACTCACTCCCCGCTCCCTCGCCAGGCACCTTCCAGTCGTGACGGACACACGCATGATCAGGTGCCCTGCACATGTGTACCGTCTTTAATCTACCATACTGTACTTGTACTGTTCGTTTTCTGTGGTTAGATACAGAAACACTGACTGTGTTGCTGTCCCTGCCCACATTATCCAGAACGTTCGTAGGAGGCACAGGCTTGGAGCCCAGGAGCAACAGGCGACCACATACCCCAGCGAGTAGCGGGCCATATCACTTACGTTTGTGTAAGTCTACTCCATGATCCTACCATGACCAAGTCCCCTAATGACACATTTTTCAGAAAGTATCCCCAACCATAAGCGATGCATGACTGTATACTAAATATCACTGAATTGTATACTTCGAAACTGCACACTTAAGACTTTGATGGTTGTAAATTAAGTCTCAATTTAAAAAAATCACTGCCTGAGGCTTTTGTTACCAGGCTGACCCCAAAATCTCCCCCCCCCACAGCCTGGCCTCCCTCTCAAACTCTCCTTCTGGCCCCCACAGTCTGGGGCAGCGGGAACTGAGTGTTTGGTTCCTGCCTTGGCAGGTGGCAGCCAGCACAGAAAGGCAGGTGAGGCGAGGAGGGGAGCAGGCCGGCAGGGGGGTCCCACTGTGCCCAGGCCAACGGGGGGCTGCCGTGCCTGTGTGGCAAACGGAGGTGGAGGGTAATGCCGGGGCCACCCCAACCCTCCATCCTCCAACCCCGTCTGTCCCCAACCTCACTGTCATTCTGGCTGAGTATCCCCCAGCCGGTCACCCAGCAGTCTGGCCGGTGCTGGAACATGAAGGTGGACGACAGGACACAAATGGGCTGGATGTACTTAGTGTAGGTGACAGAGGTGGCCAGCTCAAGCAGGGCTATGTCGTTGAATAAAACTCCCTTGTAGCGGGAGTTCACGATGATATCCCGCACCCTGTGTCGATTCGCGTGGGCCCGCACACTCCACACAGACGGCTTGGAAGTCAGCTCCCCAAGCTGCACCGACCACTTGGAAGGATCATAGTTCCTGGCAAAAGAGGTCAGTCAGGGGCCCGGAAAGGAGAGTTGGCCCCCAGAGCACACCTGGGGGGCCCAGGCCATGACGCGAGGCCGTGGGGCAGGTACTGCTTACTCATCCCGGACGCCGTTAGGAAGTCAGCAGCCCCACGGTCGTCCCGCTCAGACCCCGACCCGCACCTTCCCCAGACTCACGTTCGGAAGCAGTGCGCGGCCGAGAGCACCCAGCGGCGGCCGAGCAGGCTCCCTCCGCACTGGTGGCTTTTCTCGAAGCGCAGGCTGACCTGCCACGGCCAGCGCCCGCGCACCGTCTCCACTCCGCCCACCACTAGTGGGTGAATGTCGCGGTGGCCGCAGGGCCCTGGGATGGACACACCCGCGGCTCAGCCGCCAAGCAGGCCCGCCCCTCCCGGCCTCGCCCCCCCAACCCGCGGTGCGTACAGGGGGTCCCCGGGGATCCGCGCGACCTCCCAGGGCCCCGGCGCGTCCCGGGGTCGTGTCCAGGTGGAGGAAAGTGACCGGGGACCCTCCCCCGTGGTCCGCAGGGCCCGCCCCTCCCCGCAGGGCCCTTCAGTTACTTGACAGCAGCCTCGTGTCCATGGGACCTGGGGCGGGAGAGGAATAG
>CM052448.1:1792956-1811862 GCA_028533085.1 Varecia variegata | reverse complement strand
CCCCCGGGCGGCCACCTCCCCTCTCCATCCGGGAGGGCCCGGGACTCACCCCAGCCCTTGTCACAGGCGGACTCTGGTCACAGGCCACCCTGTCTGCCCGGAGGGGCATGTCCCCTGTGTCGCAGAGGCTGTTTGCCTATCCCCGTGTGGGCTTCTCTCCCGTTTCTTTCCTCGCTGCAGGGCAGTACGGGCTGGGAGGAGGCACTTATTTCAGTACCTCTGAGAACTACGATCGTGAAATCACGGGGCTGCGGGTGTTCATCGGTGCTATTAACAACATCAGAAGGTGAGTGGGCTCCAGGCCACCGCGCGACACCCCGTCCCAGGGCAGCCGGGGCCTGGGAACGTCCTGCCTGGCTCCTGGGGACTCCGTGAGGCCAGCTGGGCCCTTAGAGCCCCCGGACACCTCCCTTCCATGTGTCCCTGCTCCTCAGCCACCTCCTCTCCCCTCACCTGCCCCCTCCCTCCTACTCCACGGTAAGTCCTGCCCCTGCTCCCTGCGCTGGTCTAGGAGCGTGAGGTGACCATTCCCTGCCTTTTCCTTTCTGCTCACACTGGACTCGACCAGAGATGGCCTCCCAGGCCCAGTGCCTGATGGGAACATCAGGGGAAGGTATAGAACACAGCAGGTGAGGGTCAGCGTGGACCACTGACGGAGCACGCCTCACCGCAAGTGCTAGAGGCAGAAAGCCCAAGGCCATTCCCCTAATGCTGGGGTGTCCTGCTGAAGGCCTGGGGTGGATCTTTCCTCTGCACTGAGGGATGCTAGGGTCCCAGGAGAGGGCAGGGGGAGAAGGGCCCAATAGCAGAGGGGAGCATGTGGGTGTGGCCACAGGGGGCGGGGCCTCCGGGGCAGCACCCAAGCAGGGAGGGACAGAGACGCCCAGCTGGGTGGGCTGGTGAGTGTGGGAAGTCACCTGCTCGTCAGCCCCGGACCTGCTCCCCTGGGAGTGACTCGGGCTCAGGAGGCCCCAGCTTGGCCAGGGACAGCCCCGCTGTGAGCCGCCGGGACAGCTGTGGCCCGTCCTGAGGGCTGTGACTACCTGGCCCACACGGGCTCTCCTACCTGGATCTCGGTGATGCCTCCAACAACCACTCCCGCTCTGCAGATGAGGAGCTGAGTCCCAGACAGCCTGGGTGACCAGCTCAAGGTCCTGGGCCTGACAGGGGCAGGGCAAGGGTTTGAGGCCAGCCGGTCCATCTCGGGGACCCAAACTCTGCCAGGGCTGCTGTCCCTGGCTCAGGAGGGGAGGGTGGGGGCACGGAGGCTCTGGGAGGGGCTGGGTCACCCAGATGGCACGGGTTCAAACTCCACCCCCCCCCGCCCCGCAGTATCCAGGTGAAATTTGGAGACAGCTGGGATGATCGACGTGGCGCCTCGGGTGGGACCAGCCAGGAACTCCTCCTGTGGCCGGACGAGTACATCACCGAGATCCACGGCTCATTCGACGTGTTAGTCCATTACCTGTCCGTGTGCACCAACATGAGAGGCTGCATCTCCTTTGGGAAGAACGTTGGCAAGCAGTTCTCTGCCTTCCCCAGCCAACAGGGACAGGTACTCACGGGCATCTTTGGCCAGTATGGACTCCTCGGCCTCAAGGGCATCGGCTTTACTTGGGATTTTCCGCTAGTGGAAGACACCACTGCAGCACAAACTACCGCCTAACTTGTCAGTACATAGTTACAGGGCAGGGTGCAAATTCACTAACACTGAAGCCAGCTGGGGTGTGGTGGCTAACAGTCCTGGGGTAACGGAGCTGTGATGCTGAATCTGACGTCACCAATAAATAAAGCTTCTGCAGGGACAGTGCGTCCAGTGTGGTGCTTGGGTCCTGGCTACCACCAGTAGCGCCAAAGCCTTCCTGTCTCCTGGGGCACAAAGCTCCCGGGCCTGGAGCCCAGAGAACCAAGCTGAAGGGCGGGACAGAGGTGACTCCGCCAAGGTCGAGTGGCCTGTCCGCAAAGACCCAGGAGTCTGCCTCCAGGGCCACCACTGCCCCGTCCCCCAGGCCCATCCCGCTGCCTCTCCTGGCCGGGCTCAGTGCCAGGCTTCTCTGAGTGGCCACGGGGCCTCAGGGCAGCCCCGCGTTCACCCATTCACGCAGTAGTCATTTGCCAAGGGCGTCCACACCGGGCTCCCCGGGCCCTGGGGGTGCCCAGAAGAGGCCAGGTGTGCAGCTGCGGGGCTGGCTGCCCCATGAGGGTGGATGCAGAAGCAGATGGTGGCAGGTCATGGCAGCACCTGCACTGATGGGCGCACATGTGGTGGCTGTGCATAGGCAGCTGCCCAGAGGTGAGGTGGTGAGGGTGTGCTTCAGGGAAGTCTTCCTGGAGGAGGCGGTGTCCGAGCTAAGGCTTAAAGGGTGAGGGAGAATTGGCTGAGTGGAGACAAGGGGAGGAGGGTGTTCCAGCCCGAGGGATCTCTGGGCAAAGCCAGAGCTGGAGACAGCTGGGGACAGTGCCCCTCAAAGCATGGTCATTTCCTACAGCAGCACAGGAAACTAATAAAGGCCCTAGACTTGGCCCACTCTTCATATCCCCGTTCCCAAACCTCGAATCCCATGTCAGGACTTGGCAAGGCCGGGGTCCTCCAGGGATAAGGCTTCAGAGCATTTTGACCATGAGTTGAAGGAAGAAATTCATTGCATTCGTGACGCCAGAAACACAGCCGTCCAATGCCGTAGCCAAACCCTCCGTGATCAGGGACGGGCCAGGCCCTCTTCCAGGGGTCCCGTCTAAAGTCCCCACTCACAATAATACAGGGGTCAGACATCCGTTGTACCCATTTGCACAATGAGGAAACTGAGGCACAGAGTGAAGTGACTTGTCCCACTCAGCGGTATGTGGCCAGGGAGGGGTTCCACTTGAGGGGGTCTAGCTGCAGAGTCTGGGCCCTGATACCCAGGCTGCGGCAAAGATTTCCCAACCAGCCCTCACCGTTCTGCGTGAGATTCACACTGACATTTCCCTTCTCTTCTCTACTGTGTGTTTCTATCAAGTTTTAAAGGCTGCTGGAGAGTTCCTTCTTAGCCTCGGGTCTGTGGACAAACTTCAGGGATTCCATGAATTGGGATGTGAAAAAAACAATGACCTCTTTATTCCTATTGTCCTCTGCTGGGCATGTCGCGTTTCCTCCGGTATCAATGTGACCTCACAGGCCTCACAGGCGGCACCTGTGAACCCGAGGTATCAGCTGCAGTTGTCACAGACATCCTGAAACCCACACCCGTCGCTAGTTCACCACGCGGCTTGTTTTCCGACTCGCCATGGAGTGTGGCACAGGCACAGGACACACTTAGAACACTTTGATAAGTGCGTTTGCAGGTGCCCGGCAGGAGAAACCCCTTTCCTTCCTGCAAAAGGGATGACAAGTGGCTGGGCTGCCCTGGGGACCTCCCGTCTGACCTTCCCAGCTGCTCTTTGGGGCCAGAGGACACGCTCTGGGGCTTAGTGAGTTTCCTGGCCCTGGCTTGCTGAAAGGGAACTCTGTTTTCGGTACTAAAGAGAAGCCTGACCCTCTCTTGGGGCGGGCAGCTGCCTGGGGAGGGGGACCCTGCGCTCTGATGCCTCCTGGTGCAGCAAGGATGGTCAGGGAGGGGACGGTGTTGACTTGAAAAGTCAACTGACCCGCCCCCTCTCACAGCAGCCACCGCCTTGTGAGGGGCAGGGAGAGGCTCAGTGTACCCACAAAGGGCCAAAACGGGGGTGTGGGAGCTCAGGGGCCCTGGAGCCCACTGCCTTGGTGATGGGACCACAATGGCTCACATGTTGGCAGAAACTTTATTCTACACGGGGACTCGCCGCTCTGGCCTTGCTGCCTGCAGCCCGGGGTCACCTGGTCTCCCTGCCCCCCAGGGGAGCGCACGGGATCCCGCCTGCCTGAGGGGAAAACGACAGGGGTGGGGGGCCCGGGCTGACTCTAAGACCCCTCCCTCGAGGCTCTCTGGCCCTGGGGTGGCGGCTTCTCTGGGGCAGATGCCCACTTGAAGCCCATGCAAAGAGGCCACTGTCCGGGCAGGCGGGGAGCTGGGGACAGGTGCCAAGGGGGACTGCGGGTGGCCTGGGGCGATCGGCAGTGCGGGCTCCGGTCCACCCCAACCCAACTGCAGCCGGACGCTGGGAGAGTCCAAGTCCTCCAGCCGCCCCACCAGGAAGTCCTTCCTGGGCTCTACCCAGTTTCTGCGCTGGACTCCTGCCGGCTCATCCCTGGGGATGTGCTGCCCCTGATTGTGCAGCCCCCCTCCGGGCCTCCTCCCCATCCAGAACGGCACTTCTGCTCCCCGGCAGGTGCTTTGCTCTGCCTGACAACGACCAGCCTGTCCTCGGACCTGCCCAACCTCGGCCTCCTTAGGACACACTCCCCTCCTTGGTCTCCAGAGAGTCTGGCCCCGGGGTGGGTGTGGGGCCACAGGTGCAGGCCTAGAGCCCTCACTCCCTGCCGCTGCGTCTGTTCCTGCATGTCCTTGGGGACTGGGTGGGCTGCTGCAAGCTGGCGGGGGCAGCGGCCACAGCCAAGCTATGCCCTGGGCAGTCACCTCCTGCAGGCAGGTGAGGACAGTTCCCTAAGAGGGCGGGGCAGCTTCCCCACTGGGGCCTCTTGAAACCCTCTTCTGTGGGGTCTGCCCGCCCACAATTTCCCCTCGAGAGACCCTCCCCAGTCCACCTAGACTGAGGTGGCAGCAGCCACACTGAGACCCCTCCCCTAAGCCAAGTGGGCCAGAGACGGGCCCAAGGTGGACCGGGCATTCGCAGGGCCGGAGAGCCACAAGCCAGCCTGTGCTTTGCCGGGTGTCGCATGTGAATGGGGACCCTGGGCAGCCGTGTTCCCCCCAGGGCTGAGCCAGGGTCCTGAGGGCCAGAAGTCACTCCTAACCCCGCTTACTCCTGCTCTTCCGCCCCACGACACCTCCCAGGTAAGGCTGCCAGGGCCAAGGCAGGACACCCAGCTCAACTTGAATTTCAGACAAACAATGAAACTTTTTTAGTGTAAGTGTATCCCAAACATTGCATTCTTGTTAGTATAACTATGTCATGAATACTGAATTTTTAAAGTTTAAGTTTATTCCAAATACTGCACAGGACATACTTGTACCAAAAAATTATTCATTGTTTATTTGAAATTCAAGTTGAACAAGGTGTAATGTGTGTATATATACACATATTTTTTTTCTTTTTTTTTTTCTGAGACAAGTTCTCGCTCTGTGGCCCAGGCTGGAGTGCAGTGTCGTCATCATAGCTCACTACAGCCTCAAATTCCTGGGCTCCTGCTTCAGCCTCCCAAGCAGCTGGGACTACAAGCGTGCACCACCACACCCAGCTAATTGTTCTATTTTTTTGTAGAGAAGGGGTCTCACTCTTGCTCAAGCTGGTCCCAAACTCCTGGCCTCGAGCCATCCTCCAGCCTTGGTGTAGTATACTTTTATTTACTAAATTTGGCAACCCTAACCCAAGACACTTTGGGTGCTTTGGGAGAAGTCCCAAGAGGCAGAAACCAGTGGGAGCAGTCAGGAGAGAGGGGCCCTTCTCGGGTAGAGCGGCGGAGTCAGGATTGCACACCATGGCCGGGTGAAGACGGGCAGTCTTTCCAGCTCCCTGGAGTAGGTTTCTGTTACTTACTACCAAGGCAGCCAGGAGACTCTGAGAAGGGACCTCCTCCAGCCTCGTGAAAGACTTGCACCCTCTTCCCAAGCCTGTGTCACTTCAGGCCCTGCGAGGGGACCAGGGGACGCTCAGCTCAGGCCAGGGCAGCTGGGACGGAGGGCGCAGGTTTGCATCCAGGGCAAGACCAGCAGGACAATGAGCCAACAGGAATGCTCGCAGGGCCGGTCCCCACACGCCCCAGGGAGTGGGAGGGCTGGGGGCCCAGGGGCTCCCCCGGGGGCCAGGAGGCACACTTTTCTTGTTATTACCACGTGTGAATCCCAAGACCAGGAACGGTACAGTCACCCTGTTTGATCCTACCGCAAACTAAGAGGCGGCGGCAGAGGGGAGCAGGGTGCGGCCACAGACACGTGCTGGGGCAGCCTGGCACCTACAGTCACAGAGGAAGGTGCCAGAACCCAGAGCTGCCTGGTCTCCACTGGCCAGAGAGGTCGGTGTCCTCTGCAAGGGGCCTCTGCCCGGCACGTCCATGGCCGGGTCTCCATCAGGGGCCGGAGAAGCCTGCCCAGGGAACTCACTCGTTGGAGGCATCTCCCCAGCGACGGCAGCTAACTTGCTACCCCTCACAGCGGGGCCCGCTGCTCTGAGCCGGGCGGGGCGTGGTGGTAGGCAAGACCACAGCCCCAGGAGACTCTCTGTTGGGCCAAAGGGATCTGAACTTTGTTTTATTTGGGGAGCCACAGATTTTCCCAAGGTGGGGACCACCCCCCTTGGCTTAGGACATCAGTCCTCACCTGGGGTTGATCAGGCTTCCCAGGGAACACCGGGCCATGTCTGGAGCTATGTTTGGTTGTCATGCTTGGGGGGTGGGTATTACTGGACTCTTGTGGGTAGGGGATGCTGCTAAGTGTCTTTCACAGGACAGTCCCCCACCGTCCCCTCCAGTGAAGAATTACCTGGCCCAAGACTTCAGTAGGCAGCGCTCGGGGCCTGGCTTATATCATCTGAGCCTCCCCAGCACCCCCCACCCCTCCACCCCCGCTAACCCTGCTCTCCCCTCTCTCTGGGGTTATCCAGCGACAGAGGGGGCACTATGGTATTTTCTATATCAATTTATATGTCGTGAGAGGTTAGCAAATATTTTTTATTATGGTAGAATACACATAACATAGAATTTAGCATCTAAACCATTTTAAAGTGTACAATTCAGTGACATTAGGCACACAGGCAGTGTTGTGCGGACACCAGCACCCTTTCCTGAACTTTGTCACCGCTCCAACCGGAAGCCCTGGACCGGTGAGCAGTCGCGCCAAACATTTTATCTCACGTTTTATTTGACCTTAAAATATTTCTGCACACAGAAGTTTTCAATTTTATGCATCAGATCATTTTTTTTTTTTTTTGAGACAGAGTCTCGCTCTGTTGCCCAGGCTAGAGTGAGTGCCGTGGCGTCAGCCTAGCTCACAGCAACCTCAAACTCCTGGGCTTAAGCGATCCTCCTGCCTCAGCCTCCTGAGTAGCTGGGACTACAGGTATACGCCACCATGCCCGGCTAATTTTTTCTATATATTTTTAGTTGTCCAGCTACTTTCTTTCCATTTTTTTAGTAGAGATGGGGTCTTGCTCCTCAGCTCAAACGATCCACCTGCCTTTGCCTCCCAGAGTGCTAGGACTACAGGCGTGAGCCACTGTGCCTGGCCTAGTGTTGCCTTTTCTTAAGCTTCACGTAAACGAAATCATGCGGCACACACCTTTCCGTGTCTGCCTTGGTTCAGGATGCTGTTTCAAGATTCATCTACGTTATTTGCAGTTCAGTCGTTTATTCCTTTCTGTGCCTGAGTAGCACTTCGTTTTATCTAGACCTCACTTTACTTGCCTGCTCACCAGTGGATGAACACTTGGGCTGTTTGTTTGGGACTATGATGAATAGAGCTCCCGTGAACATTTGTACGTGAGTCTCTGCATAGACACAGAGAGTTTTCATCCCTCCTGGATAAACACCGAGACGTGGAATTGATGACTCATGCGGGTGAGTGTATGTGTAAATCTGTAAGGAACTGCCAAGCAGCCTCCCAAGGTGGCTGTACCCTTTGCATTCCCGCCAGCAGCGCATGAGCGACCCCCTCGCTGCCCATGTCCCTGCCAGCAGCAGCACAGATCATCTTTCTAAGCCGGACGTTCTGGTAACTGACGAGGTAGAGCACGTTTTTTGTTGTGCCTTGTTCACTCGTGTATCTTCCTTGTGCGCCTCTACCCAAATCTTTTGCCCAGCCGTTTGACTTTTTTAATATGAAACTCCTTTTTCCTTCCGGCTGTTATCTTGGCACATTGGGTAAAGAAGGGTCTAGGCCGGGCGTGGTGGCTCACGCCTGTAATCCTAGCACTGTGGGAGGCCGAGGCGGGTGGATCGTTTGAGCTCAGGAGTTCAAGATCAGCCTGAGCAAGAGCGAGACCCCGTCTCTACTAAAAATAGAAAGAAATTATATGGACAGCTAAAAATACATATAGAAAAAAATTAGCCGGGCATGGTGGTGCATGCCTGTAGTCCCAGCTACTCGGGAGGCTGAGGCAGGAGGATCACTTGAGCCCAGGAGTCTGAGGTCGCTGTGAGCTAGGCTGATGCCATGGCACTCTAGCCCGGGCAACAGAGCGAGACTCTGTCTCAAAAAAAAAAAAATAAATTAGAAAAAGAAAAGTCTAAAGGCCACACACCGTGCAACACAAGCGGGTTCTTCTCACCGTTAGGCCCCTGCCCGGGCTCGCCAGTCAGCCTCACGGCTAGACAGCAGAGATGCGCAAACTGGTGCGGTGACAGTCACGGCTGCCTCTCATTCTGCAACACACAGACTAGACTTGCTCTGAAGGTCTTTGTTTTCTGACTTGAAGCTAGAAATGTCCCTAACACCTTGAACTTAAGGGCATAAAACTCATTCAATGAATGGGCTAAAAACATTCCAAAAGTTGGTAAAATAGGAAAAGAAGCTTTGACAGAGGAGAGGAGAGGTAATAGAAATTGAAATAGAAATATTTTTAAATATTATGTTTCCAATGACAAAAGTCATGCATGTATACTGCAGAAATTTTAGGAAAGATGGCTAAATTTAAAAAGAATTCCCACTACCCAGAGATACTCATTGTTGACATTTTGACATATCTGCTTCCAGTATTTTAGAATGCATTTTAGACATATAAAAGGGTTAAATGTTAATAAAGAGGAAATCTAGCCACTGAGGGTGGCTTTAGGGGAGAAAGAGTCTCTGAGGACAGGAGGAGGCATCCAGGAAGAAAAGTTGTCCAGGGCGACTTGCAAGACACAAGAAGAGACCAGAGAAGCCAGCCCTCCGCGCTTCCACGGGACCACGTTTGAAACGGAGGGTTGAGAGGGCTGGGGGAGGGGTGGAAGGCGGTTTGGACGATGAAAAATTATTTGACGAAAGGGACTGGGTCCCAAGAACGGCTTGTGGAAATTGGTTTCTGCTGAAGTGTTTTGAGTCTGTGTGGTAGTCTACTACTGTGCTGGTAAGCCCGCTGTGATCGGGCTCATTTTCCTGGTGAGGGGATGGATGGATGAATGGATAGGTAGGCAGGTGGATGGATGGGGGGGTGGGTGGGTAAATAAATGGATGGAAAAACACACTGGCATTCATTGTGTACCAATTTTGGACCAGGCCCTATGCTAGGAGCTTGCACAATTGATACCTTGTTTAATCATCACAAACACCCTTGGTATTAATCTCCCATTTTTACAGATGAGGAAGCCCAGGCTGAGGGAGGTGAGTCATGAAATTTAAGCCCGAATCCCACAGTCCGCTTGCCACTCCCTGCTCACGTGTTGGCCTAGCCCCTGCCCCCACCACCGCCGCTCCCAGGGAGAGGATGTCCTCTCCTGAGTGTCCCTGTGTCCCGAGTGCCCAACTACTTTAGCACCCACACCGTGGGTTCTCTTGTCCTGGAAACTGGGGTCCAGGCGCACACAGCGCATCGGCAGGTCCGCCATGTGCCTGTGGATTCCTCGCCGTGCATGCAGAGGGGAGGCGGGCGCTGGGCATGCACCCTGGGCTCCTGGCTGAGGAAGGCACTGCCCCCTACACTGAGCTCCCACCTCTGCTCCTGCTCCCCATCCTTGGCCAAACATTCCCCGGGAGTCTGTGGCCCTTGGACACAGGCAGTCTGTCAGCCTTCCGGAACATCTGAGTCAATCGTACCACTTCCTCATCTGTGTACTGGCTCAACTCTGAAGGAGCATTTATGCGTTGGCCACGAATTGTTTCCTCTTACACAACATTGAACTGCGTGGCTCTCGCCCCAGCCTGTCCCTGAACAATGTCACTGTCCCAGGGCCTGTTGGAGGCCGCCTGGCACAGGGACAGGCCAGCCAGCGAGCCGGGTGCCCTTGAGAGAGCCTTGGAGCTGCCGGAGGCGGTGCAGTGTCCTGGCCCCACCCCGGCCCCACACCTGGCCCCACACCTGCACCGCCCACACCCGGCACCAGGAGAACCCTCTTGGTCTGTTGCAATAAGCCCAGGTGAGAAGTGCTTTCTAACTGCGGTCCCCAACCCTGGGCTGTGGCCTGTCAGTAACACAGGCGAGCTCTGCCTCCCCCCACCGTTCCCCTACCCCGCTGCCCCCCCACCCATGGAAAAGTTGTCTTCCATGAAACCAGTCTGTGGGGCCAAAAGGGCCGGGGACCGCTGCTTTACACGCAGAACTGCCAGTCTTCTAAACCCTCCACAAGCAGCACTGTGGGGGGCCCGGGCAGGAGACAAAGGGGGCCGTGTGTGCAGCCAGGGTCGGCCGGGAAGCCGGCTGCCGTTTCTGCTGTCGGTTCAGACTCTTCCTTCCCACTGGCCGTCAGCAGGACAGGCGCCTGGGGAGAGCGGAGGGCTTCGGAGCCTCCCCTGGGGTGGGGTGGGGTAGCATCTGTGCTGCCCACTACGGGCAATGGGGGGCCTGAGAAACACACAGTCGCCACACACACACACAGACACACACAGTCACAGACACACACAGACACACAGACAGACACACACAGTCACACAGACACTCACAGTCACACAGACACACAGACAGACACACACAGTCACACAGACACAGACACACACACACAGTCACACACAGTCACACAGACACATACAGACACACACAGTCACACAGACACACAGACAGACACACACAGACACACACAGTCACACAGACACAGACACACAGACACAGTCACACAGACACACAGACACACACAGACACACACAGTCACACAGACACACACAGACACACACAGTCACACAGACACACACAGACACACACAGTCACACAGACACAGACAGACACACACAGACACACACAGTCACACAGACACACAGACAGACACACACAGTCACACAGACACACAGACACACACAGTCACACAGACACAGACACAGACACACACAGTCACACAGACACACACAGACACCGACACACAGACACTCAGACACAGACACACACAGACACACAGACACACAGACACACACAGACACACAGACACTCACACACAGACACACACAGACACAGACACAGACACACAGACACACACATACGCACACATACACACACATACACAAAGACATACACAGACACACAAATACACACAGACACATACACAAACACACACAGACATACAGATATACACACAAATACAGAGACAAACACACAAAGATACACACAAATACACACATGTACACCCCCACAGACACACACACACAGGGACTCACAGGCACAGCCTGGGCGGCAGCGTGGTGGGTGCGGGTCTGGGAGCAGGGCTGACGCGTGGCGCAGAGGCTCTGGCCATTGGTCACTTAGGAGGGATGGAAGGGGCTGGCGGCTAGGGAGAGGGTTGCATTTGAAACCTCCTAGTGGTTGGGACTCAGGACATTTGCCAGCCATAAAATGCTAAACAGAAATGCAGAAGAACCAAGCTTTGGATTCTGGTTTAATACACCACCCTCCCCTCCTCACTGATTTCTGGAAGGGGTTACTACAGGAGCAGAGAGCTGGAGAACTCAGCAACGTGACACATGAAAGTTAATCGCAAGAGAAAGTTATTGGACATGGCAAAGAATCTGAAAGGCCGGAAACCTCACCTGGGACGCCGAGTTCCTGAGGACCCCAGTGCGCCCCTGGGGTCTGCCCCTGAGGAGCTGCAGGGGCAGGAGCGGGACGGAGCGCCAAGGGAGGGGACTGGGCGCTCCCCTGAGCACTCTGTAAAGAGGAACCCACAGGAAAAGGAACGAATGACTCTAGAGCATCTTGTCGTCTCGGGCAATACGTGATCTAAATTTTCTCCCGACGCAAGCAAGAGGCTGCCTGTCCCGGGGAGGCAGAGGCTTCAGGTGACAGATCTACCGCCCGTCGCCACCCTCCCCTAAGCCACACTGGGCTTCGAGCCCAGGCCGCCTGCAGCCCCCTCCATGGAGCATTCCAGACAGCCCCTCCAAGGTGGAGAGTCCCGCCGAGACCAGGGCTGAGCCCCCGGCGCAGGGCCTGGGTCCCGGACCACGACCTGGCCAGCGGGTGGTCCTCCCCCAAAGCCGTGCGCCAGAGGTCTCAGGGAGGTGGTGGGAGTTTATTCAACTGGGACCAAGAGGATGCAAATTCCTCAAAGTGCCCCTTCCTGGAAGTGCTACTCGGCTCTGCCGCTAAGACACAGCCAGAGGGCGCTGCCCAGCGAGCTGGCGAGGGCTGCTCCGCCCCAGGGTCCCCGTCGATGCCCAGGGCAGCCCCGCAGGCCCCCGTGCAGCGGGGCGGGGGCTGTGGACGCGCCGCTGGCCAGAGGCGGAGAACAAGGCCCGCCATCGGCCACTGAGGGCCATGGCGTCCACCGAGGATGCCCGAGACTGAAAATCCCGTGGGCTGCAAGGGCGTGGGCTCCCGGGTTGGCTGAGTCACGATGACTATTTAACTCATCATCCAACTTTTGAGACACTTTTGGGAGGGAAAGGGAGCACACAGTGGCCTCACTATGAAGATACACAGATGAAACACAGGTCAAATTGTCCAGGACAAGGCTCCGCAAACTCTGTGGTGCAGGACTATGTTTTTCCAAGCTACCATGGTCAGATACGTTTGTAAAATATAACAAAAACGAGTTACTAGAAAAATGGGAGAGAAAAGCAAATAAAATACATATAAAATACATAACTTGCATTTTTTATTATTAGATTCAACAAACCCCACCAGAAGGGGGCCTGGCTCACAGGGCCCCAAGCGAGGGGAAGGCCCACAGCACAGGCAGCAGCGCCGGGCAGGCCCCAGGGGCGCCTGGGGCAGACCCCGAGGAGCCTGGGCGGGACGAGGGGCCACCTGGGCCGGGCCCTGGGGCACCTGGGGGAGACTTAGAGGCACCTGGGCGGGACTCAGAGGTGCTTGACAGGGGCTTAGGGGTGCTTGGGTGGTACTCGGAGTCGCCTGACTCATACTCGGACAGGGTTTTCTGAATCCAGTCTGTGTAGGCTGACACTCGGGTGTAGACGCCAGGCCGGTAGGCCCAAATACAGCCAAACCCCCAGCTCACAATCCCGACCTGGAACCACGTGTTGTTGACGGCACAGACCAGCGGGCCCCCGGAGTCACCCTGGGGGAGAGTTGAGGAAGACACCTCTGTCCACTCACCTGGGAGCATGCCCTGCTGAGGCCACGGCGACTGGGCAAGGACTCTGTCCCCTCTGGAGCCCCTGGCATGTGGGATGTGGGGACAGAGCCCAGGACAGTGTGAGCCTGGAGAGCCCACAGATCGGGACAGGGTGCTCAGAAGCTGCTGTCACCTTGCAGGACTCTTTCTTGCCCTCGACAAAGCCAGCACACAGCATGTCGTCCTTGATGAGGCGCAGCCCCACCAGGTTGGACTCTCCGAGATGGTACAACAGCTCACACATGTTCGAGTCCAACAGGGGCACAGTCACTTCCTCAAGGACACTTGACAGGGCTGAACGAGACAGAGGGCCCAGCCTGAGTCCATCTCGAGCCTCCCTTCCCATACCTGTGAGCACGGTGGCCTGGACCTCCACCTCCTCCCTGCCCCTCCCAACACCCAAAGCCAAGAGGTGGGGGCTCAGGGAGCAGGGTCAAGCCCAGACCCTGCACCTGGGAGCCCTGTGACCCTGGTTAATCTCATGATCTCTCAGCCTCAGCTGATCCATCCAACAATGGGCAGAATCGTGGACACCGGCACAAGATCTCCCAGATCCAACATGAGTGGTCATGCTGGCCAAGGGGAGTCCCACAGTTTGGACAGCAAGGTCCCTGGCCACAAGTGCTCCCAGCTTCAGGGGTGGGGTGGGGTGGGGTGGGGAGAGAAGAGGGACATGCAGACCTTGGTGGACAGCGCCCCGGCAGGGCACAGGCAGGTGGGGCTCCCAGGGCAGAGGGCCTCAGCATGTGCCCTGGGGCCAGTCCTCCTTGGCCAGGAGTAGGGCCTGGCTGAGTACTCGTGCCCCTTACCTTTCTGAAGGATGGAGCCCCAACCTGTTACCCAGCACAGGGTCCCAACAGCGAAGGAGTCCTGGGGTGTTGGGAGGCAGATGGGGGTGAAGTAGGAGGGCTGCACGCGGGAGGCCAGCTGCAGCAGGGCAATGTCTCCACTGGACAGCTTGTGTCTGTGGTACAAGGGGTGGACGAGGAGCCTCTCCACGGGCACTATGGAAGTGTGAGGCTCCAATGCGGAGACTGTCAGTCCTCCGACTTTAACGCTGTAGGCCCTGGGGTCCATAGACCTAGGAGGGGACAGAGACACAGCCTGCTGAGAGCAGTGCTGATGGAGGGGAGGTGGGGAGCGCCCGGCTCCCTCTGGCCCAGCCCCACTCACTTGAGGAAGCAGTGGGCAGCCGTGAGCACCCAGCGGGGGTGGATGAGGGTGCCCCCACACATGTGCCCCCACTCGGCCATCCATACGCCAACCTGCCATGGCCAACGTCTTGCTGGCATGTCTTGGCCTCGCACAGTCCTCCCGCCATCCAGGGAGTGGCCGCACTCTGTGGAGGACCTGGCAGGTGAGGGGCTTCTGCGCTCTCCCGTTTCAGAAAGCCACTCCCTCCCAGTCCCAGCCATCAGACCCGCCCCACACTCTCACTCTGTACCCCGACACCTCCTGACATCTCGCCGCCCTGCACTCTTTGCTGGGCTGTGCAAGCCTGGCCCTTACCTGTCGGCAGCACATCCCCGCGGGCCCCTGGAAAACGAGAGAGCAGAGGGGAGCACACAGGCCGGCAGCGGCGGGGGGAGGCAGGGACGGAGGAACACCCCTCACCTGGCAGCAGCTGCAGCAGCAGAAGCAGCAGAGAGCCTGCCTGCGGCCCCATGGCTCTCCTTCCCTGCGGATGCCGCTCTGGGGTCAGAGTCCTCGGACGGCCATCAAGGGAGGGGTTGGCAGGTCATTAATAGTGGCAATCACGCTGGAGCCCGCTGTGCCTGGCAGAACCCACCCTCTCCTCAGATGCCGCTCGGGCTCCTGTCCTGCGTATTCCAGGGGATGGATTGGAGGAGGCTGGGGTGCCGTGGACCCCCCTCAGGCCAGTCCCTCTGAGGAGCCAGAGGTCAGAGGAGCTGGCCAGTCCACCCCACTAGGCTGAGATGTGGAAGCCTCGCCCGTCCTACAGGCAGGCAGGAGACCACCACCACTTCCCCCACTTTGCCTGGGAGAGCTGGAGTCTCTGCTCCTGGTTAAAGAGGGGTCCAACCCTCCTCTTGTCCCCTTCCCATACCAGGAGATGTGATGTCTCCATACAGACCAGCCAGCGACTGACTGACGGAGGCCACCTCTGCCTTCTCACCAGAGCAAACTGCAGCTCCTGGAGAGGCCCTCCCTTGGCCAACCCTGTTTACCCGCAGGAGCCCAAGGGAGCTCTGTTTGTTGCTATGGGAACAAACGCAGCCAGGGCTCAGCCTCCAGGCCAGGCAGGGTCAACTCAGAATACACGTTTTCCAGGTATGATTTCGTCCTACCGCCGCCCAAAACCTGCGGCCCCACTCCGGGGACAGGAGCAGGGGAGGCCCAGGGCAGGTGCGCTCCGCAGCCAAGCCCCGAGGCGGGGAGGACACTGCGAGGCGCCTGGGCTCTGAAGTCGCCCCGGCCCGGTGAGCCCACAGTCGTTGAAGCAACCGCCCCTCCAGTCGTCGCTTCTCAGCTCCAAACCCACCCATCCTGCCTCGGCTGAGAGATGCTCACGTGGCCTCGCCGCAAACCTCATTTCGGCTCCGCCGACAGGGGGCGCTGGGGGCGCCTTCCTGTCCGTTTCCAGCAGTTTTGGGGGGAGGGGCTTTCAATGGACTTCCGGGGGGCTTCCAGAGGGTTTCCGGCGGGCTTCCTGTGTGCGCCTGTGGGGTTCCCGAGTGTCTCCCGGCCGCGTCTGCCCCCTGGCCTCGGCCGTCGTCGGGGAAGGGAGTGGTCCCTGTCGGGAGCCAACGAGCGAAAGATGGGACAGTCTGAGCACCAATGTGGGCAGTAACTTCCAGTGGCTGAAATACATCAAATAAAGACAAAGCCATGTGTTCATAATGATACCACAAAAAAGACCTCATCCCTCCTTTTTGGAGTGTGCTAAGGAAATAACTCATTATTTTGACAATAATTAAATAGATGTTGAAGCTAAGCTTGTCTTCATGGAAGAATGCCAGATAATAAAGGAAGCAGGAACATCGCCATGTTGCAATCTGGTGAATTAACTGAGGAAGCAAGGATTTTTAACAACAGTGCCCATCACCCAGAGACAAGCAACCATTATGTACACCCTGATAGAAGACTATTCTGGAAAAATCAAACCTGAATTTGCTCAAGACTCTAGATCTAATTACGGACTTATAGGAAACCTGCATGCACACGAACGCGTTAGAGACGTCAGTGGGATACAGTCAGGAAATCCATATGGTGAGAATAAAGGACAAATGACCAGAGTTACTCAAAAAGTGGCAAGAAAAAAAGATACGGGAAGAGAACCTCTAAAATAAAAGAAGCTTCAGAGACAGAGCAATCAACTGCAATAAGTAAACTTTATTCTGTAAAGGAAAGTTGTGACAGACCGTACAGTGGAGCAGAAAGATTGTTGGGTAACTTCAGTGGGGTCACCTAGCGCATACTCCTGCAGGTTTTCTGATTCTGTGGAGGACCCTGCCTTTGAGCTGTTTAAGACTCTGTGAATTTTAGATAGGTAATAGGAATGCAAATTATTCTTCTCTATAGAATTGCGAATGATTTTTGCCTTTAGAAGTTTAATGGATTTTCCTCCTCTACAGTGGAACAAGCTGGTTTTTCATCCATTGAGCAAATTAATTTCAACATTCCTGATGGCCTCTATATATATATCTACTCTGAATTCTCTTTTGAACTACTTGTAACATCTTACTGGCTCTGTCATTCATTGAGTTAAATAAAAACATTGAGACATGTTCAATTTATATTTGTATGAGTCATGATTTTATCTTTCTAAAAATTATCCATTAACAATTTATATCCTGATTCAAACACACACACATTGGAACCCATAAAATGATCTGGGAATGTCAAATGTGAACACTAATTATATTTGATGCTATTAATGAATTGTTAATTTTGTTTAGTGTAATAATGATATTGTAGGCCTTTTTAATGCGTGTGTGTGTGTGTGTGTGTGTGGTTTTTTTGTTTGTTTGTTTTTTGAGACAGGGTCTTGCTCTGTTGCCCAGGCTAGATTGCAGTGGTGTCATCATAGCTCACTGCAACCTCAAGCTCCTGGGCTCAAGGGATCCTTCCACCTCAGCCCCCCATGTAGCTGGAGCTACAAGCACACACCACCACACCCAGCTAATTTTTTAAAAAATTTTGTGTAGAGACAGGATCTTGCTATGTTGCTCAGACTGGTCTTGAACTCCTGTAATGCCCCTATCTTTTAGAGACACATACAGGGGAGAAAATCTGTAATTGATCTAAAAAATCCAGAGTGAAAATAGCCAGTCTCTGAGTCACCCAGTTATAATGAAATATAAATTAATACACGTGACGCTGCCAGGTGTTCGTTTTGTGACTGGAAGTGAGGTAACTGAGGTCAAGTTTATGATGATGCTTCCTCTAGGTTTACAAGCAGGAGACTGTGTCACTGGAGAAGGGTGTTCATTATCTGGAATCACATGAGCGGCCCCTCTTAGTTGCTAATGAGCACCATTTGTCTAGGGTGAAGATATGATGGGACCTTTTATCTGTGGACTGTTAAAGCCTGAGGTGACCTTCTGAAGAACCCCTCGGTATGCAAATATGAGTGATGGCATATGTAAATTTGCATAGGGCAAAGGAGCAAGCCTAAAAGGCACTCTGTCATTAAGCCTTTATGGGGTCCCCAGTCAAATGACCACAGCTTCCTGGTTTGTGGATTAAACCCAGTATCTCTTGGCTACGTGCCATGATACACAAGCTAGGCAACAAAAAATGGCAACAGAGGTGTATATCCACAGCGTTTCCTAGAGCCCATATAATCACAGAACAGGAAATTTGAAAGATGTAACTCATACATGGTGTTAATGGGGGAAAAACCAAACTCTGTAAAATAATTTAGAGAGGTTTATTCTGAGCCAATATGAATGACCATGGCCCAGAGATCCATAAACCCAAGAAGCCTTGAGTCAGTGATCCCCAGGCAGTCTGGTTACAGTCTGGTTTTATACATTTTCAGAGACAGGAATTGAAGGTAAAATCATAAATCAATACATGGAAGGTATACATTGGTTTGGCCCAAAGAGGCAGGACATCTCAAAGTAAGGGCATAATGGGACATAATGTGAGTGTGACCTTGAAGGCCTGTGAGTATGACATTGAAGACCGCCAACCCCAGATTCCACACGAGTAAGAGAGCAGGGCAGGCTGGCCATGAGCCAGATGAGCAAGGATGCACTGTGGGAGGGTCTGTCAGACTATGAGGACCAGTGTCCATCAGTGTCACCATTGGATGTTGACCAAAGCAATGGAACTGAATTGAAGGAATGATGGAATTTTCCAGTTCTCATAGGACTGGTTCCTTTGGACTGAGTAGACCTCTGGGATTTTTGGATACTTCATGGATGAAGTGGGAAGATCTCAAGACAGAAATGATCTCTACTAAGGAGAGAATATGGTAACTGAGAATTAATTAGAAAAGCAAAAGAGCTATGTCCACACTGTCCACCAAACTGATGAAATAGATCATATTTATTACCATTAACTCATGAAACATTTACTAAGTAACATCTACTTCTGCCAGGCCCTTTTTCTGGACACTGAAACCACCTTTTATAAAATTAATAAAAGGCCATTAGGTGGGAACAGTGGCA
>CM052448.1:1762489-1792456 GCA_028533085.1 Varecia variegata | reverse complement strand
GACCAGGTCGCAGAGGGAGGGGCCGTGGGGACACTCCAGTCACCCCAGCATGCCCCAGGCTGGTTCTCTGGCAGGCAGAGGCCAGCTTTTGTTGTTTATTTGTTTGTTTTTTAACAAAAACAACCCCGCAGCATTTACAGTGATCTAATAACATAAAGGTAATCAAAACAGTGTGAGGAAATATTTGAGAACTGCACTCCCAACAAAGGACACACACACAGAAACCTGTGTTGCTGTCTCAAAACTCGCCACTCCCTTGACCCTTTCTAGCTGGGGACGTTTCGTGGCAAAGGACTATCTCTTTGTTCAGCGTGATCGGACCTGGTTGTTTTCTTGGCTTTGCTTTGGAGGAATCTCTTCTGTACCAGCTACTAAGCGGTTCACATGCTCACCAAAACCAGCTGCAAATCCACTGGCTACAGGGACGCTGGGAAACGCCTGCGCGGTGGGCTGGGCCGGCCCCCAAGCCCCGGGGAGGCCGATGGGCTGGGTCCTGGAGCCAGAGCCCGGCTGCAGGTGAGTGGCTGTGGGCAGCGGAGTATCAGCCCGGGTTGCAGCCACAGGAAGTCAGACAGACCCCCAGCCTGGACCAGCGCCCGCCACCCCCGGAAACCGTGAGAGCCCAGAGACCTGTGGTCTCTTTGTCCTGCTCCTTCCTCTGCAGGGGACTTAGAGGACCAGCAGTGAATCGGCTCCTGGGGGTGAGGAGCAGTGGTCAAGCCTGGGAGACAGAGGGCTCCCCACGGCGGCTCACCAGGACGCCTCCCCTCCAAGCCCTGGCCCTCCAACCCAGGCTCCTGGGCCCTGGGGGAGTAGGGAGGGGGTCTTGGCCTGAGGCAGGGAGCTAACACCCCACTCTCCATGGCTGCGTTTCTCCTAGCCAGACCTATCTGGAATTCCAACGGGCAGTGTGGGGGCCTCCAACCCCTGCCCAGGCCACTAGACCCCCCACTCAATTTGGCCACCCTGGTGGGAGGGGGACAGGAAGGGAGGGCGAGCTCAGGCTGCAAAGGTCAGGGGTCAGGATGCCGAACCCTAGGTGCAAGCCAGGGATCTGCTTGAGCCCCAGGTGGAGAGGACACCTGGGCCCCCACCAGGCCAACGCCAACCTCATACCCTCCTCCCCTCATTTTAGCCCTAGCATTGCTTCCCAATGTCCCCATACATGGGCAAAACCAGGAACTGGAGAATAAATAATTTATTGAAATTGGAAGAATAAATAAGATATGTGGGCAGGGTTACAAACAACTGTACAAATCATTAACATAATATATACACAAAGGTGCTTCCGGCCCGGGGGCGGGGCCTGCTCCCCCCCGGACGCGCGCCTCGAGGTGGACCCCAAGGTGGACGCTCGTTTGCAGCGGAGGCCGCGCATTTGGCGTCCCTCGGGCCTAGTGGGGCGCGGCGGCCCCGGGGCTCCCCTGCGCGCGCCCGCGGAGCTGCACGCCCTGCGCGACCCTCTCCACCCAGGCGCGGTGCGCGGAGACGCTGGTGTAGACGCCGGGCCGGTTGCGCTCCGCGCAGCCCTCGCCCCAGCTGATGACGCCGGCCAGCAGCCAGGCGCCATCCACCTGGCACATCAGGGGGCCTCCGGAGTCGCCCTGCGGGAGAAGAGGAGGGGACGTTAGGGACCCCGGGGCAGGGGTGGGCAGAGCCCAGGACCCACGCCAGGTCGGCGGGAAGGACGCGCCCTCCAGACCCGCTTCCAGCGCACTTCGTGCCGCCTTGTGCCCTTCGGCCCTTGCTGCGATGTCTGTTCTGCAGAAAGAGAGCTGCCCACGCGGGCACCCATGCGCTGCGGAGTCGCGATTACGACCCGGCCTCCCGCGATCCAGGCCGGTGCTGACCGTCACACCCTCCTGCCACCCTCCACCACGGTCGCTGGAGCTGCAGACCATGGCGGGGACCCCCTCAAGACAGCGCGGGCTCCTGAGATGAGGCAGCCGGGTGCTTAGTGTACGTCTGGCGTCTGCGCAGATCAGTGAACGGCTGGGCCAGGCTGAGGCTGGCGGCAGGGACTGGGGGACCGTCGGCCCAGCCAATTCCAGGGAGGGGCCCAGGGAAAGGTGACAGAGCCCGGTGGGGACAGGGCTGATGCTGGCTCTCTCTCCAGGCCCTGAGCCAGCGTGGGAGGCGGGGTGGGGTGCTCACCAGGCAGGCATCTCGCTGCCCCTCCAGGTAGCCGGCGCACAGCATGTCCTTGGTGATGGCTCCCTGGCCGGCACCTCGCCAGTACAGCCGGCTGCAGGTTTCCCAGTCGATGATGGGAACCTTCAGCTTCTGCAGGGTCTGAGGGTGGGGCAGGGGCACTGGGCACAAGGAGGACAGAGTCAGGCTCGGGGTCTCCCCTCCTAGTCCTCCTCAGGGGACTTTGTCCCTTCCCACTGGCAGCGTTTCTCGAAGGCTAACGGAGCAGCTCTGTCCAGCCTCTCCCAAGCTGCTTTCAGAAAACTGGATTCAGGTCTGCACCTCTGGCCCCACTGAATGAGAACCTGGACATGGAGCCTGAGACCTGCCTCTGTAATAAGTTCTCTGGTGCCCCAGATGGTTCAGAGCCCTGGTCCTGGTCCTGGCTTTTCGTGTCTCAGGGGCTGCATCGTCACCCAGCATGGGGACTGCCACAGAACAAAGGTTCAGGAAGTGTCCATTTGACGTTGGATATTGCAGGATCCCCCACGCCCTCATGGGGTTGGCCTGTGGACCTCTCCAGGTCACAACCAGCTCTCGCAGAAGCCCTTGGGGAGGCTGCAACCTCAGAGTGAGGGGGACCCTCACGTACCCCAAGTGGTGTCATTTCTCTTAATTCTTCTGGAATCTGGTTAAAATCCCATTTTTCTTACACTTTGTCCTTACTTAGTCTCCGTCTCTGTCTCTCTCGAAATCTGTCTCTCCCAGGTCTCCACTGCATCTCTTTCATCCCGTCTCTGCCTGTATGTTTTCTTTCCTTGGCCCGGTCCCCATCCATCATGCATCTGTCTGTCTACCTGTCAACTGTCTTTCTCTTGCTGCTTCTTTGCCTCTTGCTTTATTCAGTCTGGTTTGTGTTTCTAGATGATGTTTTCCAAACCTGCAGACTTGGTTCTGAAATTACATTTTATCATCGTGGAGACTGGATTTCCTCCTGGGAGTTTTGCCTGCAATTGTGGCATGCTGCCACCAGGGGTCCCCATCCCCACCCTGCTCAGGCTCTTCACATTGACCCATATTCAACTCTTGCCCCGCACACCTCTCACCCTTCCTATGTCAATGAACAGCTTCGTCCGTCTGCCTGCTGCTGCCTCGAAACACAAAGGTAACTTTGAACAAGAAATGACCCAAGATTGTCCACTTAGGTCTCTGTGACTTCACATCTCCAGGTCACAGCCCATCTTCTCTTCTGTCTCTGTCATGCTGGTGCCTCTGACCTCTACCCCTTGCTGCTCATGGCACCTGTGTCTCTGAGTGCCTTCCACCCTCGGTCCCCATCCGTCCCCAACCACCTCGGAGGGGAAGAAGCCGCACCTCCATCTTGGACACTCCCCCAGCCCACAATCCAGCAGTCGGTGTCTGCAGGGAGGTGGACAGAGGGATCCGGCAGGCAGATGGGCAGGATGCGCTCAGAGAACTGGATGGGGTGCTCCAGGCGCACCAGGGCGATGTCTGCTCGGGCACCCTCCTTCCAGGAGTACACGGGGTGGGGCAGCACCCAGGCGATGCCCACCTTCTGGGACCGAGGGCCAGGGCGCCCCAGCTGCCAGGCCCCCAGCAGCACCGAGAACAGGGACGGCTTGTCCAGATTCCTGGAAGGGAAGGGGTGGGGTCAGCCAGGAGGGCTCGGGAGGAATTGTCTGGGGCAACGGCAAAGTTAGGAAGGCCCTGAAGGCCAGAGAGTCTCCGGCAGAACCCGGGTCTCTAGTCTCCACGGAGGGGCACCAAGGCTGGACAGAGGCATGAAAATGGGGACAGGCTGGCTGTACATACCCCTTGAAGCAGTGGGCAGCGGTGGCCACCCAGCGGCTGCTGAGCAGGGAGCCCGCGCAGTGGTGGGTCCCGTTCTTCTGGATGCTCACGACCCACGGCCACTCGGCATCAGCGCTGTCCTGGCCACCCACTACCCGGTCCAGCCGCTGGGGCTTCCCGCAGGCTGGGGGTGCTGGCGGGGCAGGGCCGAGATTCTGTCACCTCCAGCTCCTGGCACCCCCAGCCACAGGCCAGGCTCCAGCCCAGCCACATCCCGCCACATCCTCCCTCCCCCACCAGCTCATCCTCCTCTGTGCTGTCCTTCCGTGGGCCCTTCCGTCCCACTCTGTGACCTCCGGTCTGTCCCCTCCCCCAGGCCACTTCCACTCTGCCCACCTGCCTGGCACCTCCAGGCCCATCCTCCTCTTCCTGCCTCCCTTCCACTCCAGCGGCCCCCTCGCCCCAGGCCCCTTGGACCTGTCCCCACAGACAGACCAGCGGCCTGCCCTACCCCCTCGGGCTTTCCTTCCAGTCCCCAACGGCAGCTCCCACTCACCGGGTATCTTGGCCGCTTTCAGGGTGGCTGAGGGTGAGAGAAGGGAGGGTCAGGCCGGTGGAGAGCGGAGCCTCCCCGTGCCCAGGGGTCCCTCAAGTCACTCATTGCCCAGGGCCCCTCCAGGCCTCGCAGCTGCGGCCCTGGCCCCTGCCGGCCCCTGCCCAGCCTGCGCCGGGCTCTCTCCCGCCAGCCGGGATGAGGCATCAGGCGAGGGACCGGATGAGGGACGGGCTCCTCCCAGGGACGCGGGGCGCGGGCTCGGGGAGCACAGACCCCGGCCCAGCTGGGGCCTGGACGCTGCTGCCACCCAGAGCCCTGCCCATGGCCTCCTGCCCCGGAAACAAAACCTGCTGCCCCACAGGTGAGCCAGGAGGAGCGGTGGGAGCTGGGAGGACAGGGTGGGAGAGGGTGGCGCCCGGTGACACGGGCAGCGCGTTGCGCCCTACTGTGCTAGGCGCACACCGTATCCTTTCATTCGACCCTCAGCTCTAGAGGAAACGGGGCTCCGCGGGTTAAGCAGCCAGGACGGAGAGAACCAAACGGAGGGGAGAGACGGGCTCCGGGCCGGCAGAAGGGAAGTGACTGCGCGGAGGTGGTGGCTGCCTGCGGGGGAGGGAGGGGCAGCCTGGGACTCACCTGTGGAAGCCGCCAGCAGCAGCAGGGAGGTCACGATCCTGAGACGGGCCCCACCCAGGGCTGGGGGGGGTCTGGGAACCACCATGGCCGGTGGAGGGGGAGCCCAGCAGGCGGCAGGCTCGAGGGACCCGAGGGCTGTGCAGTTGGGACAGGCGTGGCGGGTGGCCTGAGTGTGTAGGGTTCCCTGTGGGTCGCCTCAGGTTTTATCCGGGGAGGCGGAATGCCGTCAGACCAGTCTCCCCGGCAGCTCAGTCTCAGCCACCCAGGCTGGCGGTGACAGGGCGGGCGGGGCTGTGGGGAGGAAATGAGCCGCTAGGGGACAGAGGGCTCGGGCTGAGGGTGGGCTCAGGCCCAGGCTCTGGGCTGTGGGTCCAGGAGGTGGCCTCTGGAGGGACAGGTGAGGGGACCCGGGCCCAGTGGTCCCTGACAAAGACTGCCCAGGGAGCAGAGAAAGGTCCCCATAGCATTGAAAGGAAGAGGATCCAGGGAGGCTGAAGGCTTTGGTACTGAGTGTTGGGGGTGCCCCAGGGCCTTGGGGGCTGGGGGCTGGCGACGGGGGTGCCTGAGGCTCTGTAACGGCTCCCACCTCCAGGGACCTGGGTCCTGTGACTCAGCCTGGAGACCTGGCCCCACCTGGGGCTCTGGAATCCCGTTAACCCACTTCCCGGAAAGCTGTGAATCAGGCCCGAGTGGCCTCCATCCCTGGAGCCACCATCCCTGGGGCTGCCCTCCAGTTGTCCCTGTGGGTGGGGCTCAGCCCTGTCACTGCACTCACCTCTCACCTGGACTCCCGGAAAGGGGAGGAGCCCGCGGGCACCCGGGCCGGCCTGTGGCTACCTCTGCCAGGAACCCCCAGGGTTCAAAGCCGCTGGGCTGGGCGGGGCTGGGCCGAGGGTGGGGGAGGAGCTGGGGCTGGGGGCAAACTTGGCGCTGACTCAGCCCTGCCAGCACCCTGCGGGGGCCCACACTCGCCACAGCCCCTCCGAGCAGGAGCAGGCTTCCTCCAGACAGGCGACGACTTGTGCTGTCATCTAAGCAGCAAACCTGGGGGCTGGGGGCTGGCTATGGCTGGAGGGGTGAATCAAACAACCATCCTCGAATTTCCTTATTACTCCCAGCCTGCAGATGAGGAAACTGAGGCAGCTCAGGGAGGCTAAGTGACTTGCTAAGGTCCCCCAACCAGTCGGTGAGTGGTGAAACTCAGATCTGAACCCCAATTCTGCCGACAGGTGTGGGACTAGACTCAGGGGAGCTCCGGCTGGGGGCGGATCATTTTGCACAGGGTCCTCAGTGCTGGGGTGGGAGCTTTGGAGAACCTGACCCCAATCGTGGGGGGGTCAGCAAAGGCTGCCCAGGAAAGGGGCCATTGACTCAGAGCAAGGTTGGCCCTGCAGAGGCATCGTGACTGGGATGGTGACATCGTTCCAGACAGAGGGGAAATGGGTGCAGAGGCTCAGAGGGGAGGGACCAGTGAGCCTGATGTCCTGGAGGCTGCGGGTCAGAGCCCTCTGGCAGAGCTCCGCAGCTCTGCTCAGGACAGTCTGTCCTCAGTGCCATCCAGGCCCTGCCCGGGTGAACCCCATGTGGCCACCTCTGCAGTCTGTCAGGGGTCAGGGTGGCCACAGGACTGTTGCTGCCAAGGTCAGAGGCAGCTGGGGTCTACTGCCGGCAGCGGAGCGCCCAGGGCCAGGCTGAGCCAGGGGCTGCAGGAGCCCCGGGTGATGCACTGGTCTCCGTCCCAGGACTCTGAGGGGTTGGGGCACTGCAGGAAAATGCCTGCACACAGCGGCCAGGCGAGGGGCAGCATCCCTGGGCCTCCTCACCTGCTCTCTCCTGCGCCCCCTGTGCCCTCGGCTGGCCCTGCACCCCCTGCTCCCCAACCCACTCCCTTCTGGAACTGAGGTGTTTGGCCTCCCCAGCTCACTTGACATTTATTGGGCACCTGCTGAATACCAGGCCCTGTGCCAGGCACCAGGACACACAGACGAACAAGACAGGTCCTGCGTTCAGAGACTCGCGTCTTCCTGGGGGTGGGGGCAGGTGACTGGGGGATGAGAGTGGGACCTCGTGGAGGGGCACAGAGGCTGTGACACGGCCCCTGGAGGGCCCCCGTGAAGCTGGGCACTGTGCTGTGGCTCCCTGAGCAGAGGGATAGGGTGGGGAGGGGAGGCTCCCCGTGGATCCTCAGGGTCGTGTTTGGTGCCTGCTGCACATCGGGTCTCAATGGATGTTTGTTGAATGAATAAATGAGTGTGGAAGAGATGAGTCTGGAGGTGGCTGGGAACTGATGGTTCCAGTCTCCTCTCTCCCCAGTTTCCTCTCCGTTTCAGCTTTCTCTGCCTAAAACCTGGCTTACTGCCCTGGAGACCCAAGGGGCATGTGCCCTGCTCGAGATGCTGCCATCCCGGGACGGGGTCCCCAAGGAGAAGGGCCCCACAGGGGCCAGAGGAAGTCCTGTGGAGCCAGGTGCAGACTTCCTGGCACGTGTCCCCAATTCCCAGGGCGTGGTGAGCAGAGTCTCTGAAGGGCCAGGGGGTGGAGACCCTGCCTGATTCAGCAAAATGCTTATTGAGTGCCTACCCCACGCCAGACCCACACCAGGCGTCCCGCTGGGCATCTCTGCTGCGCAAGAGCTGGGGGAGCTGCCCACCCCTGCCGCCCGCGCCAGCCTGGTCTCAGGGCCACTGGCCAACCTGCACTGAGGCAGTGGTGACTTGCGTGCTGGCAGCAGCCGGAGCTGGCAACGCTTAAGCCAAAGAAGCGCCTCCCCCGCGGGAGCATTTCAGATGTGGGCCCAGGAGTCAGGAGATACTTTGTCCACCAGAGTCTACTAAGCGCCCGCTACTACGTGCCAGGGACTGTGCTAAGCCCCTGGCGTAGTCAAGGAAAATAAGACACTCTCCCTGCGTAGTTAACTCAGTCAACAAGCGTTTATTTACTAAGCAGCAGCTGTGCGTCAGGCACCGTCCTGCGTGCTGGGGATACGGCAGCGAACGCGACCACTGCAAACCTGCCCTCGTGGTACAGACATCGGGGAAACAGAGTCCAAGAGATAAGTGACTCATTCAGTCTCATAGCTGGTAAAATCAGTGGGGAAAACGGCAGCAGGCGCCGCGTGTGGGGAGGGGCGGGCTGCCAGGCAAGGAGCCCAGGCAGGTCCCTGGCGCAGGCTTGGAGCAGAGACCCGGGAGAGCCCGCGGCGGCGGCCCCGGGGGAGGACATTCCAGCCCTGGAGCAGCCGAGGACTGGGGGCTGCTGGGGGCAGCAGGCAGAGGGCGGCAGAGGAGGTCGCCTGTGCAGCCTTTGCTCTGTGAGACCCGGGCCCAGGATCCCGCTGCTCACCCCGCTGGGACCTGGCCGTGGGGACTCTAAGGAGGAAGAAGGGGGTACCCGCAGGCCTAGGAGAGAGTCCGTGGGGTGGTGAGAGGACAGATTCTAGAGCTTTCCCTAAGGCCGAGTGGACGGGACCTGAGGGGCCAGAGTGTGGTCTGAGTTCAGGGAGGGCTGGCCGAGGAGACCCGGAGTCCGCGTGTGGAGCATTCAAAGCCGGAGGCTGCTGAGATGGCCTGTGGGTTCGCAGACCTGCAGTGCTGTGTTTCGCATTTGAAAACACTGAATTTCCAGTGCTGCTGCTGTGAACACGGATATACACGCATCCACGTGAACCCTGCTGACACGGACACACGTATAACATGTGAACGTTTGCGGTGGCGTCATTCACGACACACAAAAGCGGAGACGACCATGTGTCCATGGACAGACGAATGCACGAACCAGATGTGCTCTGGCCACACAGCGGAATATTATTTAGCCGTAAAAAGGGACAAAGCACCGACACAGGCCACAAGGTGGATGAGCTTGAAGACATGAGGCTCAGGGAGAGAAGCCTGGATGGAGACTGTCAGGATCCGCTCAGGTGAGGCCCGGAACCGTCAGGGGCGCAGGGAAGGGAAGCGGCGGGGCGAGCAGGGAGTGAGTGGCTGATAGGGACAGTTTCAGTTTGGGAGGATCGAAACGTTCTGGAGATGGACGGAGGTGATGGTTGCATAACAAAATGAAGGTATTGGAAAATGGTTAATGTGGTAAATCTTACGTGTATTTTACTAAAACTACAAAAAATAAAATCTGGATTCCCACCTTTTCATCAAAAATTGGAATCTTCATGGATTACAGCAGCACCTCCCCCACCTGTGACCCTGGCCACTGCACCAGGTCCACCCTGGGTCCTGGAGGATTTGGGTTCTTTTTTTTTTTTCTTTTTTTTTGAGACAGAGTCTCACTCTGTTTCCCAGGCTAGAGTGCCGTGGCATCAGCCTAGCTCACAGCAACCTCAAACTCCTGGGCTCAAGTGATCCTCCTGCCTCAGCCTCCCGAGTAGCTGGGACTACAGGCATGCACCACCATGCCCGGCTAATTTTTTCTATATATATTTTTTCAGTTGTACAGATAATTTCTCTTTATTTTTTTAGTAGAGACGGGGTCCCGCTCTTGCTCAGGCTGGTCTCGAACTCCTGAGCTCAAATGATCCGCCCACCTCGGCCTCCCAGAGTGCTAGGATGACAGGCGTGAGCCACCGCACCCGGCCGCATTTGGGTTCTTGACACTGCTCTTAGAGGGCACAGCTGGGGACAGAGCGGACCTCAGTGTCCTCCTGGGGTGACTCAAGTTAAGCTCGAGAGGGCAGAACACTGCTGAGCAGACGACAGCTCCTCTCCAGCCCCGGCCTCAGCTGGTTCACCTATGACAGGGACCCGTCAATCCTGGCCAGACCCGTCAGGACAACACGAGAAAGGGCAGCTCAGGTGAGACGGGCTGGTGGCCCTGCAGAGCGGAGTGGGGCCGAGCAGCGGGACACGCTGCGCTCCTGCACCGGCAGGGCTTTCCGGGGCACTAATGGTGGCAGGAACCGGGCCTGTTGGCCCAGGGGCACTGGAGGCTGAGATGACGCTGGCGTTTCACCACCTTCCCACAGATGTCCTTCCTCCCATCTAGCCTCACTTCTGAGCTGTCCTTGGAACCTGTTTCCCTGGTAAGCTGCCTGTCACTCAGGGCTTCCCTGCCCTTGGAGGCTCCTTTGGAAATGTCCTTGGACTGTCCACTCTGAGTGCCAGAACCCCGAAGCCCCTCCCCGCTTCCCAGCCTATACACCACTTCCTCTGATTGCTGGAAAAACTCCTATTGCCACCACACCGAAAGGACATCCCCCTGTGTCTGGTTAATTCAGTTGATCACAGGTGAGCCTGGAGCCCCTGGGCTTTGCCTGCTCGTCTACCTTTAAATTCCCTCGGTTAAAGGGCGGCGTTGCAGCCGCCTCTGCCAGCACCTGGGAGCTGGTAGTTAGGGCCAGGCATGGCGGTGTGCCCCTGTAACCCCAGCTACTCCGGGGGCTTTGGGGGCTGAGGCCGGAGGATTTCCCAGGAGTTAGAGACCAGCCTGGGCAACATAGCGAGACCTCTGTCTCTGTAACAACAACAAAAAAGAGCTGATAAATTTTCAAAAATTTTGCAAATTGCAAGCAGCTGACATCATGTTAGTATCTTGAAATCAGTCATGCGTGGTGGGACAGTTCGTACCATAGAAATCAGCAAATGCTACAAAATAGGTCTCCCGGACCCAAGGTGCCCACTGTTCCACCCAGACGGCAAACGCCTATGACGGTCACATTTCCACACGGCCAGCACTCTAGGCCCAGACTCCCACGCATTCCTCCCTCCCTCCTACTCTTGCTGCAACTCGAAGCCCCAGCGCTAAGCGCTCGGTCTGGAAGGAGTTTGCAAACTCCGCCACCCGGAGGCAGAGAGGGAGGGCTCTAGGATCGGAAGCACAGGGACGGAGCCAGGGGAGGTGGCACAGAGGAAGTGGCAAGCAGGTGAGCTGACTCGCTGGGTGCCTGTCGCCAGGCTGGGCAGCTCCTCACACTCTCGGTGACTCACAGTGACTCAGAGGAGAGGGGGCAGGACCTCAGAGTCCCAAGATCAGAGGTCACAGCCTGGGGCTGTCCACCTGCTTCAGAGTGCTGAGGATCATGGGAGAGGAAGCGACTGACCACATGGGGATTAGCCAGGGGGGGTCCCAGGGCGAGCTGTGCAGAGCTGGGATCTGCAGTCCCTCCTTCAGGGGAACCTGCTGAGCTGTGACCTGGCCCCTGGGGTGACCTGGGCAGCTGCGTCATGCCTGCCGGGAGAGGAAGCATGGAGAAACCAGCTCTGGGCACCCCCACGGGGTGGGGAGCCACCTCCAACCATGTTCCTCCCCACTCATCCCTCCAGGGAAATGAGTGACTCTGCTAATTACTGCTAATGAGAGGCTGCAGATAAGTCAGAGCATGGAGGGTTTCCCCAGCCAGGAGGACAGGCAGCTCTGGGGTGGAGAGGCCCAGGTGCCAGGGGGACAGGTGGGATTGGCCCACCCCTGCACCAGGTGGCATGAAGCCCCACATGCAGGCACAGCTCACAGCTGGGCCTTCAGGCCATGATCTGGGCACTGGGGACTTGGACTTTCATCAGGCCCCTCAAACCAGGGAATGGGGAGAGTCCCTCGAGTTTGACCCTCCCCCAGGCCTCCCCCCACAGAAAATGGCACCACCACTCACCCGGGTGCTCTAGCCGTAAGCCCGCGTGTTACTGAAAGCTTGGTACTTGTCCCGAGGCCGAATCAATGAGAATGCAGAATGAGGTCAAGTGGTTTGATGAAAGAGGAAAGAGAAGTTTATTAATTTGTTGGCAAATGAGGAGCACAGCAGACTAGCATCTCAAAGACCTTTCCTGCCTTTAAGCACAAAACCAGGGCTTTTTAAAAGGGGGGTTTCAATGGTTGGGCTCAGATCTGCGTGACTAGTGTCACATGTCTCCACTTCGGGCTGTTGCTGCTTAACTGTGATTGGTGGTTTCAGTCTTGGGTTACTGCTGCCTTATCTCCAGTGAGGACGATCTTGGGACCCTTGTTGGGACAATTCTGTCGAGCCATTTCCTGTGGTTTAAGATAGTCGAGAACACACAGCAAAGAACATTTTTCTGCCCCTTTGATGACTGGCCTCGGGAAGGAATGCAAGTTTTAATTCCCAAAGGGGGGGGACATTAAAAAGACAACTCATGAAACGTTTCATTGCCCTTTTTCAGACCTTTGCCTCTGTCACAAAGGCGGCAACCTTGCTTCTCCCCTGACCCGCACCCATCTCCTGGCGAGTGGCAGCCTTTCTGACCTAGCACCAGCTGGGGTCCAGGTGCTCCTCTCCATGTGCACAGGTCCCTGTCACTTTCCCCGACACTGCAACAGGCCTGACAGGTCCCCTGGGTGCCTCCAGTCTCTTCCCCCCACACCAATCAGAGGTGCTCAGCACAATGGAGATTAGATCCCGGCACTCCCTAGTTTACAACTGTCCAACGGTGCCAGCCACAGTTAGAAGGAGATCCTCTAATCCTCATCTCCTCCCTGGCAGCCCCGCCCCATGCGCCCCTGCTGGTGCTCTGCCTTCACATCCCCTCCCCAGCTCACACCTGTCCAGCCTCCCTGGCCCTCTGCTTCCTCTAAGGCCCTGTCCATCTAAGGGCCTTTGCACGTGCTGTGCTGTCTATCTGGAAGGCCTTCGGGTGGTGCATTCAGAGTTGGCACCTTCTGTTCAGGCCTTAGTTTAAGTGACACTTTCCCTGTTATTCTTTTGTACCCACCCCTGTAGGGAAAAGTGAGGAAGATTAGAAACGGTCAAGTGAGATTCCCGGCTACACTTGCAACAGGGGCCTCCAAGGCTTATCTGATCCCTCCAGGGCAGGGAGGGAAATGTGCCTTGTTTGTCTCTAAGCTGGCAACTCTACACCTCCATAGACATAGGAGTTAGTTGGCAGAAAACTGGTAGTAATGCAAATAATTCCTGTTCATAGAAATGCAAATTGTGTCCCTTGGTGGGGATGGACAGCTTTGACAGTTTTGCAAACGCTGGCAAAAGCATTTCGGTATCATTAATACTTACCTGGCTGTAAGTGTGTGGTGTTTCGAGTTCTCTCTTGAACAAAGTTGCAATATTTTAACTGGTTCCCTCACTAATTGGTAAGTTAAATAAAACCTCTGAGATGATCTTAGGAAAGTCATAGTTTTACCTTTTTGTGAAAATTATCCTTTAACAGCAGCCTGTTCATTTCTCTCATTTTTTTTTTTGAGACAGAGTCTGGCTCTGTTGCCTGGGCTAGAGTGAGTGCCATGGCATCAGCCTAGCTCACAGCAACCTCAAACTCCTTGGCTCAAGCGATCCTCCTGCCTCAGCCTCCCAAGTAGCTGGGACTACAGGCGTGCACCACCATGCCTGGCTATTTTTTTTATATATATATTTTCAGTTGTCCAGCTAATTTCCTTCTATTTTTAGTAGAGACGGGGTCTCACTCTTGCTCAGGCTGGTCTCGAACTCCTGACCTTGAGCAATCCTGCCACCTTGGCCTCCCAGAGTGCTAGGATTACAGACGTGAGCCACCACGCCCGGCCAAGTTTTATTTTAATGTGTTTATTTGTTTACAAACTGCCTTAGTAGACTACATGCTCCATGAAGATAGGAACTGTTTTTCTCGAGAGAAGTTGTGCATGACTGGAATGACAGGGAAGGCGTTAGGGTGTCCTCTCACAGGCGTGCCAACATCATGCAGATCCTTTGCAGCTAGCTCATCTGTGGGGTCCTTCGTGCCTTTGTCTTTGACTAGGCTATTTTACAAATAGCTTTTTCTCCCCTCCCTCTTGCAGTCAAGATGATTCCAAACATTACATTTCCTCGCTCCTTCAGCGTCTCTTTTAAACAAGTTCTAACACCGTCCAGCTTTCCTCATTCATTACTGAGTTAAAATTTTGGACACATGCTCATTTTATATTTATTTGAAAGTCATGCTTTTATTTTTTTGAAAATTATACTTTTAACAGCTTGCTATTAATGTTATATATCTTCACTGCCTGGCATGTAGCAACACCCCATGTTTGTTGAATCAATTGGTTGATAAAATGAAACACAATTTACAAATTCTTAATTAATGAAATGAGGTACAGATTTTATTATTTTCTTTTGATATTATTGGAATCATATTGCTCCATAATTTTAATCTGCTTTTAAAATTCAGTAGTTTTGGCATCTTCCTATGTTAAGAAACCATTCATGACATGGTTATTAAAGTTTATATAATATTACATTATATAATTCCTATGATTTGAATGTATCCCCCAAAGTTCATGTGTTGGAAATTAATCCCCAATGCAACAGTGTTGAAAGGTGGTAACTTTAAGAGGTGATTAGGTCACCACAAGGCCTCTGCTCTCAGGAATGGATTAATGCCATTATTTTAGGAGTGGGTTAGTTATTGTGAGAGTGGGTTCATGATAAAAATACGAGTTCTGCCCCCTTCTCCTCTTGTATGCACACTTTCTCGCCATGTGATGGTTTCTGCTATGTCATGACACAGCACGAAGGCCCTCGCAAGCTGTGGCCCCTTGATCTTGCACTTCTCAGCCTCTAGAATCATGAGCCAATAAATTTCTGTTCATTACAAATTACCCAGTCTCAGGAATTCTGTTATAGCAGTGAACAAACTAAGCCAATAGTGTCCCATAAGGTACCCAGCCCATGCCCTCTGACACTAGACATTCCTCCCTTTTACTACTGTATATAATTTGTCAATAAATTTATTTATAAATCTTTGAAAGCATTTCCGGTTATTTCCTCAAGTTACATTCCTAGAAGGAAAACTACTAGGTCAAAGGTTATAAACTTATTTACAACTTTTGATGATAGATATTATCAAACTACACTCTAGAAAGTTATAAGTGCTTTATTTTTCTTCTCTTTCCTTACCATAGAAAAACAGAATGCAAATATTTCCCCTTGTATCCTGGCAGGGTTGGAGGATTCAGTCTTTCTTGCCCTTGAAGAAAGAACTAGTTTTTCTGTTGCTAATGATGGTGGTCTCAAGTCTGTTGTGAAAGAGGCGAGCAGTGGTTTGAAGACAGAGGAGACAGGAAATGCCTCAGCTAGAAACAGCAAGGGGAAAGGATTTTCCCACATCCCAAAGCTGAGAGGACAAGAAAACCTAGCGAAGTTCTATGGCCGGGGGGCGGGTTGGGGGGAGGCTGTTGCTCAAACGTTCAGGAGCCCCAACGAGCTGAGATCCACTGGTTGACCCCAGCCTTGAAGTGCCAAGGAGTGCAGCCTCACCTCCTCACCGAGCTGTATTGCCAACCTCCATTTGCCCCACACCTGGTACCTGCTGCTCCCTAAGCAAGGCAGATTTCCAGCCAGTATGCCCTGAGAGAGCCAAATTGAGCGCCAACTACGGGCTGGTAATGAGCCACTTCCCCAAGACCCCAGGTACCCCTTACTGCCCAGCTGCTCCAGTCCCTCCACTAGGCATCCCCCCAAATCTAGCAATTAAGAAGTTAATGCCTGTGGACACAGTGGGCCTCCAGGGTCCCCAGCAAGCCTGCTCTGATGTTTCAAGCCTGTAAAAAAAAACAAACAAACAAACAAAAAAACTGGTTGTTAAATATGCAGGTCAGTGCAGGAACCGACCTGAGTAAGTCCCAGACTCTCGAGGCTGGGACCGTGGTTAAGGTCCTCCTCATTTCTCCTGCTTTCCCCCATCCCAATTAGCCCTCTGAATCCTCCTAAACTTGCTTCCTATCAGCTGTGGTCTCAGGGCTTATTGTCCCAGATCCACAGTTTGCAGGGCTGAGGCTTCCGGAGAATTACCTGGGCCTCAGTTCCAAATACTGCTCCCTACTATGCTCAACAAGCCACCTCCTTGCTCTGCCCAAAGCATCGTCTTCCCCGCCATACCTATGAGGAAGTGAGCTCAGAGAGTTGGTCCCAATTCACATGGCTGGCAAGTAGGAAGGCCAGGACTCAAACGTCACAGGGCCATTAGCTTTGAAGCCTCCACCACGTTTCATTAAACGTATGAACACGCACCTCTCTCTACAGAGTAAATGCAATGCACCCATAACTATATGCTTTGAGTTGCAGTCAACTTGTGGACACAGTAGTGTCTGGGAGACATTTAATAAACATCTGGCCCTGGAAGAATGGCCAGTGTCTTCCAAGGGTCTGCGTTTGCTTTGTTGGGGGTCGGGGGGAGAGGGAAATGGTTGTCAGGGAGTATCGGTGTTTGCTGAAGAAACCCGGGCCCAGCAGAATTAAAGGCTTTGCTCAAGGTCCGGCAGAACTGGCGGGAGATCTGGGAGGAGAATCCAGGCTTCCTCATCCAAACTCCAGGCTTTACTGCCCGAGCCCGGCCCTGCCCTCACGGACAGCCCCTACCGGAAGCCTGGGCTGTCTACTCTGCATCTCCCAGGTGCTGCGGCCTTAGGGTGACTCAAGAGGAAGCTCTTGTCCCTGGTCCTTCCTCACTAATCCAGCTGGCCTCAGGATCGGGGAAAATATAAACTAATTGCCTGGTGATTAATTAACTCCAGCCAAGAAATGACCAGGAATCCCTCGGGATACCCAGACAGAGGCAATGTGGTGATCGCGCAAGAGATGCCCGGAAGGCCGTCCGGCCCGACTTCCGGCCGCACAGGACGCCGGGTATGGCAGCCGCCGGGGCGCGCCTGCGCGGTCTGCGGGAACACTCCGGGCGCAGCGGGCCAGAGCTTGGTTTCTCCAGACGAGGAACCTCGGACCCCTGCCAGCGCCCCTGCCTGGGACACGCCTGAAGTAGCGGGAGCAGCGTCTCCGTCGTCCCTGGGGGCAGAGAAGAGGCCCAGCGGCTGAGCCCCGGGCTCTCCGCCTCCGCTCCCCGCCGCGCTTCGGCTGTGTCTGTCGCCCCCCGGTGGCCTGGTGAGGCACTGCGCCCGCCTCGCTCCTCGCGGTGGCGCCCCCTCCCGGCTGGGCGTGTCCCTGCGCCAGGCGGCGCTCCAGGAGTGAAATGTGCACCCTGGGGTTGGAGACCAGCCCAGGCAATGTGGCGAGACCCTGTCTCTAAAAAAAAAGGAAATATTTTTAATTTTTTTAAATTAGCCGACGTGGGGGCACGTGCGTGTATTCCCAGGTAAGCTACTTGGGAGGCTGAGGTGGAAGGATGGCTTGAGTCCAGGGATTGGAGGCTGCAGTGAGCTAAGTTCGAGCACTTCAGCCTGGGCAACAGAAGAGCCCTGCCTCAAACAAAAAAAAATCGAATCACATAAACCTACAATGAAATTATATGAAAAACAAAGGTGGGCCGGGCGAGATGGCTCACTCCTGTAATCTTAGCACTCTAGGAGGCCGAGGTGGGAGGATCGCTCAAGATCAGGAGTTCAAGACCAGCCTGAGCAAGAGCCAGACCCCATCTCTACTAAAAATAGAAATGATCTGGACAGGTAAAAATATATAGAAAAAATTAGTCGGGCATGGTGGCACATGCCTGTAGTCCCAGCTACTCAGGAGGCTGAGGCAGGAGGATTGCTTGAGCCCAGGAGTCTGAGGTTGCTGTGAGCTAGGCTGACGCCACGGCACTCTAGCCCTGGGCAACAGAGTGAGACTCTGTTCCCCCTCCAAAAAAAAAAAAACAAAGGTGGAAAATACTCAAAATCTATGACTTCCTAATCATTTTACTATGTTCTCCCAGAAAGTCCATCACTGAATGTTCACCAGCACACCTCTGGAGTCAGACAGTAGCCCGAGTGGAGGGACAGAGCAAGGCCCGTGTCTTTTTTGGGCCAGAGCAATACTGTAATCGTTTTCCTTTTTCTAAGGCCTAGCACAGGAGCTGCCCCGCGGTGCTCAATGAGTGTTTGAGGACAAGGAGAGGGAGGGAATGAGGTGCTAACCTGGGCTCTCTCAATTTCCTGACAGTCTTCGCCTGATATTGGCCCTGACCATGACTCTCACCTGAACTCGTTCTCGTTAATATCCTCACCGTCAGCCCTCCTTGCACAGCATGCAAGGCCTTGGAAGCCAAAAACTGAAAGAGCTGCAAAGGCGAAAGTCAGCCAGGGAAGGATTCTGAGTTGGGGGATCCAAACTCTGCTCTAGGCTAAGAACAGGCACCTGTGTGTAGGCGGTGAGGCCAGAAACAGACAGAAACAGGGAGCCCGAGACTTGGGTTAGCACCTACCACTAGGGAGGGATGGGGCTGCATCTGCCGTGGCCCGATCCACAGGCCTCTTGTTCTGGCTTGAGGAAGGGGCAGCTCCGACTAGGAACCTGCTGTTCTCGTGGCACAGGGAAAACAACAAGAGAAAGGACAACTGCTTCTAAAGCCTCTTTACATCCACCTTTACATCCAATAGGATGTGCCCATTCTAAGTGTGCCACTCACTGCGTCTTAACAAATATTTCCACGTGTTTAACCCTAACTCCCATCAAGATATAGAGCATTTTCACTGCCCCAGAAAGTTCCTTCACAGATCCAATATCTGTTCCTATAAAGTGATTTTGCATGTTCTAGGACTTCATTTAAATGAAATTTAAGTCCTGAAATGATCCAGATGTCAGAATTGGTGGACAAGGGTTTTAAAGCAGTTGTTTTCAATGTTTAATTTGTTATATAGGCCAGGTGCAGTGGCTCATGCCTGTAATCCTAGCACTTTGGGAGGCTGAGGCCAGAGGATTGCTTGAGGCTAGGAGTTCAAGACCAGCCTGAGTAACATATGGGGAGACCCCACTCTACAAAAATAGAAAAATCAACTGGGCATGGTGGTGGCGCCTGTAGTCCCAGCTACTCGGGAGGTTGAGGCAGGAGGATCGCTTGAGTCCAGAAATTTGAGGTTGCAGTGACCTAGGATAACACCACTGCGCTCTAGCTGGGGTGACAGAGTGAGACTATGTCTCAAAAATAATAATAATAATTATATATTGCTGCATAACAAATGACTGCAAACCTGGCAGCTTAGAGCAACACACGTTTATCGTCTCCCAGTTCTGTGGATCTGGACTCTGGGCGTGACTTAGCTGGGTCCTTTGCTTAGGGTCTCCCAAGGCTGTGGCCAAGGTATCAGTCAGGCTATGTTCTCAACTGGAGGCTTGAGGGCAAAGACTCTGGTTCTGCACCTGCTCCGGTTGTCAGCAGAATTTATGTCCTTGCAGTTGTGAGACGGAGCTGGCTGTTGGAGGCTGCGCTCAGCAGTCTGCCACGAGAGCCTCCCAGCAGGGCCGCTCACTCCTGTGCAGCCAGCCGGGGAGAGAAGTCTCTGGAGTGAGTCTGCTAACAATACAGAGTCACACGGTGTAATTCAGCACGGAAGTAACATGCCGGGATGACTCTTGGCCATTTTCTCTGAGAAGCAAGTCACAGTTTCCTCCCACACTCAAAAGGAGGGAATTGTGTATTGTACCAGGGCATGGACGCCAGCAGGTGGGGACGACGGGGCTCCTTAGAGCCTGTCTGCCATGAATGGTTATAACCGTTCGTAAGAATGTAAAGGAAAATGTGCTCGTAATGAATGAAAATGTATGAGATTTCATATGAGAAATATAAACTATAGAAAGAGACCCTTTCTATTGGAAATTCTAGACCTGAAAAATACAATGTCTGGAATAAAAACTAGGTGGGCTTGAAAGTGGATTAGAGATGAAAGAATTCAGAAGATTCAAATCAGTGGATTTGAAGCAGAGCCTTTGAGGAAGGCCCCAGGAACGGCCACCCAACCTGTTGTGTTGCAGGCGCCTACCTGCGCTGCGCCACAGAGCCACCCCCGCCCGCCCCCTGTGGAACATCCTGCAGCTTTTCCTTTTGGATGTTGCTGCTGTTGTTTTGAAGTTTACATTTTTTTCATAGTTATTACACTTTCTACACATCTTTATGCCCCCTTTTCTACTTCCCCTCATATTAACATCATGAGCATTTTCTCTATTTGCCCAATCTCCATGAAAATGTCATTTTTATGAATTCTATTCAGATATCTGATTTGCCATCACCCTTACTACTTTTTGTTTATTTGAGTTTTTTGTTTGTTTTTGTGAATATAAATAATCTGGCCAATAACACCTTTGGTCAAAATGCTTTTTCTGTATGGATAGACTCCCAGCGGTGAAGTCATTGACACGAAGGGAATAACTTGTGAAGAGCTGAAGCCACAGGAAGACACCCACCAGTTCCAGCAGGGCCGGTTCCCTGTGCTTTGACCGCCAGGGTTCCTGCAGGCCTGGCCGGCCCCACACGGACGGCACCTTCTTGCTGCTGCCTAGATTTCCTAAATTTGCATTTGCTTAATCACTGAGGCTGAACGTTTCTCAGCAGCTCAATTAACCCAATTAGTTTCCTCTTCGGCTGCCTTGTTGGTGACCTTCACCCATGTCACCCTCAGGGTCTCAGTGGTTTCCCATCCGTTTCCTGAGCCCTATGGGTGCCACAGTGCCAGCGCTCTGCCCCGTTTCCCACAGACAGCTTTCCCATCGTTTGCCTTCTGACTTTGTAACCGATGTCGCTGGTGCTTTTAACTTGTGGGCCGCAGCTCTTTTCTTTTGTGCTGTCTCCCGTGACGTCCAAACTTAGAAAGCTCTCATCTCTCTGGAGGGCTGACAAATGTCCAATACTATTTGTTTTTAGGAAAGATTGGTTTTTTAAAAACACAAAAACCTTTCTGGAATTTAATCCCGTCTCCACGTGTTTGGCAGGTGGTGTGAGGAGGGACCAGCTCCCAGGGCTCTGGGGCTGGCAGGTGGGTGAGGCACCGCGGCTGCTCCAGTCACTGAGGTCCCTGTGCCTGGCGCCTCACTTTCTGAAGCCAACCCTGGCTTTGGGGCAGAGCCACCCTGAGAGGAACTGGCTTTTAAAAAGCGGGGTCAGGGGTAGAGAAAGCTGCCCAGGAGCGGGTAGCCCCAAAGCTCTGGAACCGCCTCTGAGACCTGGAGAATCTGGTAGGGTGGCTGCAGAAATGCGGCCACCCAGACGCTGGGAAACACTCCCCAGGGTTTATAATTAGACGTATTTTCTCCCCTTAAAGCAGTGGTCCCCAACCTTTTGGGCACCAGGGATTGGTTTCATGGAAGACAATTTTTCCAGGCATGGGGGGGTGGCGGAGGGGGAGGCGTTGGGATCCCCAACAGGCTGGGGACCTGCAGCTTTAGGGTGTCTCACCACAGGGCTGAGGTCTGTCTCGTTCACCGGTGTTAGCGCGCCCGGTGTGCGCGGACAATACCTGCGGACAAGCGAGCCCGAGTCCCTCCTTCCCTCCAGACCCCAGGGGCTCCGCACCCCACCGCCCGCGGGACCCCAGGGCCGGGCAGGGGCTGGGGGGACCGCCGGCACCTGGAGCCCTTACCTGCGGGAGGCGCCCCCTGCCCGCCGAGGGGCTGGGAGCGAGGCGAGACCTCGGGGTGGGGGGTCCCGGCCCCGGCGTTGCCCGAGGCCCCCACTGCCTTGCGGGACCCCGCGCTCCAGGTCCGCGTGCCGGCCGCGCCGGCGGGGAAACCGAGGCAGGGGCTGGTCTGCCATCCAGAGCCCCCACGCCCGGCCCGCGCAGCTCTGACGTCAGCCCCGTGCCCCGGACGACCTGCTCCGGCGCTGCCGTCGGGGCGGGACGCGGGGCCTTCAGGGACCCGGTGTCCTGGGAGGAGGGGCGCTGGGGCCCCGCGCCCACCTCCAATTCCTCCCCTGCTCTTCCTGCCCCCAGCCTGACCCTGGCTTTTCCCGCCGGAGAGTGAGCCCCAGCCCCACTCTTTGGTTCCCGGAGCCCAGCACACGGCAGGTGCCCCACACCTGCTGAGCCAATCAACAAACCAACGCATGGGACAGGGAGGGTCCCACCGGTGGGCTGTGGTCAGCTCACGTGGGGCCCGTTGGGGTGTCCGTGGTCACTCATGCTGGGGCAGCCCCAGGCCACAAGCACCCGGAGGAGCGGGCACGCCCGGCACCAGCACCCTGCGCTGTGTTGGGGTGAAGGGTCTGGCCCGCGGACTTTGGGGGTTCAGGGCCGGGTCATGGAGGAGCCGGGTTCTGGGGTGCCTCCTTCCTGTGGAGCAGAGCTGGCCGGGCCGGGCCGACAGGTTGGGCGGCATAGCCGGGCTGGCGCTCACCTCTGGCATAAAACCCACTTCATGGAGCCGGGCAGCGCCAGTGCTCTGGAGCTCGTGTAGCCGACCCAGGCCCAGCGCCCCAGCCAGGCCCGAGGACATGAGGCGGCCCCTGGCGGTGGAGCTGCTGCTGCCGCTGCTGCTGCGGTTTGGTGAGTCTGGAAGGCGCAGGGAGGGGCTGGTGCCTCCAGAGGCCCCACTCCCCGGGCTGCAGGATGGCCTCCCTCCCCGCCCCAGCTGTGCCGTCCCAAAGCTAGGCAGGAAGGTCCCAGATGTGCCACCTGGGGAACCCCAAGTGGGGAGGGCAGGACGGGGAGTGTGGGCGCAGGCCTGAGAGGACCTGGGGACCGGGATTGGCAGGGGCCTCCTCCCTGCCTTTCCTTGGGCACTCGCAGGGTGCTCAGCTCAGGGCTTGCTCCCTGGTGTCCTCATCTCAGCCTGTGCCCCCACTCCCCAGATGGAGACACGGGGGCTCCAAATCCCTGGGCTGCCATAGCAGGGGGCTCAGCAGAGAGGGGGTGGGGGGGTGCAGGCTGCAGAGGGCCCCCTCCCACTGACAGAGGAGCAGGCGGTGCCCACAGTGCCCTCTCCCTGTCCTGGGTCGGAGTCAGCAGGTGCCAGCCCCTCCCTGTGGGGTGGGCCACTCTCTGCCAGGGAAACCCTCCCACATTCCTGGGCCAACCAGGCCAGCCTGGCAGCCACCACACTTCCCTGTCCTCAAGTCACCTCCCAGGGCTGGGCCAGGTCGCCCAGATGGCAGCTCGGCCAGGGCTCCATGCTTCCTCGTTCTCTGGGCTAGGAGGGCTCCAGGGTGGCACCTCTGGGGGGGGCCTCCCACTCCTGGCCTCTGGCACAAGGATAATGGCATCATTGAGGGAAGCCCCCCTCCACGGGGCTGTAAGGCAGCGATTGCTCCCCTTGGGTTGGGTAATCAAGGTCATTGCCAAAGTGGAAAATGTGGCTGCATTTGGCTCACAGTCCATGGTGACAAAAGGCTGGACTCCCAGGTGCCACCCTCACCCCCAGCCAGGGGGACCCAGAACCTCCACCAGGCCTCTGGCTAGTGCTGCCTGGGACTTTAGGCCTCACCCAGCCCCACCGGCCACAAGAGTGTCAGGGGCTCTGGGCCCAGGATGAGGGGCCTGACCCACTGGCGGTCTTGTCCAGTTCTTGACAGGACGCCCACCCTGAAGAGCCCAGCTCCCACATCACCCCTTCCTAGCCAGCCCCCACAACCACTCTCCTCTGTCCCTCCACACATTCCTGAGCTCAAGCCCCAGATACAGGCTCTGCCTTCACGATCTCCTGGGCCCAGCAGTGAGATGAGACGCTGACTTTAACGCCAGGGTGAGGTGGGCAGAGCTCTGGGAGGCCTGCTGGGAGGTCAGGAGAGGGCACAAGCCTTCCAAGATGGACCGTGCATGCAAGGAGGGCTTCCCGGAAGAGGCGGCACTTCAGTTAGGCCTTGATCTCTAGGTCGAGGTTCAGACTTGTAGAGACTGGGAGGAAAGCGCATCCAGGTGGGGGGTGGGGACAGAAAACGCTCAGAGGCAAGGCTTGGGCTACACAAGCAGCAGCAGGTCGCACTAGGGAGGAGAGGTCTGCATGGGAAGGAGGGTTGCTGTGGACATGCAGGGAGAACCAGGACGAGGCTCCTGCACACTCCCGGGGGCAGCGGGGGGAGGACGAGTGTCACAGCAAGGACAGAGGGTGGCAGATGGCACCACACCTTACAGGCAGCATCGCCGGGCCTGAGATAGAGCAAGGGGTCAGGTGCTGGGAACCTAAGTTGCTTTGGGGGGCAGTGATCCCCCAGGGGACATCTGCACTTTAAACGGGCACCTCATGGTCCAGGGCAGACTTCCCGCTGCCCCTTGCTGCCCGGCCCCCAGGCGGCGGCCACCTGCTCCTCCTCCGCGTCCAGAGACCCCCCGCTCCGCATCCTCATTCCCCACGTGTCCCTCAGCTGGGACCCTTGCGGCAAGAATGAGGATCCTGTGAAAATCCTCGGGGTCCTCGACACCCCACGGCCACTTCCTGTCCCCACAGCCCCTGGACTCCACAGCGTTGGTTATCTTTTCTGGTCAGAGTGAAGACTTGATCCATAGGTTTTCCTGCCCTCTGGGCCCCGCAAGAGACCAGGGCTGAGGGCTGAGGCGTGGAGAGGTGGCTGCTCTAATCCGCCGCCCCAGACCTGCCCCCAGGAACCAGATATGCAGGGTGTGGGGCGCCCAGAGGTCTCTTTCATTTCCGGGTGGTGCTGACTCTGGGCTGTGGCTGCCTCCCTGGCTGGGGTCTCCGGCTGGGGTGGAGGTTCCAGCACTTGGTAAAGGCCACGTCACAAGCCTCCCCTGTGTCCCGAGGTGTGGGGAGCAAGGGATCCCTGTTCCTGGTTTCCCCAGAGTGGCCCTAGTCCTCATTTCTCTGCCTGGCCCCTCCCCCTGGAGGATGGGGCACTTGTGGCCCTGCAGGCATCTTGGGCTCCAGGGGCAGAGCCTGCTGGGATGCCGGAGAGAGAGTCCTGGAGGGCTGGCCCTCGGTGGCCACCGGGCCAGCTTCTCTACTCCCCTGAGACCCGGGAGGAGGCTCAGAATGGCAGTGAGACTGAGGGAAGAACTGAAGGGACTTGCTCCCTCTAGAACAGACCATGAGGAAGCCCCTGGGGCTGAAGGCAGAGGCAGCTCCCTGGGCTCTTGTGATCTGGCTCCAGGCTGTTCCAGGGAGAAAGGGAGACCCCCACAGTGCCGGGGCTGGAGGCCGGACCCTCCCCTGAAGCTTCCAGACAAGGGTGGGTGTGGGGTGTTGAGGGAGAGACCCTTGCAAGGATGAGAAGGGGACACCAGGCCACAGGGTCCCTTTACTGGCATCCCCTGTTCTGCCCCCCCACCCCTCCTACCCGTGTGGCAAGGAGATTGTCTTCCCTTGCAGATAAGCTCTGACCCCCAGGCCTGGGCCTGGAAACACTGCAGAGCCAGGCCTGGGGGAATGGAAGACCCCTGGCCCCTCCTTGGAGGTCCCTCTGCCGGCTGTCCCTCCTGAGCCCTGACGAGGCGGGGGAGGGGAAGAGGGCAGGGGCTGCACACACCAGCGGGTGGGGGCGGGCAGGAGCAGGCCTTGGCAGTTGGCTGATCACCCCTTTTCTCACTTCCAGGGACGCAGGGGGCCAAGGTGTCAAGAGGTAAGCATCCCAGGCCCTTGGGTGGGAGGGACAGGAGCCAGCTTGACTGAGCTGCAAGACCAGCCAGGGACACACACGTGCCCAGAAGGGACAATGGATGTGCAGGGAACATTCCTAACATTTCCTGACACAAAGTTAGGAGAGGCTGTGGCTCCGCAGAACTGGAGCCCTGAAGGAGAAGGAAGGTCCAACACGCACTGAGGTGCGGGGCTGAGGGCCGGGGGGCAGGGTCTGGAGATCACCCACAACAGTGACTGTCCCCCTCTGGGTCGCCTGCCTCTCGGAGGGCGTGATACCCCAGCCAGCACCTGTTCTGTGCCAGGCCCTGGGACAATGTGTCATCCCAGCCACCCCCCCCCCCGGCCCCCAGAGGTGAGGCTTATGCCGCCTTCCACAGGGGGGCAGCCAGGCCCCCCGGGGCTGTAGCAGCCTTCAGGGTCTGCCTGCGCCAGAAGCTACCCCATGCGCGGGCCATCCCTGGGCAGCGGGCAGGGGGCTGAGGATCGAGCAGACAGTGGAAGCCAGAGTGTGGGATCGGGGGAAGCAGAGCATGGAGCCCCAGCGAGCGCCCACCCCCACTGTGTCCCCACAGCCTGCGGGCGCCCGCAGACGCTGAACCGGATGGTGGGCGGGCAGGATGCCCTGGAGGGCGAGTGGCCCTGGCAGGTCAGCATCCAGCACAATGGGAGCCACTTCTGCGGGGGCAGCCTCATCACGGAGCGGTGGGTCCTCACCGCAGCGCACTGCTTCTCCAAGTGAGTCCCTGCACCCTTCAGCACCGCGGACAGCGGCGCCCGCCCTGCAGCCTGTGGGGCCCTGGCCGCCTTCCCGCCCCACGCTCCCTTTAGTCCAACACCGGGGCTGACTTCCAGCTGCAGTCGCTGCCCCCAGCCCTTCCTCCCTCACCCTGGCCTCCCCATCTCAAATCCAGGACACACTCTTCTTCCCTGGGACTGGAGCAGAATGTCCCTTCCTCCAAGCTCACCTGTGCAGTCAATCCCTGCGCAAAGGGCCAGGCCACCAGTCCCCAGCGTGCTGGCCCAGGCCTGCAGGTTTTCCCAAGCATCTCACCTCCTCGCAGCTCTGTGATTCTTATAAACCCACATCTCAAATTCAGAAGCTCAGGCTCAGAGAGCAGGTCGGCTGCCCCCAGCGCCGGCCAGGCTGGGCCTTGTACACCCCGTGCGGGGTCCTCCCCTTCCCCTCTCGCAGCCAGCCTTTCAGGTAGGGACTGTTACTGTCCCCATGTTACAGATGAGGAAGCTGAGTCACAGAAAACTTGTTTGGTGACTTGCCCGAGGTCACCCAGGGGCCAGGGGTGGAGAGGGAATCAAGGCCAGGTGGCCTGGCCTGAGTCCCTACACCCTGAGCTGCTGCATCCCACTGCAGGGGACTGCCTTGGAGATAATGTGCAGAGGGGGTGTCGGGCACTGCAGTGGGCCAAGGAGCACCCCCGGCCCCTCCCGGCCCCCCCTCCTCATGAGGAGGGGACGCCCGGACCAACTCTCTGCTCTCCCCTCCAGCACCTCCAAAACATCCCTGTACCGGGTCCTGCTGGGGGCACGGCAGCTGGTGCAGCCAGGGCCACACGCCATGTACGCCCGGGTGAAGCGGGTGGAGAGCAACCCCCTGTACCGGGGCATGGCCTCCAGTGCCGACGTGGCCCTGGTGGAGCTGGAGGCACCAGTGACGTTCACCAATTACATCCTCCCCGTGTGCGTGCCCGACCCCTCGGTCATCTTTGAGACGGGCACAAACTGCTGGGTCACGGGCTGGGGCAGCCCCAGTGAGCAAGGTGAGCAAGGGGGGTGGCCCAGGGAGAACGGGGCACATGCCCGGAGAAGGGATCTCTTCTCACACGGGCGGGTGTGGGCAGCGGACCCAGAAGGCCAAGCCCGGAGAAGTGGAGGGAAGGGGCAGAAAGCCCCGCCTGGCGCTTAGAAAGAGGGAGGAAGTCAGTCCACCAAGCCCTGAGCCAGGAGAGATCTAACCACCAGCACAAGATGGGCAGGGAAAGGCTGGGCGTGGTGGCTCATGCCTGTAATCCAGCACTTTGGGAGGCCGAGGGGGGAGGATCACTTGAGGCCAAGAGTTCGAGGCCAGCCCGGACAATATAGTGAGACCCCATCTCTACAAAAATAGAAAAACTAGCTGGGTGTGGTGGCACACACCTGTAGTCCCAGCTACTTGGGAGGCGGAGACAGGAGGATTGCTTGAGCCAGGAGTCTGAGGATACTGTGAGCTGTGATGATGCCATTGCACTGTAGCCCAGGAGACAGAGTGAGACCCTGTTTCGGAGGAGGAAAAAAGAAAGAAAGAAAGAGAAAGATGCGGAGGGACAAGCAGGGGCTGCCAAGACCCCAGGGCCATGGGCCTCACCGAGACCCCACTGAGCTGCAGGCTGCTTCCCTCCGCAGACAACCTGCCCAACCCCCGGATCCTGCAGAAGCTGGCCGTGCCCATCATCGACACGCCCAAGTGCAACCTGCTCTACAGCAAAGACGCTGAGTCTGGCTTCCAGCCTAAAACCATTAAGGACGACATGATCTGTGCCGGCTTCGCCGAGGGCAAGAAGGATGCCTGCAAGGTAGGGGGACATGGCCGAGGGAACTCAGCCCTGGCCTCAGGGCCCCGGTCCAGGCAGGCGATGTCCCTGCTGCATGGGCTGAGCATCCAATCCACTCGGCAGGGACACTTGTTTTGGAAAAGCAGATGCCTGGAACCCCGGGAGGGTGTGAGTCAGTGGGTCCGGGGTGGGGCCTAGGAAACATCCCCTAGGTGACTAGCACAGGTGATCTGGGGACACTAGAGAAATGGGGGCCTTACTCAAGAAAAGGAAGGCCCGGAGACTGGGGAGAGAGGGGCGGACGCAGAGCAGAGTTGAGCACAGGTGTGTGTACCTGCCACGCTGCCTCCGGGCCGCACTGAGCTGGGGTGTGCTCTGACAGTGCTTCTGCTGACCCACAGGGCGACTCTGGCGGCCCCCTGGTGTGCCTTGTGGGCCAGTCGTGGCTGCAGGCTGGGGTGATCAGCTGGGGCGAGGGCTGCGCCCGTGAGAACCGCCCTGGCGTCTACATCCGTGTCACTTCCCACCACAACTGGATCCATCGGATCATTCCCGAACTGCAGTTCCAGCGGGCCAGGCCGGGCGGCCAGCAGAGAGGTCCCCGGGGCCAGCAGCCCCTTGGCCGGAACCTTGCACCCTGCCAGGCTGTCCCCACCGTCCTGCTGGTCCTCCTGGCGCTCCTCACCCGCCTCTGAGCCCGCCCAGGCCCACGCTATCCCTTTGTAAGTAGCACCCAGGGTCACACCTGATGCTAGAGCTGTCCCTCCTGGCCGTCTGTCCCCTGAGCTGCTCTGGCATCCAGGCAGGGACCCAGAAGTCCTGCTGGCGTTGAGGGGGGGGCGGGAGGTGCGGGTCGTGGGGTCCCGTGGGAGGACTGGGTGCAGGGCGCAGGCTGGGCTAACTGTTCCTGCCGTGCTGGGGCGCACACCGCCCTGCTTGGAACAGGGGTGCTCCACCCACTGCAGCATCTTCTACACAAACCCACCTCGCAGCTGGGCTCCCAAGGGAGGGTTTTCTGGAGAAAAGGAAACTTAAAGTCACACTGTGAGCTGTCCGTGTACGCTGTCGCCCAACACGGGGCAGGCTGGCGGCTGGGGAGGGGTCCCCGCAGCTGCCAGGCTGGGCTAGAGTTGGGCGAGCCAATGTCCAGCCAGTCCCTGCCCTCCTGAGGCTCACGCTGCCGTGGTGAAGATATAATTAAATAAGCAACGAAGCTGGATCATTTGACCATACAAGTATTAATAATTTATGTCAAAACACTAGGAATGACATTGAGAGGCTGGGACAAGCTGTAAAAACAAAAACAAACCCAGGACAAACATTTGCATTACACACAAAAGAGCAGCATTTCATATGTAAAGAGCTCTTACAAATAAATAAGGAAAAACCCACACCTGAAAGATTTCCTTCTGAGAGCCCTGAGTGTGTCCCATTCCATGGGGCGGGACCTCCACCCCTAGGGACCTGTGGCCCTGCCCCACCGCCCCCGCCACAGGCCAGAGCACCCCAGTCAGAGTGCGGAGTCTCCCGCACTCAGGCCTGAGGCCGGGCGGGGGCTCTGGGCAGGCGGAAGGTTCTGGGGGTGTCAGGCCCAGCCTGGCCCAGGCCCACAGCCCTGTGCACTGGCCACCAGGGTGTGAGGGTGGGAGAGAGATGCGTGGGAGGGGCCTTGTGACCAGGAGCTGCACCTGCCACCCGGGACCAAGCGGCAGCCTTGCGTGAGGACAGGGCGGTCAGTCCCCACGGGCCAGGCCGGCGTGGGGCTTCCTCCGGCTGCCCCCAGGCCGTTTTGCAGGGTCCTCGTGCCCAGACACAGCCATGGGGATGGGGGGAGACTGGCACTTTCGCCCGTGGAGTGTGGTGGCCCCAGAAGGCATTTGCACTTGTCCTTTCTTTGGTGGTTTTTAGCTGAGTGTTCTTGGGCGTGGGAGGGTCGGCCTGCAAACAACACACGGACAGTGAGGGTGTCTGCACCCGGCACCGCTGGGCCCCTCCTGGTGGGACGCAGGGGGTGGGACTGAGCGGGGGGACCAGCCTGGGGGTGGACGCCGTGGCCCCGCTCCCCCTGGGCGCTGCAGGGGTGGCAGTTCCAGGATGGGGCCTGGGGGTCCTGCGTGCCCCAGACCGTCCAA
>CM052448.1:1733193-1761989 GCA_028533085.1 Varecia variegata | reverse complement strand
GGCCGCGCCCCTCAGGTCTGCAGCCCTGGCTCTTTGGAGCCTGGGTCCTAGGGCGTTTCTTCCCTGGCTGGTTGTAAATAGGTGCGGAGCCAGGCGGGTGGGAGGGCGATGCCCGGGGCCCTGTGAGCCTCGGGAGGTCAGAGGTCGGACGACGCCCCTTCCTGGGCTGGCACAAGGAGTTCTCAGCCGTTGGTTTGGGCAGGGAAGGAATCAATACCCACCTAGCAAGCACCTGCTGGGCTCTGGCCCTGGGGACACAGTTGGGAACAAAACATAAGGAATCCCCCGGGGGCGCCGCGTGGCCGCTGTGTCTGTGCCCTGAGGCCACTTCCACGGGGGAGGCAGGTGCACCGAAGCCAGGCAGAAGGTGTGGGGCAGGGCGTGGTGCCCCAAGGGCAGCCCAGGGGCCAGCGCCAGGCTGAGGCAGGGCAGGTCAGAGGAGGTGAAGTCGTCTCTGGAGGGAGGCCTCCCACCGCCCACCCCGCATCTCTGTGGTGAGGCCTGGACGAAGGTTGGCTCCTGGGTGACATGGGGCAGGGACCAGGCTCCCAGAACACAGCCCCACCCCACCAATGTCGCCAGCCCTCACCCAGACCCAGGAAGGCTCACAGCTGCCTGCAGAACACTATCTGCAGCGACCTGGGTTTAAAAAGGAAAACAGGTCTATTTCATGCGATTTCCAGTTCATACTAAGCTTAGTGTTGGGAGAAGGATGTTAGCAAGAGCCATGTCCCAGGTTTCATCACAGGTTCCCTCTCCCACCCTGGGCGGGGGCGCAGCTCAACTGCAACTTCCACGCTGCCACCAAACAGAGCCATTTGCCAGGTGGGTGGCAGCAGCAGGGCCCCTTCCAGCTGCAGGAAGAACTCAAGGGACAGGCTGGCAGGGGCTGGGCGCAGAAGACAGGCAGGAGAGGGCTGGAGCCAGCTTCCTGGGCTCAGTCCGGCAGGGTCACAGTGAAAGGCCACCTCGGCCAGCGGCAGTAGCCCACAGGTGAGGCAGGTGCTGGTGCCAGACACCCCTTCAGGGGCTGCAACCAGAAGCCCACGTGTGAGTGTCACCCGTGCCCACACACTGCCCCCCACACACATGCACACGCATCACGGTCGGCCTGCGAGCCTGAGGAAGGCAAACCACCACGCCAGGAGCCTTGCTGGCCTCAGACCCGGGTGTGAGGGGTCAGCACAGGCAGGCCCTGCCCTGGGCCGAGCCCCAGACACGGGGGCATTGGTGTAGGGTGGGTGGTCTGAGGGCAAAGTGCCCCCCACCCAGCACTCAGGTGGAGCAGCCAGTGGCAGGGAGGGAGGGAGGCCCCAAAGCCAGAGCCCCCACCCCCACCCCGCAGGTTGTGGCTGGCATGGCCATCTGCTGGGTCGGGCACCAGCCAGCCACGGCCACCAGCTCTGGAGGACGGAAGATGGAGACCCTTGGACACCAATAAATTCAGGGAAGCGGAGGGGAGAGGTGCCTGCCCCCTGCAGTGCCCTGGAAGGTTCCAGGTATGGGCTCTGCAGAAGCCCGTGGCTGGGCAACTGCATGGGGAAGGTGCATGCTCCCAGCCCTGCCTCCCTCCCCTGCCCTCCCCCCTCTGGCTTCCTAGAGCCACAGGGCTGGTGGCGTGACACTGCCTCGAGAGATCTGCCTCCCCAGCCCCCTGTCCCCATGGAGGGCAGGCTGGGCCAGCGCTCCCCCCACCCAGCAGACCCAGTGGCCCCGAGGGCGCTCGGCCTGGCCCAGGATGCAAGCTGGACAGCCAACCTTTGCTCGGATGGGAGACGGGGTCCGGCTTTGACTGGGGACACCTGCCATGCTCAGGCCTCTGCCAAGTGCCCAGGGGTTGCCTGGCCAAGGGGCCACAAGGCATGTCCAGGTTCCAGACCACTGGAAGACCCCTTGGCTGCACCCTGCGCACCTGGAAGCCCCTCAGCGCCGCCGTAGGCAGCTCCCACTCCATCCCTACCCCACGTGCCAGCCCAGGAGGGCAGGACAGTCCTCAGCAAGGCCTGGGGACAGGACGGGCCCGTCAACTGGCTGGGCCGGCCACACGCCTGGACATAGGGCAAGGCTGGGAGAGACTCCAGCATCTGAGATTGAGGAATTCTTGGCCGATGTCAGGCAGCCAAAGCCCCCTGGGGACACTGGGAACAGGAACTTATTGCAAAGAGCAGGGACCTAGCAGCTGAGCTTCCGCAGAGCGGCCACCAGGGCAGCCGGGGGTGCTGGCCCCAGAGTACTGCTCCCAAGCTGAGCTCGGCACCCTGCGCGTCTGCCCAGGAGGAGAGACAAGAGCGGTGGACATGAACTCTGTGAGGTTTCAGCACTTTCAGAAAAAGTCACTTGTGTCTCAGCTACTTGGGAGGCTAAGACAAGAGAGGATCTCTTGAGGCCAGGAGTTGGAGTCCACCCTTGGCAACATCATGAGACCTTGTCTCTTAAAAACAGAAGTCACTTGTGCATGGTCTCCTGTCCCCCGGGATGGGGGCATGTGTCATCAGGAGGCAGCAAGGTGTCCAGCTCTCATCCCCCGGCCCTGGCCCGGCCTCCCCAGCAGGGACAGGAGCGAGGACGGCAGCTCCAGCCCAGCGTCTGCCTGGGCGGCGTTTCCCCTCCCGAGCGTTGAAGACACCAACAGTTGCGATGCTCATTCTTAAATACACAATTTTATTTGCTATTTTCAGGGGAAACTTAGGCATTAAACTGTAAGCTGATAAAATACGGATACCTAAAAAAGTATAAAAGTATAAATATCCCCTTAGAATAAATTTTAGTGAATTAAGTCTTAATATCTTTAAATTAAAAAAAAAACCACAAGCCTATCTATTATGTCAAAGTCATAAACCAAACGTCGTAAGCGGTGAGCAGGGCCCAGGCCGCGCCCCGGCGCTCCGAGGGGAGGACAGGCGGCCACACCTGCCCTGTGCAGAGGCCGTGAGGAACTGTTGAAGCCGAACATTTAACAACATACCAGAGACCTTACAAAAAGGAGGAGGTAAGTCCTAGATGCTGGAGAACTTGGTTACTCAGGTTATTGGCAAGGAGAGGGGAAGAGGCCTGGGCCGGAAGCGTTTGACACTAGCCGTCGTCAGAGCCTCCGACCTGCGCGCGGGCAGCCCCCTCGGAAGGCCGAGTCCAGGAGGCAAAGCGCTCGCTTGTTCGAGCCGGGTCCCCGGCCTGACGAGTCCCCGCAGGTCTGTGCTCCAGGCACGCGGGCAGCCGTGTCTAAAGGGGTCCTCGCAGCTCCAGCGTCACGGCAGGTGGTGGAGCCCGGGCAGGTTGTGGAAAGTCTCAGACATCCAGAAATAGAAGACTGCATAGTTAGACACAGAGAACGAGAGCGGGCGAGAGACGTGTGGGACGCGCTGTAAACATCCCCAATTGCCAGCGCAACCCCGGCCTCCGGCCCAGGCGCGGCAAGGCACTGACGGCGCCGGCTCCCCCGCGCCCAGGGCGGGAGGGCGAGCACTGCCACCACCTCCCGCCGGAGGGTGGCACAGGCCGGTCCACGCGGAGCAACACGTGTAGGCGGCTCTCGAGTATAAACACCCGGGAGAGCACCCACGCTTGAGAAAAGGGATACAAAGTTCTCTCGCCTGGAAAATACAAACGGAGAAGCCTCGACCGTTCCGGCTGAGCAGCGCAGAGCCTGTTTCTGCAGGAGGCAGCAACGCCCAGAAGCCACCGCGGGCAGGAGCTGCTGCCCCGGCTGAGAAACCGTCACATGAGCACACCGGGGAGGCAGCATGGACTCCCTGACCGAGGAGCAGGGCCTGGCACTGAGCGGGTGACCAGAGGACAGCCAGACCGGAGGCCTCGTGTGCCGGCCGTCCACGCGGCCGCTGGCTGCACAGACTGTTCACGTAGCACCAAGAACGCGGCCCTTTAAACGGTCTTCAGTGACCACACGACTCGCCGGAAGCATCCTGCTCGGGTCCCATGTGGCACTTGGAAAAATCAGAACGAGGCCCCCCAGAGACAACGCCCATTGGCCACGGCGCCTCCTCCCCGTGGGGACGCCTGGCCTTGGACAGCTGGGCCCGTCTCTCACCACCCACCTCAGAGGCAAAAAAGGATTCACACCCAGATCTCTAGGAAAATGATCAAAAGCAGGTTTCTTCTCACAGCCAAGCTTCCTGGACAAGGCGGTTCATTGCATCTTGGGAAAAAGTAGTTCACTTCTTCAGCTGTCAATACTGTGTCCCTCACATCCTTGAGCCCCGTTCTTGCAAAATCTGAAAGACAGCGAATGCAGAGAATGAGGGCTCAGCCCCTGACCAAGCACCCGCGACGGAGAGCAGAGCCCTCGGGCCCAGAGTCGGCCACAGACGCAGACGGCTCTGCACAGGGGCCGAGCAACCCGGCAGGCCAGAGGGCCCGCGGGCCGGCCCGGGGCCTCTACTGTGTGCGGCCGGCGCCCCTGCCCCCCTGGCCTCCAGGGCAGGCCCCGCCCCGGCTCACCAGTCCCCACCAGCCCCTCGTCCCAACACACCCTCCCTCTCGGCAAGCCTGTTGCCCCTGCCCCAACCTGAGACACCCAGCATGGCCCTCCAGGGGAGCAGCTCCCTGGCAAGACCCCAGAGACCCCCTCCCCCCACCAGGGCAGTCCCTGCTCTGTCGGCCCAGGGAACCGGCCCCCACCTGCTTCTCAGCCTGCGGCTGCCTCCCGAGGAGCAGAGCCCACCTGGGACTCACCACGTGCCGGATGGGCCCAGGCTTCAGACAGGCATCTCAGCAGCCCCTGCCCCGACCTGTCCCTCGCCTCCCCACGCCCCCTGCAGCTCACATGCCGACCCTACACCCTGTTCCACCTCCACATACAGGCCCCTCCAGGAATCCCTCCCCCACCTTGACCCCCTCACTGGCCCCGCCTCTGCCTGCCTGGGGCTCCCAGAGGACCGGCCTGGGCACTGGCAAAGGCTCAGCCGAACCTGCAAAATGAGCCACAGCAGCCCGCAGGCCAGGTGCAGGGGGCCTGCCCTGCGTCCCCAGGTGGGGAGCATTGGGGCTGGCAAGCTTGCCGGGAGGCCCGGGCTCTAACCGCCAGGCTCGAGGACAGGACACCGGAGCCGAGCCTGGCACGGCTCAGCACAGTGACCCCCCACCAGCCAACTCCCGGGGAGCCTGTAGGCAACGGGAAGAGCTCACCGCCCCCCCTCCGAGGCACGTCCTGAATGGCTCAAGAGATGGCACCTTCTCTCCAGTCACTCCTGCCTGTCCCCGGGAGGTCCCTGCCCAGCCCACGGCTCCTGCTAGCTCTCCAGTGCCTCCGCAGGGCACCCCCCCCCCACCATGCTGGGGCAGTAGCAGGGTCACAGTGTGACCCTGCTGTTGCCCCAGCTGGGCCCTGAGCCACCACCAGCCCCCTGCGGAGCTGGAGGCACCGGGCAGAGGGAAGTCAGCAAGACTAAGCAGGGATGACCTGGCCAGGAACCCCAGGGCCTATGACCGTCACAGTGCTGTCCTTCTCCTCCCAAGGCCAGGACAGCACTGTCTGTCCTGGACAGAGTTTGGGTGAGACCCTCCTCGTCTGGGCACACTCCCACGCAGGGCCACCCTCCACAGGGAGGCCTGCGTCGAACCACAGGGACCAGCTGCTGGGGACGCAGGAGCCGCACACCACAGGCAACGCCCCTCGGGCTGACACGGCTTCTGGGACCAGACAGTGGCATCCCCGGCCTGGGGGGCTCAGGCAGAGCAGGGACGTCCCGGGCTCTGGGGTCTACCATCTGCTGCGTGGCCTTCACTCCGTGGCCCTGAGCCAGGCAGGGAGATGGCACCCTGGGCTGGCAGGGTGGAGTGAGCGCACACTACCCAGCTCCTGCGTCCACACCTGCTGGCGTCCGCTGGCACAAAGGGCTCTCCGCCATCACAAGTGCCTGTCCTCCTGCCCAGTGTCACGGAGGGAACAATGACAGCATGGTGCCCAGCATCCTAGCAACAGCCCCCGCCCCCCAGGCAGCTCTACTGTGGGTCTACGGTCGGCACCGAGCACGGAGGGTTCTGCTAACTATAGGCACAGGACAGACACATGGGGCGCTGAGGCCAAGGGTCAGGGAGTCTGTGGTGCAGGGATCAGTCGCAAGGGTGCAGAGCTCACCATGACATCTACACTTAATCTGAGCCACTCCCTTCATGACCTTCGTCCTCGTCGTCACTCTGGGCGGTCAGCGTGCATCGTGGAGAGAAGACACGTGAGGGCGTGATTCGGCAGACCCGCGGGAAGCCCCCCAGCGGCTTGGGAGCCCTGGGCCCAACCCCCACGCCACACCACGGGGGGAAGTGCGAGGGCTCAGGGGCCGGCCAGGGCAGCAGCCTCTCCTGCCGACAGCGGCCTGTACCCTGCAGCCCCAGAGCTGCCCGCCCTGCCACGTTGGAGAAACCCTGCCCAGAAAGAGGCCCCGGCTTTTGGGCTTGGCTCCTGCAGGCGGCCTTCCACCCTTGGCCCGTCCTGACACGAGGGCCCCTGCCGGCCTGGGAGCCATGGGGCACACAGGACAGGCCCCACCCTCAGGTCTGAGGCGCCCAGGCCAAGAGCAGCCACACGGCACGGCGATCAGTCCGTCAACCCGTCGTGCCGCTGCCAGGGAGCCCCAGAAACCACCGGGACCCCAGGGCCCAGCAGCTGCTCTGGCAGGCAGCACCCCGTAGGTGGTGGGAGGGGATGTGCCCTGACTCCAGGGGGGGACCTCTCGTGGCCTCTGCCCCAGGCGTCTCACTCCGTTCCTCTGTAATAAACAAGGGCCCCGAGTCAAACCGCTCTTGGTACATCTACAAGTCCTTCTAGCAAGTTCTCCAGCCTGACAGTGGTTCCGGGGCCCCTGTGCTGGCAGCTGCTGTTGGGAGCCAGGGTGCCCGTCTGTGGACTGTCCCTCTGCTGGCAGCTCCCACCATTTCCAACTTGAATGGGGAGAAAGGCTGCCCCATACCAGGAGCCCAAACACCGCAGGGACACCAGTGAGGAGGGGCAGCAGAGACTCGCTGTCTGCAGAACATGCAGCCCTGCTCCAGCCAGGCTGCATACAGGGAGCCCCAAACCCTCGTCCTCCAGATCAGGCCCCCGACCTTCACCAGCCCCTAGAGGCCCGGACCATGCTCCCTCCCAGGAGCCACTGCCCCATTTAGAAGACGCGCAGCCACCCCACTTCACGGCCAGGTATTTTTGGAGAGAAAACAGGGCCACATTTCCACAGCAGAGAGATTTGGGGTCACACTTGGGGCTTCCTCACAGCACAAAATGTGTCTTTTCTGCAGCTGAAGAGCCACCTGAGGGAACTGAGCCCTGGTGAGCTTGGTTATGAAAACCATTTAAGTCCAGAAATAAAAAGCTTCTAAAAATAAAACCATTTATAAAAGAGCCCTGCAACTGCTCAGAGAGCGAGAGAGGAGCCTGCTCCTGACCAGGCGTGGGGCTCTGGGGAGGTGGGGCCACCTTCTAGACCCCAGACTCGGTGGAAGCACGTCCCTGGGCCTGGGCTCTGCACAGGCAGCGAGGCTGCGGGGGCCCAGGAGCAGGAGCTCAGGCCCCGGCGTCCACAGCGAGGACGCATCCTCATGTCACAAGTGGCGAGAATGCGGCCCTGGGCCTGGCCTCCTTGAGACATGCTTGGTGACTCCACCTGCTCCCAAGCCCACACCTCCCAAGGGAGACCTGGAAAGGCTCACAAGGTCAGTCCTGGGCAGGTGGCTGCCGGCCATGATGACAGAGGCTGCTGGCAGCCAGCCAGAGGCCTCAGCCAAGACTCTGAGGACACCCCAGGGGTCCTGGGTTTAATGTCATCAGTTAAAACCCTTCCAGTTCTGGCCTTTTCCTGCACCCACTCCAAAGGCCCTTTGGCAATGCCTGAACCTTTACCGGGGTCACCTGTGGGCCCAGAGAAGCCTGTCTCCATGTCCCAGGCCCTGCTAGACCCCTCCCACCCCCCCAAACCTCCCTCAGCAGGCTGCAGGCTCTCCACCACACCGGGCACCGAAGTCCAGGAGTCCTGCCAGGCGGAGCCAGCCCAGGCCAATGCCAGATTCTGCGAGGACAGATGCATCTGTCCTGTCCTGGAGCCCCAACCTTAAGAACATGCCCAGAAGAAATGCCACCAGAATGGGTCACCAGGAGGCAGGGCCACAGGGCTAACCCAAAAGCCAGTGAGGCAGGCGGTTCCCTCTGTTTCCCTGGCTGCCACCAGGCTCCTCAGGAGACAGAGGGCCTGTGCCAGTCCACACAGGGGCTGGCCACGTGTGGGCAGACACGCTGTGGCACCTAAGAATTACAGGACCTGCAGGACACGCTCCTATTACACACTAAACACACATCCCAAGACCAGGCTGGACGTGGCGAGGCCATTGCCGGCCCTGAGAGCCCATCCATGCACTCAGGGGATGGGCGCAGGGCCTGTCCGACGGTCGCCATGGGTGGCAGTCCCCTGGGAACAGAGGATCCCTGGGTCCCCCAAGAAAACAGCCCACAGGGGAATTTCTTAAAAGCATAGCCCCTGCCAGCAGGCCCAGAGGACACTTCCGGGCCAGCTGTGCCACGAGACAGGAGGGAACCGCAGAGCTCGCCCGAGGGGAGCCTGTGTCCAGAGACCCCTCGCTCCACGGGAGACCCTGCTCCGACCAGCCAGGCAGGGGTCACGTGAGGGTGGCCCGCGGCGGGCCTGGACCCGGCTCACTGAGAATGGCGAGAAACAGGCAAACTCTGAGAAGAAAAACCTTCCAACACCTGCCGTTCAGGTGGGGGCAGCACGGGCCAGGCCACCGGGAGGGCAGCCCGCAGCCACGGGCAGCAGGGCCCGGCGCTCACCTTGGCTTTCTCGCTGGGCTCGCTGGCCGTGCCATAGGGGGTGTTGTGCAGCTCCTTGGAGACCACACACAGGAACTCCGCCTGGTCTTCGTTGCCGTAGTTGTAGGAGGAGCCGATGCTGACGAGCTGGGGAGACACGTGGGAGGCCCCGTGTGACAGGCGCCGGCTCCGACGCCCACCGCGAGGGAAGCTGCAGCCAGCGAACAGCCACAGCAGAGACTGCCAGCCCTCGGGGAAACTGAGGTCGGGTTTCAGGAGATAGGTGAGGAACCCACAAACTCCTGAAACACCTTTGCCAGCACGTGCACACGCACCTGTGCCACTACGCAGCTGCACACCCGCCCCAACAGGCTCTTCCTCCGCAGGGATAGAGCTTGCTCAGTGTTTCTAGCTGGGCAAACAGGGCACAGTGACCGACCAGTCCAGGGGAAGGCAGGACAGGGGGGCCGGCACGGAGCTGCGAAGCACGCGCACCTGGGGGCCGGGGGAGGGGGGTGCCACCAGGTCCTCCCCAGGGAAGCAGGACTGCTGCGGCTGACCTACTCCCACAAGGGCAGAGAACGCGAGGCCAGTGGCTCCGGCCACCTGGAGGGAGGAGCCCAGGGCCCAGGTGCAGAATCTGAAAGACCCGCTGGGAAGCTGTGCCTCAGAGTCTGGGTGGGTCCCACTGGGACCCGGTGGGCACACCCTCGGGCTCTCTAACCCACCCGCATCCCTCCAGGCCAGACACGCTGCATGGGGCTGAGGGCCAGCCTGCCTGCTCAACTCTGCAGTGGATTTGGGATCCACCCGGAAGAGCTATGGACAAGGGTCCTGGCGCTAGCCGTGGGCAGAGGGCCCGGGAGGCAGGAGAGCCACAGGCACTGTGAGACCCTCTCACGGGTCCTGAACGGGTGATACAGCTTCCTGTGGCCACCACTGAGGAACCACCCCATGGGCAGGGCTCTCCAGACAGCAGGGGATGTTCCTGTGAGTCTGGCACAGTTTTGATGGGGTCAGAATGTGGGAAACACGGCCCCTGGCAGGACAGGGCCCGCACCGACCAGCTGCTGCCCACCAGCCCGGGGTCTGGCATGGAGGGTGGATGGAAATGCTGAAGGAACCTGTCTTTAGTGACATTTCAAGAAGACTCCAAGCTCTGTACAGGGTCAAAAGACCTAAAGAAAGGGGAAGCCTTGCTGAGGAGGGGCCGTGGGGAACCACACTGTCTGGCAGGGCCCCTCGCCGTGGACAGAACCTGCCTTAGACAGAGGCGAGTGACAGAGCCAACTGTCAGGACGGAGACCAGACAGGGTCCCGGTCCCCAAGCTCAGTGTCCGCCTATGAAGAGCTACAGCGGAGACGAGGTCACAGGCAAGCACCCCAGCCAGAGCCCACACCGCTGTCCTGAGCTCCCGAGGACGAAGCACAGTGCCAGGGCACAGCTGGCAGCACACAGGCCACGCCTCCTGCTGAGGCTGCTGGGGAAAGCGCACGCCCTGCACTGACAGGGCGGGGCTCCCCGTGGCACTCGTGAAAGCCCCAGGCCCCGACCGGACTAGGGCCGCCAAGACCAGAGAGGCAGGAGGGACGACCGGAGCCAGCAGCCTTTCCCTGGCACCAGCGGGCAGGGGCAGCAGAATGCCACTGCCCAGCAGCAGGAGCAGGCGCAGGGCCCAGCCACACACGGGGGTGTCAGAGCATAGAAAGGCGGCCCCCAGAAGGATGGGCTGGAGTGACAGGAAAAGCCGCAGAGAAAGCGTCAGGAAGGAGGAGGGAGGACGTGGGTCGGGCCAGGGCAGGACCTACGATGCCCTCCAGCCCACCCGAACTCCCAGGCGAGTCCACCCGGGACCGCGCAGGCTGCTGTCTGTGAGCCCCCAGGCCTGGAGGACACAAAGCGAGCCCTGCGTCTCCAGGAGCCACCAGGAGGTGAGTGCCTCAGCCGGTCCCTGAGGACCTGGGGCCTTTGGAAGGAAAAGTGCAGCTGCACCGAGGGCGGCCAGCCCAGCCGCGGCCCCTCACCTGCTCGAACTTCCAGCCGTCAGACATGGTGGACACCATCTGCGTGAGCTCCTCCTCCTGACACTGGAGCACGCGGTACACGTGCTTCACGGGCACCTGCAAGAACACAGGCGTAGTGAGACCAGGCCATGCCACACGCTGCTCCTGTCCCCAGCCGAGCAGCCCTGCCCAGGCGCTGTCTGACTCGGGGAAGCTTTCCAGGGGACCCGAGTGAGGCCGAGGCTTGTTCTCCATCTCTCAGCTCGGGTCACGGGGCCCAAAGCAACCTGCACACGTCCACAGAAGCAAACGCTCGGCCTGCAGCAGCTGCTGTTTTCTGTTCCTCGTTCGCCTCCAAAAATATTTCTATTTCTAAATTCCAAAATAAGATGAGTCATGTTCCTGAAATCCCAGAACACCTGTGGCTAGACAGGAATACTCAAGGGTGTCCGTGTCTGCGCCACACGGGGCGACAGGAAGCCTCTGAGCCAGTAGCCAGAGCATCAGGAGGGCCTGGGGCGATGGGGCCTATCCCGCCTCCTGCTGCTGCAGGAAGCTTTGGAACAGGCGCAGCAGCTCGGACACGCGCCCCCAGCTGCACTGGCTCCCTGAAACTGCATCTGTCCCTGACCACAGCCTGCCCGCACAGTCACTGCGCTGCGACCCAGGTGGGCTCTGGTCCTAGAGCCGCCCGGACACAGTTCTGCCCTCTCGGGCCGCTAATCAGGCGAGAGGAGGCAGCTGCACATACGAGACACGAGCATGGTGTGGAACACGGATAAGGACGTCACATCGAGGGGGAAGGGCCTCAGGAGCCCCGGTCCCTGACGTGAAGGCGGTGACTCATGCTAGGGACACGCAGTGACAAAGTCACACACGGGTCTCCCAGTCACACAGCCTCAGTGCTTCCGTCTGCAGGACAGCGACGAAGACTGGCTGCTGGTGTGACTGTGCGCCAGGACCCAAGAGTGGGTGGGGAGGCAGACTCGGCACCGCCCTCCTCTCCAGTCGAGCCTCGCCCAGGGCCCCGCAGGCGCCCTCAGGCCGGTCCCTGCCTGCACGCCCCCTCAGAGGGCTCCCCGGTCCCCTCACGGCCCTCCCCTCCTCCACAGCCTTTCTCAGGCTGGAGCCGGCGCTGTCCCTTCCCCCAGCAGCCGGGCTCCCCACGGTAGGCCGGGCAGAGCCAGACGGTGCTGCCAGGGGAGCAGGCGGGACGGCAGGGTCATCGGGCACTAAGACAGTGACAGAGGGGTCACAGGACAGCAACAGGACCCATCCCAAGGCGCCAAGCTGGAGGCTGCCCAGCAGCCGGAGAGGCAGGAGAGGGAGCCACACCTCTGCCAGGCCTTGCAGGCTTCTGGCCCATTAGTCACTTGTCTCACCTGTGACGTTTTGCTGTCTCGGTCTCTAATTTTGTCCTTTACCAGTTTTATTAACGAGGTGATGTTGTAAAATTCCGCTTCCTCCAATACTCCTGGAATAGAGAAAACCAACCTTAACTATCAGCAGACCAGACCAAGCCAAGGAATAAATGTTTCGTGCCCGTCCTGCCCGCCATGGACGGCCAGGCCCAGCCAAGGCCCGCAGGGCCCTCCGGCCCCGTCCTGGCAGACTCCAGATGCTCACTGGCAAGCGGCAAGTTCCCCGGGCTCCGGGCAGAGGGTCACAAACAACCCACTAGGTGCAGAACAGCTGATTCAAAGGCGGCTCGGCGCACATCCATGCCGGTACACGCGCATCGGGGAGCGGAGCCAGCACGTCCCTCCACAGCCCCGAGGCTGCCTGTCCTGTGCTGGCTCTCCCTGCTGCACGCGGCCGGTGGCCGGGCCGCGGGACGGGAGATGTGGGGCTCAGGCCTGGCCAGGTGCCTCCTGCACGCGTCTGAGTCACTCGGCACCTCAGTTTCCCATCAAAGGCAAGACTGTGGCCGGCTGACAGGGTCTCCCAGCTCCGGGACCCTCCCAGCACTGCCGTCGGTGCCACGCCACATCTAGGACCTCGAACCCTCCCAGGAATCCTTAAGGACAGACTGCGAGGACCCTGCTTCAGGGACCCTCCTGATCTGCTCTATTTCTTCAGCCCTCCAAAGGGAAGCTGCACGTAGGACGTGACAGCTCCGGACAACACACAGTGACCTACTCAGGACAGGGCCACTGGGGACCGAGCCACTCAGGACAGCACGGACTCCCTGTCCCCAGGCCCACAGCGTCGCCCCCAGGGCATCCTACCCAGCCGGACGCTCCAGTGCCAGGCTCCCTCACGGCAGCCACGGCCGAGGCCAGTCAGAGGCAGCCACCGAGACTGGGTGGGTACAACGTGCGTGCGGCGCCCGAGCTGAGCAAGCCTCGCGCGGGAGAGGTGCCACGGTGCGGCTGCACACGGCACACAGGAGCCGCCCCCAAGCAAGCAGCGTGTGACAACAGTTCACTGCCAAAGACAACGCAAGCGGACACGAAGTGTCCTCACAGCCTCTGCGCAGAGACCCTGGGGCTGCGGAACTCGAGAGAAGGGGCAGACCCCAAAGCCGAGGAAAGAAACGGAGTGAGACGCAGCAGGCATGAAGGATCGTTCCAGAGACGTGGCCAAGGCAGGAGGAGCCAGAGCCACGCCCGAGCAAAGGCGTCCAGACCTCACAGGGCCTTCGGGAACGAGGCCTCCCCGGCTCTCCGGAGCCCAAGCCGGAGCACGCGGACCGGCAGCCTCGGGCCTGAGGCCAGGCAGCTCGCCCGTGGGTGTCCCGCCCTGTGTGCTGTGACCAGTGGGAACGTGGCACAGCAACTGGAGATGGCACAGAGATGCCCACCACCCTCAAGCTGTCCTTGCAGGAGAGCAGGCCGGGCACGCCAGGGTCGAGGCACACCTATGAGACTCAGCAGGTACATCCTAACCTGGCCTTGGACCACAGTGAGAACCCACGGTCTCCCCAGGAAGAGCCCCCACCCCGACAGGAGTCAATAACGAGACACTTGAAAGACAGCCCTCAAAAGGCCTGTGGCCAGGGAATGCGGCTCAGGCCCTCCCCCACCTCGCTAGGAGGCTCACAGGTGTCTGTCTTGTCTCTGGAGGGAGCGAGGCCCCCGCCCTACTCACAGGTGTAGGACTTGCCCTGGCAGCGGGCTCCAGACGGAGGGGTCTGCATCTTTTTTTGGTTTTTTTTTTTGAGACAGAGTCTCACTCTGTTCCCCAGGCTAGAGTGCCGTGGTGTCAGTATAGCTCACAGCAACCTCAAACTCCTGGGCTCAAGCGATCCTCCTGCCTCAGCCTCCCGAGTAGCTGGGACTACAGGCATGCACCACCATGCCCAGCTAATTTTTCTATATATATTTTTAGTTGTCCAGCTAATTTCTTTCTATTTTTAGTAGAGACGGGGTCTCGCTCTTGCTCAGGCTGGTCTCGAACTCCTGACCTTAAGCAATCCACCCGCCTCAGCCTCCCAGAGTGCTAGGATTACAGGCGTGAGCCACCGCGCCCGGCCAGGTCTACATCTTAAACGGACCCATCGGTACCATCGTTGGGTCCCCTGCCCCCAAAGCTCAGGCATCTGTGCAGAAGGACAGCTCACCTTCCTCCGCGAGGTCTTTGTTGATGACCAGCTTCCCGTGTCTCAAGTAGTTCAGCACGGGCCCGAAGTAGGTGGGGTCTCTGTCGATTAGATAGGCACCTGTCTCATCCTGCAAAGAACAGGACACCGTGAGTCCTAGATGAGAAACCAGGAGTTCTCGCAGCTAAACCAAGGCCAGGCGACTGGTATCAAAGAGTTTCAGAGGCATCAGGGTCTCCCCAAAGGGGACCCACAGCCAGGGCACCTTGGGGAACCCCTACGTGGTGCTGCCTCCCTGCCAGGTGCAGCCTCTAGGCTACCCTGTCACTGTGTCAAGTCTAAGGCAAGTTTTAAGTTCTGTTTGGATCAAGAGGACACGCCTGTGTTGGCCCCGAGGTGAGGCGATGGTGGAGGAGCCCTCTCCTTGCAGCTCCACGGCTCTAGGAAGCGCGGGAACGGCCTCAGGCACAGACCCTCCCCCCCAGATGCTTGGAAAGGCAGCTCCAGAGCTTGCTCCAGACACGGCCTCCCCAGCCAGGGCCTGCCCTCCTGGTGCCTGGCTTCTCCCTGGACAGATGTTGAGAACCCACCCCTCCCTCCTGCAGGCCTGCCTCCCCAGCTCTCCCTCAGCAAGGCCATGCCAAGTGCTCAGGAGAGGAAGTAAGTCCACAATCAGAGGGTGCACGTGGCCTCCCCGACCAGACAGCGGCTCCCCCGGCGGTCGGGCCTCAGCAGGTGCAGGCCACAAAAACGCCGGGCTCCTCGGAGAGAACCAGGACCCAGGAGGACGGCGTCCGGCACTGCTGCTGGGCGGGCTGGAGGCGTCTCGACCACCTAGCTACAGGCTGTGTCAGGACCCTGTTCTTCATTCATGGATATCACACTCTGCAGTTGGGGCAGTAAAACCTCATGATTCCAAGTGTTTTTTTCCCCAGAGCCCACCATAAAAGCTATAAAAACCTGCTCTTCTTGGGTCAAAGGGACAAAAGCAGCACTCTGGCTGAGAGACCAACCAGAGCTCCAGACACGGGGCACTGGAACTGGGAGCCTTGGTGGCCTGAGCACCTCTGTGCCCCTTCTCTCTCCCCACGGGCCCTGCCCCTCAGACCCTCCAGCTCCACCTCGGTGCCCGCCCCAGCTCAGGAAGCACAGGCCAGAGCCTCCCCCACCCACGGCCCCCACACCTGTATTCCTGGAGGTGCCCTCGGGGGTCCTGCCTCCCAGCCCAGACGCCAGGCTCTTCTCCCAACCCTCTACACCCCTACTATTCTCCAAGCAAAGCCTAAGACTACGCAGAGCAGCTTCCGGACAAAGGACGCTTTGGCAGTCCTGCTTCTGGGGCCACAGTCTGCAGAGAAAGGTGGGGCTGCCACCGGGGCAGGGCTCCTCCCTGCCCCATCCCAGGAAGGGAGCACGTCCACCGTGTGACATCAGAACACCTGGACAGGCTGCTGGCCGAAGGTCAAGGAGAGATCAGATTGATCAGGTGGAGGATCATCTCCACCCGGACAAACCCAGGAGCCCTCCCCGTCACCGACGGCCTCAGCCTCCAGGATTGGCCTCAGTGGGTCAGACGGTGGGCTCAAGGCCAGGCCACCCCACGCCTCAGTTTATTCTGAGTAAAATGGGACGAGGGCAGCTACAAGCACCAGGGGTGCCCCAGGCCCGTGTCCCGCACCCACAGCAGGCCCGGCTGGCGGGCAAGGACCCCTTGGCAAAGGTGGCGCCAGGCATCTTACTGGGCACTGGGACCCAGCAGAAGAGGAAAGAGTACCGAGCACCACTGGTGCCCTGAGCCACGGGAGGCGCCCACAGGGACCCAGGCCTGCGACGCTGGAAGGACACGGGGACGGGCAGGTGAGCCCCTTCAGGAGGCGGCTTTGCTCGCGGGTGCTTGGCAGGAACTCCTGCCACGGTCTGGCCTCAGCCTAGAGCACTGGCCCAGGGCAGGATGCATCCAAATACCAACGTGGGGCTCTTCAAGGCCACGTTCACCAGCTGGGGCAATGGCACCTCCTCAGGGCCCCTGAAGTGAGACTGTGCTGGCTGTGCATGACCTTCTGACCACGGTGGGCTGGCTCTGCAGCCCCGGCGAGCCCTCCCGACACTGCGGCGCAGCCTCGGGTCCCCCAGCCTGTGCTCCGAATTCCCAGCTGTGCAGGGACGGGCAGGCTGGCAACTCGTGGGGACCCCCACCTGCTTCCAAATAAGAGGAGACTTTAAAGGAACAGCCCCTCAGAGACACCCAGAAGATGAGACCAAAGGGTCCAAGATGCCACTGCTGTCCTCGCCGGGAGCCAGGGCAGGAGAATACAGAGCCCTAAGAGGACGGTGCTGGGGCCGGTGGGCAGGACGCAGCACGTGGAAGGCCAACCACCAAAGAGCCGGGCTCATGCTCAGTCACTTGCAGAGGAGTCATTCCTCTCTGGGCCTCAGTTTCCCCATCTGCCGAATGAGACCTTTAGCCAAGATGACCCTGGAGTTCCCTCCAGCTTCAGTGTGTGCTCCAGCCCAGCCGCCCTCCATTAAGGAGGTAGCGCGGCGCTCAGGGCCCCATCTTGGCGGGTGTGACAAACTTCAAGGGAAAGGAAGCCATGTGTCCTGGCCACAGAGGCAGGGAATGGTAGAGCAGAGCCCAGGAGAGTGAGGCCCAAGCCTCCGGCTCCTCAGCTCTGCCCAGCAAGGGGTCAGCTAGAGCAGCACTCCATGTGCCGGTTTTGGATGCCTCAAATGACGTTCATGGTTTATCTTAAAAACCCACACGAATTTTACACTTGAATTCTTGTTCTTTTTAACTGTTTGTTTTTGAGACAGGTTCTCACTCTGTCACCCGGACTGGAGTGCAGAGGTTCAACCATAGCTCACTGCAGCCTCGAACCCCTGGGCTCAAGTGATCCTCCTGCCTCAGCCTCCCCAGTAGCTGGAACTACAGCTGCGCACCACCACACTCAGTTAATTTTTCCATTTTTTTGTAGAGATGGGGTCTCACTATGTTGACCAGGCAGGTCTTAAACTCCTGGCCTCAAGCGATCCTCTGCCTCAGCCTCCCAAAGTGCTGGGATTACCAGAGCAAACCACCATGCCCAGCCCCTGTTCTTTTTTTAATATAAAAACATTTTCCCCAAAACCTTAGAGGATGCCACTATGGGGCACTCATGCCAATTTAGAAAGCGTGACCAAAAGCACCTCTGGTGACAGCTGGCCCTCAGATGCTTGACAAAAACCCAGCTGCCCAGAGCCAGCACCCTCCTGCCCTCAGGAACACACCCCAGCTCCGGAGCATTCCAGAACCTGCTGGCCACTCCAGACACACCTGCTGCTCAGGCCGGCCTCCACGAGAGTGGGCTTCAGACAGGGACTCTCATACCACGTTCCTCCCACATCGCTCAACTCTCTGAGCCTAAAGACCTCAGGGTGTCCCCAGGCCCCAGCTGCCACCCGCCAAGGCCCTTTCAGGAACTGAAGCCGCAGAGGCCACACCCACCTTGAGACCACTGGGACTCAGGACCCCAGCAGAGCGAGGGCTTGCCCGAGGCTGAAGAGTCAATGGCCTCACAGTAGGCCACGCCCATGGAAGAAAATGCCAAACCTGTCTCCTCTGTGGTGTCACATCAGAGCTCTCTGGCCTGTTTCTTCTTGTGGACTCCTCCAACTGGGTGGGTTTCCTTCAGAAACCAGGCCGCTGCCCGGGCAGAGGGGCAGGCCAGGGCCGGCAGAGCCAGGATGGAGGGCAGTGGTGGGGAGCTCTTCAAAGCCTTCAGTGGGAGATTTCAACTTCTCCAAGATCCTAACCCAAAACCCCCAAATCCCACTGGGACTAATCTGTGCTGAGGCCTGACCCTTCCTTGGGTGCACACATGGGCCGGGTCTCTCGGCGCTCCAAGCTGGGGGAGACGCAGGCCCCGGACTGTCACAGCGTCAGCAAGGGTTGCTCGTGGCACCAGCACCTAAGGACAGCGCTGACCAGCCCAGCCCCAGGCACCTCGTGTCCTACCATGGGTAATGCAGCGTGGGGCCTCCATCCTAATGCAGAAATAAAGAAAAATAAAGAATAGAGAAATGCAAAACATCCAGAATTCAGAATGTCAGTCTCAGGCTCACGTACGCAGATGCAGTGACAGCATTACCTGGGGTGTCAGCGCAGCGCCGGAGGAGGACGGACGCCCAGCCCTGCGCCTGCCCACACAGCCCGGGCACCCTGCTCCAAGTGCCTGCAACTCGTGTGGCCGCACTCATGGAACCCAACAGGCGCTGAAGAGGGGCAGCCGGGACCCAGACCGACAGACTGCGGCTGGCCGGTGAGACACGAGGGCGCTTTCTTCTTCCCTCCTCTTCCTGTCCTTCCCACGATTTATGTAACAAGCATTTGCCACATTTATGTAGTGCGGAAGGTTTGTTGTGTTTTTTGTAAAAGAGCCAGAATTAAGACTGCTTTCTCGACACATCGTTTTCCTTTACTGATCTGCCCCACTTCTCACTGAATCAGCGTCTGACCCAGCATGGCTGTGCCCAAGCTGGCATCGATGGGCCCACCAGCAAGGCCGAGCCACCTGTCTCCAGGCAGAAGCAGCCCTGAGCCTGAGCCGCCAGCCATGGGGCTGGGCAGGGCAGTTTCCAGGCCACAGAGGCAGCACGCCCTGGCCACGCTGGGGTTGGGCACTCAAAGCTGTCTCCTCCAGAGGAGTAAGTGATCAAAGGTGGGGCTGAGCCCACGCCTCGGGCACCCCCACGAGACCCCCAGCCAGTAGTGCTGAGACGGAGGGAGGCTCCACAGCCAACCTGCCTGGACCCCAGTAATGCACCTCCTGAAAGCGGGTGGGCTGGGCCCCGTGCACCCCTCCCCAGCTCCAGAGTGGCGCCCTCAGCGGCCGCTCTGCTAGGCCATGGTCAAACCCTGGCAGCAGCTCTCTCCACCCGCACGCTGCTGCCTGGCAGAGCACCTGTCCCCCAGGCCACGTCCCTCGACACAGACACTTGCCTTGAAAACGCAGTGAGGAGTGAGGCTGGTGCACGCAAGGCCTGACTTAGACCCTGCACTGAAATCGATTCCGTTGCTCCTGGGGCCTCTCTGGGAAAAGGTCGGTTCTCCCACCTCCCAGAAGCCCAAGGTCTGTTTCAGAGTGCCTCGTCTGGCTCCGCAGAGCAGGAACCCTCTCAGGAGCGGAGGTCTCACAGACCGTGCCACAGACAAAAGCAGGCACTGGGTCAGCCCGCAGCTGGGAGGTGACGGTCAGGCAGATGCTGCTTGCCACCACTCCAGGCCACCTGTGCAGGTCGCAGCTGCTGTGAACATCCATGTCACAGGCAAGGGCATGTCCACCCACTAGATTTCTCAGGTGGCTTCCTCCCTAGGGACACTCTAGCTACAGAAAACTGACAAATGAGTCCCCAACCGATATCACACTCCTTACCATACGGGTGTAAGCAGGTGCTTAACACAAAGCTGCTGGCATTAGAAAAACAACTAAATGAAAACAGGCGAGGCCTAGCGCAGTGGCTCACGCCTGTCATCCCAGCACTCTGGGAGGCTGAGGCGGGAGCATCGTTTGAGGTCAGGAGTTCAAGACCAGCCTGGGCAACACAGTGAGACACCCATCTCTAAAAAAAAAATATATGAAAAATTAGCCAGGTGTCGTGGCACGCCAATAGTCCCACCTACACAGGAGGCTGAGACAGGAGGATCGCTTGAGCCCAGGGGTTGGAGGCTGGTTGCTGTGAGCTATGACGACAGCACTGCACTCCAGCCTGGGTGACGGAGAGACCCTGTCTCTAAACTAAACTAAACTAACTAAATAAATAAAACAAAACAGAAAATAGGCAGGAAACGTGACAATAGGGGCAGAGGCCCCCCCAGGAACAACCCAGGTTCCCTGGCTGCCAACACCCCCGAGAAGTGGCCCTGCAAGCCTGGGGGCGAGGCCCCCCAGCCCCCAGGCTCTACCCCTGGGTGCTGGCAGGCAGGACCTCATCCCAGGACACCACAGCCCGGGGTTCACTTGTAGCTGTGAGGTGCCCAAGCCCTCCTGACCAGCTGTCCCCACAGCCACCGCCCTCCTGGTGTCCTGCTAGGTGGCCTCTGCTCTCCCCACACACCCGAGCAGCAGATCGAGTGCAGAGTCCTCCCTTCCTCCTCTCGGGGCTGAAGGGCAGCCTTCAGCTCCTTCACTCCCTCGCCCACCCTCTTCCTCCTCCCTGAGGACTGCCCAGCGCCCAGCGTGCCAGCTCCTCCCTTACCTACACGGCCCCTGGGCAACAAAGAGCCGGCCCAGAGCATGACCTCCAGAACTGCCACCCCAGCCTGACCCACAGAACAAGTCCAAAGACCATGGAAGCCCACCCCAGAAGAAGCCAGAACCCCGCAGGACAAAGATGACGCTGGGGAGGGATGTGGGCGCACCCCCACGCGGGTGCCGTACCAGTGCACACCCTTGTATAGGACTGGGGCCTCGAGGCTGCATTTTTCAGGCTTGAAGGCATCAAGTTTCTTGCAGGAAAGCTCAGTGGCTGCCTGGGAAGCCCTGCCCCTCCCCCACGGCACAGGATCTGGTGCCCAGAGCCGGGGACTCGCCCTCCAGGGGCCTGTCTGCGCAGGCCGGCCCTGCACACTCACTGTGAGCTCCCCAGCCCAGACCCTGAGGTTCACGGGGATGAGCGTATGTGAGAGTCAGACGTTAACAGACGTGAACTCTGACGGGGAGAAAAACGCATTCTTGGTATATCCTTTCTAAAAGCAAAGCACAAAAATAAAGACTGCTAGTAGTAGTCTCTACTTACTGCACTAACCCAGCATTAGGCGCGGGGCAGAGGAGGCGTCACACTCATCGTCTTCCTTAATTCTCAAAACTACTCCAGGAGTGGGGGCAGCACCTTCACTTACAGAGGAAGAAACTAAACCTTAGGGAGGTACATTAACTCACCCCGAGTCACACAGCAGGCTAATGAGAGGCAGAGTCAAACCCAGGCTCCCCAAGTCTAGCTCTACACCAAGGAAAACATACCAACCCCAGACTGGAATCTTCTGGGTGCTCTGCAGTCCAGGGAGAGCTGCCCAGTTAAAGCCTGGCCAGAATGAGCGTGTGTCCCAGGGCAGAGGTGGTCTGCTGGCGTCTTGGCCATGAGGACCCTCCCACAGTGCCAAGCAGACTTTAAACACCTCGGCCCAAGACCACTGACTGGAGCATGCAGAGGAGGGACCTGCTAAAAGAGCCAAAACGGCACAGGTCTCCGCAAAGGAGCTGTCAGCACCTGCTTGCAGCCACGGGGCTGCTCGCCAGTTGGACAGGGCCAGGAAGAGCAGGGCAGTGGGCGCCCCGACCACAGCCGCCGCTGTCCACTCGGACCAGGGCCAGCACGTGCTTTCTGAGAAGGGCCAGACGGTGAGTGCTTTGGCTTCACGCTTTACTCCATGCTGAGCTTTTACAGCAAAAGCAGCCACACAACATCCGTGAGCAAATGGGCATCTCTGTGTTCCCATGAAACTTCACCTGCACACACTGGCAGGTGGACCGGAGTCTTCCGTGCTCTCCGCCAAGACCAGTCACTGCCTGCCGGACTGGAGCAACTGAAGGCTGCATTTGTAGCCAGCAGAAAGACCACCAATCCCCCCGGCCAGCCTCAGATGTCTGAGGGCAAGAATGCCTGAAGGCCCCGGGCCCCAAAACAAGCTCTTCACGGGAAGGTTCATTTTTATCACAGAAAGCAAGTCCTTTTCTCAGGAACTTACAGCTCTGACTTGTGGCCTGGCTCAGGTCAGAGGGGCTTTCAAACGAGGTGTCTTGTAGAGAGGTGACCACAGATTCACAGAGGACGGGAACCTGCTGCAGCGGGGAGCCCACAGTACTAGCAGGGACCATCCGCTCACGTCACGAATAAACCGCACTCACGGCCGGCTGAAGCACATGCGCAGCGCTACACCCTCAGCTGAAGTGTGAAACAAAATGCATCAGCGTCTCTGACGCCCACTCACGGCTCGCACTGAGGCCAACACAACTGTCCCCAGCACCAGTTACACGGAACGGAACCTGCCATTTCCACTCCAGTGATCCCCGCTTCTCCTGCCAAGCAGCTTCAAAGACTGTACTCCTCCATCACTTAGCCCTGTCTGTGAAGTTTCCTTCCTATCCTTCCAACACTAGAAGTCTTGCCAACACTGAGTGCACTGTTGTCAGAAGCATTGTGACTGTCCCACCCCTCCAGAGACCCATCAAATGCCACCACGTCTGTATCACTGAAGCCAGGACCACGGCCCTATTCAAAGAGCGAAAGTTTACGCAACCAGCAGTTTTCTCCAGGCCTGGCTCAGCTGCAGAGACTGAACCCTCCCCTCAAATCCTCCTCAAACTGAGTGGTTTCCCAGCATAAAGTGGTATTTCCCATTTCCCTTCAACTCCCAAAGTACCTCCGCACTGAAGTAGGGGCCGGGTCTGCTAGAAACCAACTCTACTTGGTTTTCTACACTGCCTGTGGGCCAGGTGGCATAGCATACAAAGATACACAACCAAAACGAATCAAGACTTTGGGAAGGAGTAATTCTATCTGGCCTGCCCCTAAGGACAAGGTGGAAGAGCAAATGACACGGATGAGCAGGTACTGAAATGTACAGCACAGCCACAGTCCCGCTGGAGGAAGTCGCAGGGGGAAGTGAGCATTCACACCCAGCCTTGAGTTGCCCTTTGGCTCGAGACAAAAGGCCAAGGGTTTGGGAACAGGGGTCATGGCAGGCCGTGGGTCTCAAGCTGGGCCCCGAAGACCTAGAGGGGGCAGTTGCAGCCTAGAAGCCTAGATGTGGGGCGGGGAGGGCATTCCGCACCCCCTAACAACCTGTCTGTCTACAGCTCCCCTCCCCACCAGTCTGCTTTAGCAGGGTGCTCTCCCGACCCCTCAGGCTCCTCGAGCTCTGCAGCTTCTTGGGGATTCCTCCCCCTTAAATCTCCCACCCAGGTCCCATCCAGAGCACATTCTACAAGCCAGGTGCTCAGCAAGCACTAGTGGAATCTGGGCAGAGACTCTCCCAGCAGGCCCACGCTCAAGCTCCACTCTAGGAAACCAAGCCAGATAGCCTTTCCTTAATCTCAACTCTGAGGTCAGGGCTTGGAGATCATTACACGTGAATCAACATCCTGTTTGTTTGTCTTCCACCATGTAATTAGTGACCTCCCACTTCTGACACCCCTTCCCCTCCACCCTCCACCTTAGATTCCTCTCTTACAATTTAATTATCTAGGAAGAATCTCCTGGGACAGTCTTTCATCAGAACCACAGGCAGAAAAAAAAAAAAAAAAACAAAACCTGAGAACATAGAGCATTTTATACATTTTCTCATTTATAAGTAAAACACTTTAGTAGCATGACTAATGTGAATTAGCAGTACTCTTTCTGGCAAGTTATCTGTAACTAAAACTAGCCTTATTTACTATCAACTATTTTACAAGACAGAGACTGTATCTGTTGTATCACCTTCATGTTCTGAATTTTGGATTCACAATTTGGAAATCAAATGTAGTTAAATGGATGATGACGAAAAAGGCAGCTACAACACAGATCCGTTCTGACAGATTAACTACCACCCCCCCCATTCCTACAGTGAAGCATAATTGTTAAAGTGGTCTTAAGAGACAGCAAAATAAAGGGATGAATTGGCTTAACCGTGCTAAAGTTAATCGGCTCAGAATCAACTGTTCCAGTGCTGAATAAACAGCCATTGCCTCAAAAGAACCCAATGGACAAGAGCAATTTAAAATCTAATTTAACGTACAAAACAGGAATGCTTGAGTAGCAAGGCAGGCAAATGACCACTAAGACACATTGTTCAAAAAGAAAAACCAAACAGTAAAACACACACCCACACTATAAAAAGAAAATCATAGCTAACAAAAGCCTATTTCCATCCTGGAGATGACTGTCATTTTATGCTAGGTCAATTCTCTAAGAGCAGAGAGCTCGGTCAAATAAGCAATGGAAACAGCTAGGGTGGAGCGGGGGTTGTGGGAGGAAGGTGCACCACAGGAGTGTTGGCATCTCAAACCCTAATTTCTACCCACGATGGATTGTTTTGCAGTAACTCAAGAGTTCTCATTTCCTGATCGTAAGGTCATGCCACGTTGAGAATGGTTTGTCAGGCTTCTCAAACTTGAAGAAGGGTCAGGCGTGGTAGTTCATGCCTGTAATCCTAGAACTCTGGGAGGCTAAAGTGGGAGGATCCTTTGAGCGCAGGAGTTTGAGAACAGCCTGGGCAAGAGTGAGACCCCGTCTCTACTAAAAATAGAAAGAAATTAGCTGGACAGCTAAAATATATATAGAAAAAATTAACTGGGCATGGCGGCGCACGTCTGTAGTCCCAACTACTCGGGAGGCTGAGGCAGGAAGATTGCTTAAGCCCAGGTGTTTGAGGTTGCTGTGAGCTAGGCTGACGCCACAGCACTCTAGTCTGGGCAACAGAGTGAGACTGTCTAAAAAAAAAAAAAAAAAAAAAAAAAAAACCAACAAAAAAACAAAAACTTGAAGAGGGATCCGAATCTTTCTGGGAAGCCTCAGGCACAGCAGCGTCAGGCTGGCAAGGCACAAGGCCAAGTGCAGTCATGCAGGCTCAACTGAAAGACCCAGTGATGCCTAAGATAAATACAGGTAACAACTTTTCTTCAAACATGCTTTTTTCCGAGTTTCGACCTTGTAGCACTCCCTCTTCCATACAACTCTTGTAAAATAATGGTAATAATCAAAATAGTTTCCATTACCATCTGCAGTAATACTGCAAATTACAGTATGCACATTTAAGTTGATGAAAGACAAGTTGCAAACTAACCTGGGAATTCCTATCCTTTTGCGAGGGCAGTGAGAAAACAAAGCTAATTAAAATGCTGATTGAAGAAGATTCCCTACCTGGCCTCTCCCTGACATCCTAAGCCACCACTTAATAAGAGTAATATTCCCTTCGGAAAATCATACTACGGATGGCACCTTCTAAGAGCTTCTGAGGGGGTGCGTGTCGTGGATGCAAAGGATAGAGTGCCAACTCTCTAAATGCAAGTCACTGGGAGAAGAAGGCCTCCCGTGTCAACCCCCAAGCCAACGTTAATTCAAACGTCCGGAGTGTAAAAGGAAAGACAAACTCAAGTGTTCTGTTTCCAGAGCCAGCAAGTACACGGGGACGGAGAAAAGGTGTTCGCAAACCCAGGCCGAAGACTTTAGTTAGAAAAAGTAGACACAAAGCAAAGTCCAGGGTCTAGGAAACCTGCTCCACCGAAGAGCAGAGAGGGCAAGAGAGAGAGAGAGAGAAGCACCCCAAGGTAAAGCGACTGGGGATCCTCCAGGGCGGTGGGTGCCAGGGCGCCATCCTCTCCTTCCCCAGCCCAGGGAGTCGGAGAGAGACCGGGTCGAGGTGGCGACTAGGCAGCGCGAGCCTCGGAGCCGGAGGAGAGTGGCCCGCTCCCGCTGAGGTCTCCTCCGCGCCGAGCAGGGGGTGTGCGACGGGCCGCAGGCCAGGTTGGCCCGACCCTCCCGGCTAGCCCGCGCGGCCCTCACCTTGTCCGAGTCCAGGTCGGGGTCGGCCTGGCACAAGCGGTACAGGAAGGATTTCGGGTCCCGGCACAGCGTCTGCCGGGTGGTGAGGAAGTAGGTGCCGCCGACGTTGAGCCGGACCCACTTGGACACGCTACCAGGGCGCTGGGCCAGGGCGCCGAGCCCCGCGCTGCAGCGGCGGCACAGGCCGCCCCCCAGCCCCGCCCCGAGGCCGCCCGGGACAGGCGGCAGCAGCTCGCAGTGATTCTCCGCCATGATCCCAGCAAGCCCCGCCACAGCTCCCCTCTACCGGAAGCGTCCGGCCTTTAATACCGTCCCCTGAGCGCTGTCCCGCCCCCAGGTCCGCCCTCGTAAAGCGCCCGCCCGGCGTCACGCGGGCGGCGGAAGTTCCGGTCCGGAAGAGAGACCGGTCGTGCCCCCTTCCGGCCGGAGCGGGCTGCCTGTGGCCCCGGCGCCGACGCAGGAGGCTAGCGGCGGAGCGTGGCCTCGGGTTCGGCGGGGCTCGCCGGCCTCAGCTCGCAGGAGCGGCGCGTGGACGCCGATCCCGCTCCAGACTGCGGTCAGAGGAAGAGCCACGCCAGCGAACGCCTACACCCTACATGCTTTTATTACAAGACTACCGAGCATACAAGAAAAATTCATCATCCGGTAACTACACCTGAAGCACAAATATTTGAAAAAAAAAAAAATAAACAGATTCATTAAATTATATGATTAAATCATTGACCAAATAGAAAATTTATATAATAAAGCCAGAAAAAAAGTTGTAAAATATAGTTTACAGTAATTACTCACATTCAAGGCTGTACATCAATACATACAATACCGTGGCCCCGAACATGAATTCAATCCAAATAATTCATATATTAGAATTTAAATAACACAGACTGAACTAGAGGCCAACAATAGCCAGCAAATAACCTTATATAAGAATAAAAATACAAAAGTGTATATCCTAATATCATTGCATTATTTGTTTTCATAAGTTTTCTCTTAATTTTTGCTTTGCCTGTACATCACAGTTACAGCTACAGACCAGGTAGAGAATATTACACGTTCTAACTGACTGCCACCAATCTGAAAGACAGCTAACAACATACTATTGATTCATCCTATTTTATGTTGTTAAGGAACAGCTACAGCAGCTCTAAATACTGTAACATTTAATTTTGCCAACTTCCAAACTTACAGTAATAGAGGCTTTCACCAGCAAAATGACCCCTCTATTAGTAGTCACTCAGCCAGATGGTTAGACTAGGGTGGGTTACACAGCTAAAAATAGGTTTGCCTTTTGTAAAAAGTTCTCTGTACATAGTTTGGTGTTTCTTCATATTGAAGAAATGAGTTATGGGGAAAATTCAGGTATGCACGTAGGCTCATTTAGTTGCCCATCATGGCCATCTCAGCAGCAGATGAAACTGCTCTTTGTTCCTCCCCGGACAGGTTCTCCACAGGCAGCCTGATTTACAACCCTGCAATCTTGGGCCGGAAGTGGGTGCCCCTCAGAGGCTCTGGAAGTGACTCCAGCCCTGATTCTAGGGCCTCTGTGGTATATGCTGCCTAAGAAAGGGCCACCCCCTGCCTTGAGTCACCATCAGTTCATGTTAGGTTTCAAAAGAAACAAAATGGAAAAAAGCTATGGCGACATCTCCAAGAACAGTACCTTCACCATATTCTCACTGCAGCTACAACCGCCAAAAATCTCAGCAGTGAACGATCTGGGTCTGTGGCCAGCCAGGGGAGGGGCCTTCGGGGCGTCAGAGGGCAGGAGACCTAATACTGCACAATTCAGCCAAAATCTCTAGTAGAATCAAGTAGCACTGAGCGTGGCGCCTAGAAATATGTCTCATGAATGTTTCCCCTCAGAATCAATGGACCCCAACAAAAGTGGAGACATTAAGAATGCAATCAAACTTGGGTGGTCTGGACTTGAAGACAACTAGGCAACCTACAACACTGTGGGGCAGGGAGTGGGGAGGAGAAGGCCTTAAGTCCATACCAGCCAGGACGAGCACATTCTACAGTGAAAAGGCCTGGCCACCGTGCTCTTCTGAACCACTAAACCTTCTTACCGAGGTGGGGGAATGGGAGAGGACAACAAACACGCTCTGTAAAATCCAATCATCTACAGAGTTTCTTTTCCAAGTAGAGCTTTTGCTCTGCTACTGATTCCAAATGGCCTAACGTACTTTCTGAGTCTATAAACTTAATTACAAATCACTCATTTAAGCATGTGGCAAGGTCAGTTCAACACTTTATCTCTGCTGACTGTGCAGATGCAAATTCAGTACCATTGTGGACACAAAGTACAAGATTCTGAAAATATCACCAAGCACTTGAAAGCCATAGCAGCAGGGATGAGGAAAACTAACATGCAGGCACAGCCAGATTCCTGCAACACAAATAAGGAAACTGGCTCTTGGAAAAACCTGTCACGAATGGATTGCAGTAATGACATCATTTCAGCATTTAAAAAAAGAGTGGTCTTATTCAAACATTCTTTGGAACACACAGCTTATCAGAAACTGATTTGTTCAGAATCTGTAGGACACAGCTAAGGAAGAGTTAATGGAACTCTGAGCATCTAAGCATCAGGTCAAGAGAGAAGAGAGTAATATCTTTAAAATGAACAAACTCTTTGACCAAAAATACCACTTCTAGGCATCTAAGGGGGGAAAAAAGTCAGAGTCAAGAACCAAAGATTTATAAGGCTATTCATCACAGCATCATTTAAATAGTGAAAAACCAGAAACCATGTATATGTTTACAATAGGGAGATGGTCAGATAAATTATGATAAAATTTACAACCATTAAACTCTACAATTGTTAAAGACATGTTTTTCAATTACTCAAGACGTGGGAAAATGCTTTAAAAAAATCAAGTGAAAAAAGCTAGATGCAAAACAGTTTATGTTGTATGTTCCCAGTTTAGTTAAAAAAGCAAACCAACAGGGGGGGGGGGG
>CM052448.1:1674020-1733093 GCA_028533085.1 Varecia variegata | reverse complement strand
CAAAGGGCTGGAGTCGGCCACATTCCCCCAGCTGTGGCATGTCATGAGCTGTCCTCCTCAAAGCAAATTTTTAACAGGCCTCCAACAAGTTAAGATTCCAAATGGTAGCCACACTGTGCTGCCACTCACTGGGGTGGAGAGGCTTAGTGCTCCACTCAGGGACTGCTCACTGCCCTGGCTGCTGCCACAGGAGGAGGGGAGAAAACAACCCCTTGATACCTGGCTTCCTCTGCGTCCCCAGGGAAAAGCAAGATGCAGTGGGCTGAGCTGACAGTGACCACAGCCTCCTGGTGGCATCCTCCCCTCTGAAGCAAAAGGACACAGAGGATGTGGTCTCAGCACTTACATTTACCCTGGCCCACTCTTAGTAACCAACACATGGCTCTTTGGATCTGTTAAACAACAGGGCACTAATTTTCTCACCTTGGATAAATCAACAATTATATTCCCATGTATGTAGACCATCACCCACGTCCCACCTTACAACGTAAGGCACCCGGCATGCCAGGTGATGGCTCTGAGGATGGGACGGATAAAACTTCAGTTGATATGAGTAAGTACAGGTAAGAAAAGAATATGCATGGGCCTGTAAAAATTAAAGGCAAGGAAAAAAGGGACTCAGTGAGGAAAAAAGTGACCCCCCAGAAGGGCTCGACTGGCATCAGCTTAGGCAGGACAGATGTTTCAGCTGTCAGCTGCGAGCGCCAGCTTTGAACCCCTAATTCTGTGGTTTTGGAGGTTAAAACAGAGCTTGTCAGTGAAGCCCAGGAGGTAGTGGCGCTATCCAGAAGGAAGAATGCAACGGAAGGTTCTCCCCCAGCAGCCCAGCCAAGTGCTCTTATTAAAGCTGAGTCTCAGCTCTGCTTGTTTCCCTGTAACTAGATGCCCAGGAAAGACGTCTTTCCTGCATTCGTGTTTGCAGTCAGGAGAGTTAGGACGCAGCTCCTACACACACAGACGCAGGACATTCTGAAAAGGGTAAAGTAGCTGATGAAGGGGGGTAAGCTTGAACAGAAATTCCTGAAAGAAACAGCCAAGTGAGATGCACCTGACACAGATAAGCCTTTTCAAAAGCTAAGAGGAAGAGAGGGACTCAGCCTCTGGCCACAGGCCCAGGGCTATGTGCTGGGCCCCAGAGTGTCCTGCTCCCTGCAACGCCTGAACTACGCACGACTCAGTCACTGGGGCTCCCTCACTGCCCCAGCATGACAGAACACCCCACGTCTGCACTCCCCTCGTTTAAGAGGAGCCACTCTTACCATTACTCTCAATTTGGACCTGGCACACAGGGTGACTGATGGGTCATATGAGGTGGAGGACGAGGGGACAGGAAGGGTTACGGGAATCTTTTCTGTGTGGGCCTTTTGCTGGTGCCTTTGTGAAAGCCTACAGAAATGGCAAAGCTGTTCATCCCCCAGGCACAGTCGAGTCAGAGGCATGTCTATGAGCAGACTGCGATGGCAGCAACGCCTGCCTCTCCCCGACGAGACTGTCGGCTGCCCCACCGGGAACAGGACGGCCCAGCCCTGCCAGGCCTCAGCAGCTCTCTCCACCTGGGGAGCAGCAAGGCAACACACTGATGCATTCGGACGGTACCACACAGCAGTGCACCACCACTAACGCATGGAAGGGAAGCAGAGGAAACCAGACCAGGCAAGCCCAGGTTAAGTGCACTATTCTCACCTTCCACGCAGCGCCAACAGGCAAAGTCCACTCTTTATGGGACTAGGTGACTCAGCAACGTAAGGAGGCTTTTGGGTTTTCAACGTAGAGATGTAAAAACTCAGCTCTGAGAAATGTTTAACCATAATACAAAAAGGGTGCATGTGACACTGGGCACCTGCCAGGTGCTGTCTGCAGGAGACTGAAACACCTGGTCTGTTAATCCCAGGACTCGCTCTCAGACCCTACTTCACCCATCAGGGAGGCCCGCACACTTAAACCTTTCAAGAGACTCTTGGAAGGGCCCGGGCCTCATTCCTCCCCACGGAGGCAAACAGGCCCAATCTGCTCTGGCTGAATTCTCCAAGGCACCTCCTGGCCTCACCTGGGGCTCGGGGCAGGACTCTGTCTCTCCTGCAATGACCCTGGGGGTGCTAATCGGGCTCACTTCCACTGGCGCCCCCTCCCGGGCATGGGCTCAGCTTCCAGCCCCAGAGACCAACAAGCTCAGTGGAACCAGGAAGCCGAGCCCTTGGGTGGCACCCCTGCCCCCTCAGCAGCCTGCCCATGTCACTCCGCGCCCTCCTGCTCCTCACTGCGTGGAGTCTGCCTGCAAACGACAGAGACCACAGAAATCCTGCCACCAGAGCCATGCCAGAGACACGCAAGGGGCCCAGCCGCACCTAAGGGCCATCAACAGGGACGCAAGAAAGAGGGCACACGCACAGAAGCCGAGAACCCTCCAGCACGGGGCTGGTGGCCACCCCAGTGAGACTGCAGAGGCTCCCTCCCTGGTGAAGGGTTCCATGATCACGTGTCAGGAGGGGGGAAGAGCCAAGACACACCCGGTCCCCCTCGACCAGGGCGGGGCCAGCACGGGGCGGGAGGGCACAGCACACGATTCTGACTGATGCTAGAGAAGCTGGTAACGCCACGTCTGTCCACTAGTCTGGGCGGGAACTGGGCTGACGTGCACGGAGCTGGGTCCCCACAGCGACAAGGGCGCGTGGAAGCCTCCACGGAGCACAGAGAGCAAGCAAAGCAACCCTGAATTCCTGTTTGTTATTGGTTTTGTTCTTTGTGTGATTGGGTATTTTTTTTCTTCTTTTCTTTTAAATAAAAAAGCTGCAAGGTTTCCGCCTTCTGCGTTCCCCTTGAGATGGCTGGCAGGTGGTCTGGAAGCGTCCCGGATGGCGGCCGAGCCGCGCTGGGGCAGGTGTCCTGGCAGCGAAGGGCAGCCCGGCCACAGGCCACGTCACTGCACAGCAGCATCCGGGTGGCTCTGGTATCGCTGCCTCCAAACCTCCTGGATCTTTCTGCACCACTTGTGAGCATTCCCACTTGGATCCATCAGGTAATACGTCCTGTTAGGCTGCAAAGACAGAAGCCATCCACCGTTCTCAAGGGAGGTGCACCGGAACCCACACCCCAGCCTGGGAGGGACTCGTGGTCCTGCTGCTGGCACCTTCTGGAAGCATGTGAACAGGGTGGGCTTCTTGACTCCACACATGCAGAAATTAAATATACAGGTGAATGACCTGCCCTCCTCAGGTCACCCCCAAACTAAAAAACAAGCACAGGGTGTGCCCTGGCCCACTTGGGACTGAGCCATTAGCATGGGTCCCCGGGACGCAGGAAAGGGGGAGACAGCTGCCCCGACCCCAGCTGCTCCCCCTGGCCAAAGCACTTAGATGCTTCCCCTCAGAGGCGCAAAAGCCTCCAACCACCCTGCAAACAGGGATCCTCGGGAACAGGCTCACCGTGTGAACAAAGAAAGTTTTAAAATTCTTGGCCTCCGGTCGGAGTTCTTGTGACCACGGAATTTCACCTTTCAGGACTTTGTTGACAGGATCTACATAATATAAATGTGGCCCTTCTGTGAGCAATAACTGTCGTCGTCGTGCAAATAAACCCTGATACAAAAAAAAAAAAAAAAAAGACCCTGTTTATCAAGGCTCCGAAGTGGTTGCTGACAACACTTACTGCTGCCTCAGAGCATGGACTGTCCCCCAGAGTCACTTGGTTGTCCACTCACCTGGGACGCCTCCTCCCCACCTGGGCCCAGCGGCTCAAGTCTCGGACACGGCAGCACAGGTGCCTGCTGCTGAGCCAGCGCAGACGGCCCAACGACGGCTGGGCCCACTGCTCCCCGGCCCCCTGCTGCCCTGGGCAGCCACGCCTCAGCCCCTCAGATTCTCACTCCAGGAGGACCCGGCCAGGAATCGAGGTCAGAAGCCCGTGCCTGGAAGGAGCCCCAGGCCAGCACATGGGCTCTGATATTTTCTGACACAATCCATAAAACACAGCAAGTAACAACCCTTAAGTGCTTTAAAAACGCTTCTAATGAAGTATTAGACTACTTGCTAAGATATCTGCGTCCTCAGCTTGACAGAGAGCTTGAAACCCGCAAGCACCGCGTACAAGTGAGAACCCGGGCTCCCGACTGAGACGCTTTGACGCTTGCTGCCTACCTGGCTGATTCCAAACTGATCCCGAGCAGCTTAAATCTTCCTTAGCTATGAAAGCTAGAGATGATCGCTAAAAAGGGACCCGAGACGAAGGAAGCTATGTCCAACAGGTCGTGGCAGGAGCCAGAGGAAGGAGATCTGACCCCGAGTTCGGACCAGGAGGAAGACACCAACTCGCACGAAAAGCAACAGGAATTCGACTCACCTTTCGCTTATCCACTGGACCCATTTTTAGTATTAAATTATTCTCTACAAACTGATGCCTATAAAAAAAAAAGAAACAAGAATGAGACACTCACATGAGAGTTACAGACAGAAATTCTCCGCACTTCTCCCTTCAAACAAACTCCCTAGTGGCCTCCGTGGACTCTATCCACCCCTCAAAGATCCAGCCTCCCTTCAGTAACAGGAGAGAACTCCAAATGCACCCACTGCCACGGAGAGCTTTTAGTTTGTGTTTGGACCAGAGTCTACAGAGACCACAAACACGGGCTGCTGTCACCTCTCGGCATTTGCGCAGGAGAGGTGGACGGGGTGGTATGCAGAACCGAGCAGGCGGCGCACACACACACACGCCGTGGTCACTGTAACAGCTGTGACGAAAGCACACTGGATGCCACTGGGAGGCAGCAGGACGAGGTGGTCATTCTTAAGTTACTCGTGGATCGTTGGGATCCACGATTCAGTGCTCAGGATCCACTGAGTAGTTTAGGATCACAAAGCCCTGAAAGACTCAAGCTGTACTTGGCTTAAGAACACCTTGGGCATTTCTACCACTAAAATACTTTAATTCAAATACAGCTGGAATTTGGAAAAGAAAGCCTCAAATACAGGCTTTGATTTAATACACGTTGTTAGCAAGTATACCTCACTTTGACTCTTAGGAGTTTAAGAAATTGTTTTAGTATCTGCAATTGACCTCGTTTGGCTAAAACTAATAGTTACTGATTTATGTTCCATCTGATTTTACTGAAATTCCTGATCAGAGGGTCTACTATAGAAATACATTTGGCTGGGTGTGTGTGGCTCACACATCTTAATCTCAGCACTCTGAGAGGCTCAGGCAGGAGGATCACTTGAGCCCAGTTCAAGACCAGCCTGAGCAACAGTAAAACCCTGTCTCTGCAAAAATTTTTTTTAAAAAAATTAGCCAGGCATGGTGGCACATGCCTATAGTCCCAGCTACTCAGGAGGCTGAGGTGGGAGGATCACTTGAGCCCAGGAGTTTGAGGTTACAGTGAGCTATGATGATGCCACTGCACTCCAGTCCAGGTGACAGACAGAGTGAAACCCTGTCTCAAAAAAAAAAGAAAAAGAAAAAGGCATAAGACGACCAAGTAAAGATCTGAGCGTATCCACATACCTGCCTGGCTCCCCACAGGACCAAGAGGAAGCTCTGCCAGTAAGAAGACTGGCAGAGCTGGCAGCACCACATGACCCACCCGACCTGACCAGTGCCAGGCTTGCCCTGAGAGAGACCTTGTCACCAACGAGGCACTGTGTGGGTTTTGCAAACAACTAAGATCTTGGCCGGGCGCAGTGGCTCACCCCTGTAATCCTAGCACTCTGGGAGGCCGAGGCGGGAGGACTGCTTGAACTCAGGAGTTCGAGACCAGCCTGAGCAAGAGCGAGACCCCGTCTCTACTAAAAATAGAAAGAAATTAGCCAAACAACTAAAAAATAAAAAGAATTAGCTGCGCATGGTGGCATGTGCCTGTAGTCCCAGCTTCTCGGGAGGCTGAGGCAGTAGGATTGCTTGAGCCCAGGAGTTTGAGGTTGCTGTGAGATAGGCTGACACTACAGCACTCTAGCCTGGGCAACAGAGCCAGACTCTGTCTCAAAAACAAACAAACAAACAAACAAACAAACAAACAAACAAACACCCTAAGATTTTGAAGAAGAGTGCTGTGGTGCTGTGACCTATATGGGGAACATGCAATCCTCTCTCAGGTATTTAACCACCACACCCACATCCACACCCACACACCCTCTTCCAGGTATTTAACCACCACCCCCCCCACACACACACACGCGCGTGCGCGTGCTTGAAACACAGAGAAAGCAAACCAAGGAGATTCTTGCAAAGGACGTGACGAGCAGGAGCTACCGCAACACAAAGCACCAAATACACAGACAACCCCACGGAGCCCGACAGGAAGCCCGTTCTGACAGACAGGCCCTATCGCGTGAGGGTTTAACATCAGGTAAAGAATCGCAAGGGATGATTCAGAGAAGACAGACTGGTTAGATCACACTGGGGGACAGTCAGTGTGGGAGGCAGAGTCCCTCTGAACTCAGCCTGGGGAGAGCTCTCACTGGCCAACTCCTCGGGGAGCCCAGCTGCAGGTGTCCGGGGCTGCGGGCACCGAATTCCAGGTCTCAGGGAAGCCCGGCATGGAGGCGATGGGGCCTGACGGTGTCTTTCCAGCCTCAGCCTTCACAACGCACCAAAGTGCCAGAAAGGATGGCAAGGGAGACAGTTCAAGATATTAACTCAAGAGAAGGACTAGAAGGAAAAGATAAGAGGATGTTCCTCAAGCCTATGCGGGCAGTTACCTTCCAAGCTGAAAGCAAAAGAAGTCATCACACACTGGGCAACAGACATGACTCCACAAGAACAGAGACAACCTCTACCTTCAAAAATAACCCAGCTAACAGGCAAACAGACGGGGAGAGATTTCCAGCAACTACAGCCTACAAAAGGGCAACATCTGTACTCCACAGAGCAAGTAAAAAGTACCATGAAAGGCCTAATCTCTCAACAGAAATCTGCAAAGGACACAAACTGGAAATTCCCAAAAGAGCAATCAGGTGGCACAAAAAAGTCCTCAGCGGCCCTGAACACAGGAATGGAACTGTGCACCACTGCCCACTGTCCCCTGGGGTGCAGGGAGCCCTAGCACAGAGCTGCCCGAAGTGCCGTTCTCACTTGGCACCGACAGTCTGGAACGAGGACTCGCTGAAAAGCAATTTGGAAATGTGCGTGGAGAAGTAAACTCATGTCCAGAAATCTACGGAGACCCTCACAGCAGTGTCATCACTCACACTGGTGAGGCTGAGGCCGCAGCGCGCAGCGACAGCACAGCGCGGCGCTACAGGGAGCAGACGAGGACCCCACGTACACAGCACGGGCCCCACCTCCCCAGCTTCACCCACGGGGGAAACGCCCCACTCCACTGTGGCCAGGAGCCGGAACTCAGAGGGATGGACAGAGACAGTCGATCAAGCCCCATTATCAGCAGAAACACCAGAGTCCATTCATTTAGATAATTAACCAATTAGATTACAACAGGCTATTTATCGACTTTGAAAAGTTTAAGCACTTAAAGGAAGCATTTTGGGTTTTTACGTCAGCAAGTCCATCCCCACGCTTCCAAAGAGAGCCCCGGCCCTAAGTGCCCTTTTACTCCCTGGCAGGCAGCAGGCAGCATCCGGAGATTCAGAGCCACAGCCAAACCCACACTGGAAACACACCTATCTCCTCAGCACAGAAACAGGACCTTCCAGCAGACGGTCTCACTTTCACATCTGGCATTTTGGCTCCCCTCGGACAGAGACCTCTCTCCCCACCTCCGCACAGATGAGGGTGCAGGGACTGCAGGGCCCATCCCCATCCATTCACAAGGGGTGACCATGTAAAGCCCCCTTTTCCTGATTCCAAAGTTAGAGGTCTCACCTCCTCCCCTAATGCCCCCCACCCAGACCCTGAAAAGACCATTTTTCAAGGATCCAAGGCCAAGGCCAAGGCCGGCAGCAGCGAAGCACACAGCCACTCCCGGGAGAGCTGCAGTGCGGCTGCCAGAGCTCATCTGCAGCTTTTCTGACACCTTGCAAAGAACCTGGCTTCCCCTCAGGCAAGGGAGGAGCCCACAGGGGTGGCTGGTGGGCAGCCTTCGCTCGGGGCAGCCCTTTACACTCTTCCACTCTGCGCAAGACCCCAGAGAGCTTCCCTTTCCCCGGGTTATATTGATCGATGTGTACTTCGTGAGAAACTGAGACATTTTCAAATACTTATTTAATTCATTAAAAACAACTCACTACATATCAATATAAATTTCATTTTAAAAATAGCTATTTTCTAAAACAAAATAATGAGTGAGAAGAGTGGTACTGCAGTACGTTCTGCAAATCTCCTGAGCGTGTGGCTAATGAGAAGAGAGCTGGGCTCTCAACCCGCCATGCCTTCGCTCCACCTGAGCTCTCGTGCAGGCAGGAGGACGTGGAAAACCCAGTCCCACTCAGGTAAACAGGTGTGAGAGGGAGGAACATTTTAATAGGCTTTTAAGATATTTGTCGATATTCTTCTTTGATAACTACACCACGACCCAACAAGTGGCAGTTTCTTAAAGGTTGGTTGCAATATGGAATCTGAATTCGTAACAATGAATTTTTCATGCACTGCGATATTAAAATCCCATCAATCTACCTCGTAGCTTGATGGATCTTCTACCCTCACATGACTTTATAATGCTACACATTGGTCACCTGGAACGTACTGGTTTGCTGAGTTATGGAGAGCTTCCAAATGTTGATAAATTTCAATCTACAACATCAACAGACTGATTCACTGATATCACTATGTATCTCTTCAAAAATATCTTTGAGTATTGGGAAGATGTCAAGCTCAGTTTTCCAAAATACTAATTTTTCACTTGAAGGTTTCAATTTTATCATTCGTATAAATACTGGCAGTTGTTTTCCTTGAAGTGGCAAGCTCATTCCAATCATTTTCAAGAAAAACGTTGGCTAAATAGCTGAGTCTGCACAGCCTCCGTCTGCCTGTGAGACTTGCCCGTGAGGAAGGCACTCCACGGGCGGAGCCTGCCAACGGCCACACCAGTGCTTCTCCGAGAGACAGCTGCCGCGCTTGGGTTTGCAGTGTTTCTGCACACTTCTCGTTTTGTCACACGGCATTAACAAGTCATGTTTGGTTTTTTTCCCAAGCGTGAAACAAAGTTTATTGAGGAAGGGCAAGATAGGTTTACAGAGCAAGAGCAAGACACGTTCGCCACAGATGACAAACAGGCCACCCTGTCATAACAAAAGGGCCAAGCCATGATTTCTAACGAACGTTCAGGAGCGAGACTAGTTCTGTTCTCTCCCCTCTGGGAGCGAGTGGCTGTGAAAAGCCAGCATCACTTGGCTCTCCTTGGTGCCTTGGCCTACAGTCGTGCTCAGCAGCCAGCAACCCACCACGGCTTTTGTACCATCCGTGCAAACGAGAACACATTTGCTCCATAAGAAACCGTGAGATTCACTCACTCACCCCACACTTGGACTGGTGCAGCATGTGTGCCGTTGCCAAGCACTCAGGGGAAAGGACTCTGACAAGAGGCTGGAGGAACAAGAGCAAAGCAACAAGCCCAGTCCTGACGGCAGAGCCACCGTGTGTTAAGGCAAAAGCACAACCTGGCAGCAGAGGGAGTCAGTCCCGCTTTGTGTCTGCAGTCACACCTCCACTCCAGCAAGTTTCTACTGCACTGGGGACAGCCGCGTGCTGGGACGTCTCAGCTCCAGGCTTTTGTCTCCCAGCCACCATGTGGCGCTTCCAAGCCTCCACAACGCATCTTCTAGTCTGAAAGCTGCGACAACCAACTTTGGCTTTTAAAGAGCTCATCACATATGTGTTTAAAATGATTCTTTTAAATTTAAAAATCCCTTTATCTTGAAAATTCTGAATAAGTCTCAAAGTGATGTTGCGACTGGTACCATGATAACATGTGAAAACGTCTGTTCACAGACACAAACAGGCAGCCTTAAGGTCCACGCAGCCAAGGCAAAGGCAGCTTCTGTCCCATTTTCCTTTACATTTGCAGCTTTGCCCGGTTTCCCTGGAGGAGCGCCTCCCTCCACCAGCCATGGCGCTCTGGAGCATCAGCTGCTGCTTTTTAGCGTCTCTAGATGAAGTGCCACAGCGGCTGAGAAAGCAAGGCTTCTCCCTTTTTAAGTCAATGATCCATACATAATATGAAAAATATTGTAAATTTTATTTTAAAATATTAGGACGGGAGCGGTGGCTCACGCCTGTAATCCTAGCACTCTGGGAGGCCGAGGCGGGTGGATCGCTCGAGGTCAGGAGTTTGAGACCAGCCTGAGCAAGAGCGAGACCCCCGTCTCTACTAAAAATAGAAAGAAATTATCTGGACAACTGAAAATATATATAGAAAAAATTAGCTGGGCACGGTGGCTCACGCCTATAATCCTGCCACTCTGGGAGGCCAAGGTGGGCAGATCGTTTGAGCTCGGGGGTTCAAGACCAGCCTGAGCAAGAGTGAGACCCCTAACTCTACTAAAAAATAGAAACAAATTAGCTGGACAACTAAAAATATATATAGAAAAAAATAAGCCAGGCATGGTGGCGCATGCCTGTAGTCCCTGCTACTCAGGAAGCTGAGGCAGGAGGATTGCTTGAGCCCGGGAGTTTGAGGTTGCTGTGAGCTAGGCTGATGCCACGGCACTCACTCTTAGCGTTGGCAACAAAGCGAGACTCTGCCTCAAAAATAAAATAAAATAAAATAAAATAAAACAAAATAAAATATTAAATACAAACTAAGTTTCAGATAAAATTTTTTTTTAGAGACAGGATCTTGCTCTGTCACCCAGGCTGAAGTACAGTGGTGCAATTATAGCTCACTGCAGCCTTAACTCCTGGGCTCAAGCGATCCTCCCACCCTGGCCTCCCCAAGTGCTGGGACTACAAATATGAGCCGCCGTGGCTGGCAAGAAACACGGTTCTATGCTTGCAGGATCTCCCACTGACCAAATTAAGAGATCCCTCAAGCTCTTGGCAGTCATCAGCTTCTAAAATGGCCTGAAATCTGGAGGGAAGGGAGGCGAGGCCTGAACACAAAGGACGCGGGCGGGAGGACGTGCATCTCGGCCTACAGCCAGCAGCACCTGCTGTCCTGCCCAGCACCAAGGCAGAGACGCACAGGGGCCTTCTGGGGAGTCACCAAAGGAGCTGAAACGCGCATGCGTGTGCAGACAGCACTTCTTGGCTGGGCTCTGCAGAGAAAGCGCCCCTGGCCAGGCCTGTGGGGAGGACAAGGCAGACCGTTCTCAGAGAGCCCGGAAGCTCCTACACAACCAGGAACACACACCACACCCCTGCTAGGAGCTGCCCAGCCAGCACTGCTCACACTGATCAAAAACCCTTTCTCCTGCTCAGTACATATTAATACCCCTAGCAATAACCCTGTAGGAAACAGTGAGTTAAAGGACAAGTTTAAATGCTAGCATTGTAGACTGCTACTGGCCAACATCTGTGCTCAGCTCTTCTAGAGGTGAGAACTTCTAAAGGCTCAGAACCCCAGTCTCACCCCCATGCTGGCGGGTGGCCGAGAGCTCACCTCCATTCTCTCGTTCCTCCCCACGCAAGACTCCTAAGTTACACTGTCCTCAAACCTGCCCCTACACCTTGTCCTTCCCTCCCATCACCCCAACACTCCTTCCTGTCACCCCACCTGCCTTGGGCCCCTCTCTGCCGACAAAAAAGGTGAAAGCATAAAAATGCTTGAAGAAAGTGCCGGTAGAAATATTGGGGCAGAGACAACCTTTTCAACAGACTAAGATGGAAAACATAAACACAGGGACAGGATGGATTTTGTAAGAATTTGCCACTTCCATATAACACAGCATCAACAGACTAAACAGACAAACTGAAGAAAAACATTGGCAAAATATACAACGGAGAATATTCTTCATATATATGGCTCTAAAAAATCAATTTTAAAAAGATGCAAAACATACAAGAAAAAAGTCAAAGGATACAAAGTACCTCAAAAAAATAAACATGAATGGCCAATGAACATAGAAGATGTCTGCTTCAATTAGAATAAAAGTGAAAATTCACATGAGCCCATTTTTACTACATCAAAACACTCAAGGGCAGGCAAGGCCACTGGGAAACTCAGATTCTTGGCACCACTGGTATACACCACGGCCTTCTTTAAAATGTGCACACCCTCAGAACACATGCCACCCCCAGGGTTCACCCCAAAAGAAATAACCAGTCAAGTGGGAAACGCTGTGTGTAAAAGATGATATACAACAGCAAAACCTCGGAAACGCCCCAAATGTCTCAGCACAGGACGGCAGTTATTTAAATCCCAGTGAATCTACATCCACACTAGGAACATCCAAAAGCCGGCACGGCAGGAGGGGCACCCTCACCCTGCCCACCACAGCAACCTGAGGGTTGCAAACCCACTCCCCACCCCAACCCCCAACCCCCAACCCCCACCCCCCAGGCCCAGTGCCTCCTAAACACCCATTTCGAACCACACCCTTGAGGGTCCACCTTTGCTGGGCGTCCAAGGTAGCTGTGGGAGGCAGTGACCAGGTGAAGACGCCCACCTTGGGTCTTGCTGTGGCCCCCGCAGGTGCTCCCGAGTCTCCCATTCCCATGCGTTCACAGTGCAATTCCACATGGAGTACTGCTTATGTCTGTAAAATCTTACCAAGGGTTTCCACCAGCCTGCTTCTCCAATAATAACCTCTTCTCTTCTTCGGAAAACTGTAAGTCCAGTTCAAAAGAATTAGTGTCCAAATCGTGGATGTACTGTTCTATGTTGCTGCCCGACCTCTGGGGCAGGCTCGCGTCCGGGGCAGATAAGGAGTGGGAGGAAGACGACGATGACACCTGCATGCAGCCAAACTGACTCAGGAGATTGTCGTACTGCAGAGAAGAAGGGAAGTGAGAGAGCCCCTCAGTTCACCTCTGAGGACCAAAGACCCACACCCACTCCCCTCGTTGCTGCCCTCCCACCTAGCCAGCTCACACATCCCCAGGTGCGAGGCCCGGGTGCAGCTGGCAAGTGTGGGCAGCTCAGATTCTCTGGTTAAGTGGACATGTGGCCATTTAACCAAGGCATGGCGGGATCCTGCCTGGTCCGAGCTCCTCTTCCAATGGGACGGGCTAAACCTCCAGGAAGAGGGGACCGGGGGCCCCTCATTCCGTGTGGCGTTGACAGCCCCTGTGCTGCCCCCTGGAGGTGGGGGATTGGGACGCATGCTCGGAAGAGAAGGGACCAGAGGATCCACCCTCCTCCCCGCAGAAGCCCAGCTGTGCTCAGGCCAGGATGCAGGGCCTTAGCACCCAGGTGCCCTCCTGTTTTGGTCCCAGGGTCTTCTGAGTCTGTGGTGGGCACTACATATTTCGATTTGACTAACTGCATTCTGTTTTTTTAAAAACATTACTTTTAATGTCAGCAAAGATTAGTTGAATATAGACAAAGTGCTTGTTATTCCAGAGACAACTACAAACTAGTATTGACACAAAAAATGAAGTAATCACAAATGTGCTAAACGGGCACAGCCTGTGCACTAACACACTCCTGGAGCTGCGGACGGGGCCAAAGAGCCCCCAGCACAGACCCGGGCAGGTGGGCACCTGGCCAGCTGGCCTCCCAGGCTGCATGCCCTACACCTGAACCCTGGGTGAGGCCAGTGAGGGGTGGAAGAGAAGCTGCCATCAGCAACAGCTGTGATGAGTGCAGCACATCCTTCCACACCCCCCACGCCTCCAGAAAGAGGGCACCAGCTGCCACGTCACAGAGGACAGCCCCCACCTGCAGTCCTCCCTCCGCAGCGTGCACCCACTCCTGCAGCCACACAGCACACCAGACAGCAGCCTCAGCACTGCCCTGCCGCTCCCAGTGGGGAGGGACTCCAGGACAGTCCCCGGCACGTGCTCACTTCCTCCCTGAAGGCTCCAGGGCACGAGGCTGCCCCCCGCACAGCATCTCCTAAGTCTACAGAGCCTCCTGTGGGCACCCCACCCGGGGTAACACAAGCCTTCGGAGCCAGCAAGGTACTTAATAATGTTGTCCCCACTGCTGAAATGGGGAAACTGAGGCTCAGAAACTGGCCCAAGTCACAGCCTGCTGGCCAACACTGAACTCACAGCCAGCCTTCGGCGTCTCTGGCCATTCCTCCCTCTCGGGGGCTCCACTGTACTGCCCCCACTGAAAGCTCCAAATACCCTGTCCTCCTCTCCACCCTCCCCACTCAGCAGCACCAGGCACAGACTCAGGCCTAGGAAGGATGTGTGGACAAGGGGCACACGGGCCGGATGAGGTGCTCCCCAGCGGACAGGGAGGCAGTGCCCCATGCGACCCTTCCTCCAAGATGCACCAGCCTCGGGCCCGTTCACTAGTCTCCAAAAGTGCTGAGTCCAGCGACAAATTGCCATCGGCAATTGGCAGGAAATGACGCAAACTGGAGAAAATGAAGTGCCTGTTCTCCTTACACCCCGAATCAAGAGTGGATGACAGCTGCCAGCCCCTCCCCACCAGCAGAAGCCCCCTCCCTGCTGAAAAGGCAACCAACTCTTGGAGCCTCTCACAGGTAACTGTCCCCTCCACGACCTGCTGTCCACGCCCCTGGCAGGGAGGAAGCAGCACAGGCTCCGTCTGTGCGCGCCACCCCTCCAGGCCAACATCTTTCCCAAGACTCGCTCACCACCTGAACCCGGGTTTGGCACGGGGAGCTTTCTGCCTGGACACTCCCCAGGCCTTTCAAACCACATAGCTCTTAGAAGCTAAGGATGAGCCATCTAACAAAAAGCAAGCTGCTACCACACTGAGCCCGACTTCACAGACGGCAACCAGAGCCTGCGTATCGAGAAGCCAGAGTTCCCAACAGGCACAGACACGGGGCCGAGGGGTACCCGCACCCCGTGTGACGAGAAGCTCTGGGTGCTGAGATGACACAAGTGGAGCCTACGTGGCTCCTTCAGAGCTCGGCTACCTCCCAGGAGCGACTAGCAACAGGGCCCAAAGCCCATGGGCCAAACTGCTGCCTGCCAGTCCCAGGTGTGACTTCCGCAGCAACAGCAGGCCCAGCAGCTCCTGCCATTCTCGCTGGCATGACCAGGAGCACCCAGGGGGCACCCACGGTGGGCTCCTGGGGCTGAGTCCTCAGCAGTCTGCACTCACAGGGGCCGTGGACGGCCCCGAGTGGGACGTTGGCAGGTTGGCACAGACTGCTCTCCAGGTCCGGCTCCCTTCAAGTTTGGGCACAAAGGGCACTTGAGGACTGGGAAGGGAGGCTGTGCTGTGCAGGGGACAGGAGACATAGGGAACCCTTGGTCTCCAAGAAGCAATACCAGTAGTAATTTTAATTTAGCTTTAGATGACTTAGATAAAATCTAGAATTCTGCAGTCAACTAAAGTGGAGCTCCATGCGTGGTAAGTGGTTAGGATAAGCCACAGGGACAGAGGTCAAGCCAGAAGAACAGGTATCAACGACAATGGCAACTTTTACAATCACATTCAAATACCAGGGGAGATGGAAGACCGTGAGAGCAGCTTAGATGGAACGAGCCTGGAAGCAGGGAGGAGCCTGCCACTCAGGACGGCCTCTGTCCCTTCTGGGTATGGCTCACATTTCCCACAACAAAAAACTTTAGAGAACACAGTGCAGTTAAGACCCTGTGTCTGCATCAAGTCTTGGGAGACTAGCAACCACAAAGCAGCACCATCGGTATCCCGTGGACCCGGGGCGGTGCCCCCGGCGCTGTACTCCTACATGCACCGAAGCAGACAGTGACCGGTGCCGCCTCCAACACCGTATCACAGAAGTTCAGAAAGGCCGCACTCCAGGTTTCTGTCGAAAAGGTAAGCGGCATTCCGGGCTGTCCCAGACACACAGTAACGAAGGCACCAGGCTCAAAGTAGCTGCCAGGGAGCCTCGCAGGGGCTCTACAGGGAGCTAGTGCGGGCGCTGCTCCCCCTGGCTCCAGCTACACCCTCTGGGTGAAAACTCGTCAGACTAACCACAGCTGAGGAAATGAGAAAAAGGAACTAGCCCACCCAGGGCACCTCACCAGCCACCACCTCATGGCAGCAAAATGTTCAACCACCAACAGGTCTGCAAAATCAGCCCGGTCTTCCCCTCACAGCCACTCGTCATGCACAGGGGAGCCACAAGTGGGCGCAACATGCACAGGGGAGCCACGCTGGCAGGGCACGAGCAGAACTCATCTCTGCCTGGGCCACCCCACACCGAGCTGGCTTACGTTGCCGTAGCAGTCCTCATCGTCCTCCGACATGGCTGGTAAGTAAGCCGTGAGCTTTGGCGGTGTCTGCTGGTGCAGGTTCTCCCACGTGATGGACTCAAAGAACGGATGAGCTTTAAGAGGTGAGTACCCTTCCATTTCTTCACAGCCTAACCGCTTTGTGGCATCTAAAACCTTGAACAATAGTTAAGACAACTCATTGTCAGGGTGAAAATGTAATTCTGACAAAGAAAGATTCTTTTCGAGTGATTTTTTTCAATTCCCAGTATCTCCTGGAAGGAGCAGGGACACTATGGCCCAGCCCCTAGGCCCATCCACCCCACAGAGCACCAGGGATGTCTGAGGCATGTTCCAAGGTCCTGTGGCAGCTCTCAAGACTCTGCCCCGCCCCCAACCCTCCCACCAGTCACTGAAAATGAATCTCAACCTCAAAACAGCATGAACAGCACCAAGTATCCTTGTAAAACACACAGTTAGGACCTAAAACAAGGAACTGACAAATGACTCACTTAAACAACAAATAGAAGGAACAGCTGGTCCGGATGGCAGGCCCTCATAGGCAAGGAGGGGAGGGCTGCAGAGCCATCTCCCCCACTGGCAGGGCCACGCCCTTTTGACCCTCAGGAGGACCAAGCCTCGGCCCCCATGACAGGGAAGGAGATAGGCAGGACAGGTGGCAGAGGTGGACTGCGGACTTTACTGGCCCCACAACAGGCCACGCAGGTGCCCAACCCTGGGACCACACTCGCAGGCAGGACTGACCCCGCTCCCCAAAACATCCAGGTAAGGAGGGAAGCACAGCAGTGCTGGGACACTTGTTTCTAGGACACAAGCTGACATACCTTCCCCAGGTAAATCTGTCTCTCTGCTGTATTACCTGGGTTGATCTTTAAAATCTTCGTGTAGCTTACTCTAAAGTTGACATTTACAGAAGTCACTGAAATAGGATTTACAGCATCTGCCATTGTAATAAATGTAGCTGCTCTAGCACAAGTAACTTAACATGCTATGTTGATGAGCAACTGCAAAATGATACAGTAGTTTCCCTCTTATTTATATTTAATTATTTTTATAATTCCTGACATAGTAGTTTCCTGTCAAGAGTCAGACATTTGGAAACTGAGGGACTTATGATGACATGAGATACAAGGTATGATTATCTATAATCATTATCAACCTAAAAACATTTTCTTAAACACAGGTGCCTCCAGGAAAGCCCGTGTGAGCACAGGTTCAGAGCGACTCAGGATGTGTTTACTGGATCATCTTACCAGGAGGAAATTCAAAATATTTACCAAAAGTTTTTCCACAAGGTCTCTTGCCTTAGGGAAGAATTTTTCTGGGAAGTCATATTCCAACTTAATGATCTTCTGAAATATAAGATATTCATTTCTGTAAAATTAAAAAAAACAAAAAAATCACTCCAGGCAGGCTCCTACAAACCTCCAGGTGCGAGGATGTGCTTCCCCCAGGACAGCACAGCACCTCCCCCGGTTGCCTGACACAGATGGAAACAAACCACCAGGCCACGCACTCATGAGTGCCCATCAAAGTCCCTCCCCTAATTGGGCACAGCCTCTGTCAGGGAGGCACCACAATGGGCTCAGAGGCCCAGGAAATGCTGTCCCCTTACCCGGCTCGGAACGGCGGGAGTCCTGCCACAAGCTGGTATATTATGCATCCAAGAGCCCAGAGGTCTGAACTTTAAGATAGGGAGAAAACAAAGAACAATATTTGTAAAAGCTAAGAGACAGGCACAGTTCACCTTCCACCTGTCACCTCGAATGTCCTCTGCCCTTTAAGACCAGTTAGGTGTGAGGGCAGGGCCTGGTGGAGAGGGTCTACACATGGCAGCCACCAGTTGTTCAGCTGTCCCCAAAGCGCTGCCACTTCCCACAGGGGTTACCAATTTCCACACACAGCCAGCTCAAGCAAAGGGCAGGGGATGGGAGGTTAAAGAAGGCGCTGGCACTGTTTCCAGTACAATGACAGGGAAAGCTGATGGCAAGCACCCTCCTCCCAGTGCCCAGGAAGGTAGGGGGGGCAGGCCAGGCTGGAGGGCTCGCCCGAGTCAGGGGCAAGAAGGTGCCACTCACACAAAATGCAGGTTCTCCCTGCCGACCACCTCAGTGCTCAGCCCAGGTGCAAACTCACACAGCAAGGAGGCAAATGAGAACATCCCCAGATGCGCACAGAGCAGGCTGTGAAAGCCCCACCCTCCTTCATAAACACTTCAATTGTCGATTTTAAAAGAAAAACACTACAGTTGTAAATTTAAGTTATTTCCAGAACACAGCTAGGTTTCCCAAGGGTCCCCAGCTGTTAGGGACCTGCAGGGCTGCCGCTCACCTGACACCCCAGTTCTGCCCTTGCTCATCCCCCACTCCCGCCCTCAGGGCCAGGGCCAGCCCAACGTCCCGTCTACACTGTGATCTCCTCCAAGTCCTGCCTCCACTCCTAGCTCCTCCTCTCATGCACGGGGCGTGCGCGGGCCCCTGGGCTGCTGCATCCAGTCGGCTTCAGGGAGAGGCCACAGCCTGGCCTTCTGCAGGGTGAAATCACAAGGTGTGGGTGAAAACCACCACTTCAGACAGGATGTCAACCAAACGCCGGGGACCTCAGGGGAAAGCTCTGTCCTCGTACCCTGTGTCACCAGCATCCCCAGGGTCCCGCACAGATAAGGTGCTTGATGGGGGCTTAAAAACGCAATGCAGAAATCTGATCCACAACATAGAGATACAGAGCAAAGGGCATTTAATAACTACAGCCGCGTGTGCCGCGTACCGTTTCACATGGATGGCAGACCGTGTATATGACGGTGGTCCCCTAAGACCGTATTTTTACTGCACCTTTTCTACAGTAACCAACGTTTAGATACACAAATACTTCACATTGTGTTACAGTTGCCTGCAGTGTTCAGTACGGTAACGTGCAGCACAGGTTTGTAGCCCGACAGCAACAGGCTGTACCACACAGGTACACACACAAGTGTGTGGCAGGCTGAGCCATCTAGGCTCGTGTAAGGACACTCTGATGATCTCACAACAATGAAATCGCCTAACGATGCGTTTCTCAGAACGTATCCCTACAGTTAAGCAATGCATGACTGCAGCTTCTACGTGTGGTTTCCCTTACTGTTCAGTGTAGTTAAAATGGGGAGCAACACAAGGAAACAGGCAGAAAAGCATCCACCTTTCAGTGTGGAAGCAGAGAGCGCAGCCGTGGGAACGGAGCTGCCTCAGTGCTTGACGGGATCATCTCTGGAGTATGGAATTCAAGCACAAAGGCCTTTTTGGGTAGCCCAAAAACTATCACATGTTTTATCATGAACATGTATTTTAGAATTTAAATTTTTTTAATCCAATACAAAATAAAAGGGGAAGGCTGGGTGCAGAGGCTCACACCTGTAATCCTAGCACTCTGGGAGGCTGAGGTGGGAGGATTGCTTGAGCTCAGGAGTTCAAAACCAGCCTGAGCAAGAGCAAGACTCCATCTCTACCAAAAATAGAAAAAATTAGCCAGGCGTGGTGGCATGCGCCTATAGTCCCAGCTACCTGGGAGGTTGAGGCAGGAGGATCACTTGAGCCCAGGAGTTGGAGGTTGCAGTGAACTACAGTGACACCATTGCACTCTACTCAGGCAACAGAGTGAGAGACTATCTCAACAACAACAAAGGAAACTGAGCATCCCTCCACACAACACCCCCTTCAAAAAAAGAAGACCAGCCTGAGCAACATAGTGAGACCTCGTCTCTACAAAAAACAAACAAACAAAAAAATTAGCCAGGCGTGGTGGTGTGTGCCTGTAAGTCCCAACTACTCAGGAGGCTGAGGCAAAAGAATCACTTGAGCCCAGGAGTTCAAGGTCGCAGTGAGGTACAATCACGCCACTGCACTCTAGCCTGGGTGACAGAGCAAGACCCTAATCTATATTTTAAAAAAACAAATAAGTAATTAATAAAAGGGGAAGCCAGTATAATGTTTCTGGAAAGTAGTATGTACCAAGGATGTTTTTTAATGATCAGTTAGACCAAGCCATGATACTTCTTGAAATCTAACTGGGCTCACACCTATAATCCCAATTCTGGGAGGCCATGGTGGGAGGAAGGCTTGAGCCCCAGAGTTCGAGGCTGCAGTGAGCACCGGTGATTCTGCCACTGCACTCCATCCTGGGCTGACAGAGCAAGACTCTGTCTCTTAAAAAAAAAATCCAAACGGAGGAACTCGGCCCAGCAAGCATCCTTCCCTCCTATTAGGTGAACAATAGGACACCTCCCAAGGCAGAGTGCCCTCTCCTGTGCCACCCAGGCAAGCTGGTATGTGCTGAATAAATGAGAAACACTTCCACAAACAGCAGCAAAGGAATAGTTCAATAAACTCATACAACAGAAAACCACATAGCTGTTAAAAATGTCTGCAAATAATTTCACTGATACAGGGAATGTTCATCAAAGAACCATGAGGAGCAGGATTCAAACTGGCCATGCAGTCTGACTCCAACCGCATACAAATCATATAAGCACACACAGAGTACACAGAAACAAAGGACTGGAGAGACATATCTGTGCACCAAATTATTATTTGTGATGCAAGCGGGTTCAGAGACTTATTTTCCAAGAAGTTTTATACTGAATAGGTATGGATTTTAAAAATCAGAAAAAAATTCAACTATATTCAACTATTTTTTAATGAATATCATGTGATTAAAAAGTTAAAAAAACATAAAAAGATACCGTGATGCCTCCCTCACAACCCTGCTCCACTCCCAGAGGCAACGACTCTAGTTACCCGTGCCCTGAACTTGCTCCTAGAGAACCTGACATGCACGTTGCCCCCTTTCCACACAGAGGGTGGGCGCCCAGGCATGTGTTAGTCGAGCTTGGAGATCTCTCCACAGCAATGCTAAAGGCTTTCTCCACCCTAAAAGTAACACCTTCATTCCAGAGAACTGCTCTCCAAACTGTGACACCCCAGATTCTGATGTCCCTCTCTCAGTCTCCCACCTGCCTCACGCCCACCCAACACAGGGCCCTTCACTTCTCCTGAGCCAGCTGCCGGCTCCCTGACTCCTCGCCCTGGTGCCCACGGCCAGCGCTGGCCTGTCTCCATTCTCCCCACCCCAGCCCCTCGCCAGCCCTACGGCCCCAGCACCGCCCATACCTCTAATTTTTGCTATCGGAGCCACCTCTAAGGCCCAGCTGTACCTCTCGAAGACCCTCATGCCTGCCGGAAACCGCCTCCATCCTTCTCCTTCCACGTCCACTGCCCCGGGGCCTCCCCTGCACTCTGTAGAGCCTGCTCTACCACACACCCCTGCAGCCAGACTCCCCAAGGACAGCCACACTTTCCCCACTGAATAGTTTTTACTAAATAAACAAGATCAAATCTGAAACCAAAAAGCATTAACCAACCCAAGTAGTATAAACTATAACAATAAAAGTAGCATGCATGTGTATCTAAAACGCTAAATTCTTTCAAAGTATGCCTCGCTATTTAAAGGCCAAAGACAATCCCTCGAATATTAATTCCTCATGAAAAAACGTTGTAGCTATTTTAAAGAAAGGAGAAGTATGGATCAGATAAAAGCAGGTTACCTTTTACAGGCCGATTTCTCTGTGAGCAGCTCCGGAGAAACGTACTGTGCTGTTCCTACAAACGAGTTGGCCCTGGCTGAGAAGAGGGAGAGAAAAAAGGTCACGCTGTGACAGGCACTCGGTTGACAATCATGGCAGCCACACAGGCGGTGTCTGTGCATCAGGACATGATGGCTTAAGGGTGGGTAGCCTGGGGATCTTCTGCACGGCAGTGCTGGTCGCCTGTAGCAGACTGACCACTCCCAGGAGTGAGGCTTGTCCAGGGCACCCCTGGGCTGGCTCAAAGGTGACCTGCTCGGCAACACCCGCCTCACCCCTACAACACTGTGCCCCTCTCCTCTCTGGCACTCCCACGATACACCACTGGAGAACCTGTTCAGCACACTTGTCTGCCATTCTGCCAGCAGCACCCCAACAGGGGACCTGAAGGCAAGGGGTCCTGTTTCAGTCACTGCTGGACCTGTGGTGCCTAAATGCACTCCCAGATGCATGGCAGGCACACAGGAAACAGCTCTGGGCCAGGGACAGCCCTACTCTCAGTCACAAACAGCTGGAAAGTCAAGGGGCCACAGGAGAATGAGACTCAGGCCTCAGCCAGGGACCCTCCTCCACATTCTGCCACTTCTAGTACGGGCCTGTGCTGCACAAGGTCACCAAGTTCACTTGCAGACTGTAAGGTGGGCACCAAGACCCCTGGATCCACTCATCACAGAGACACGCATCACCCAGTGGCCCTTAAGCACCAAGAGGACTCCTCAGCAGCCATGGCCTGACAGAGCAGCACAGCAACCCCAGCTGGCCAGCTCCCACTGCTCAGGGGCTGGACGGGGCTCGGGCCACCGCAGAGCACAGCCGCTGTCTGCACTTGTCCTGCCTGCAGGCGGGTTCTGAGCTGCCCCGACCTGACCCCTGGGGCCAGGCCAAGGGAGGCTCACAGATCCAGCTCTGTAAATGGTCCCTTCAGTAAATGACTTCCACATAAAGACTTCATGGCTGCATTTGTGTCCTGCCAGGACACTGAATAATACTTCCAAGAACACAGAGGAGATTCCTGAAACAAAATCAAACCAAGAGCCAAAAACAAACAAAGCTATTTAACCACTCAACTAACCAAAGAAATGCAAATTAAAACATGATAGCCTATCAAATCAGCAAGAGAAAAAAGAATAAAAATACAGTGTTGGCAAGAATTTGGGGAGCAGGTGCAACACTGCTGGTGGGGCTACACGATAGCGTTAGTTTGGGGGACAACTTTCTAATAAGCAACAGAAGTCATAAAGGGTGGACCTCCTGTCCCCAACACAGCAAATCCACTTCTAGCACCTGATCCCTAAAGGATGGAACAGGGCCTGGCACGTCCCAGCCACTCCGGAGGCTGAAGTAGGAGGATCTTTGAGTCCAGGAGTTAAGGCTGCAGTGAGCTACAATGGCGTCACTGCACTCTAGCCTGGGCAACAGACTTTAAAAAAAAAATCAAGGGCCGTAGCCGCTGGTGGAGACAGGGACGTCATTGGATACTTTACTTATTCAGTGTTTTCAATCTTTACTACAATTATATGTTACTTTGGTGATTTCTACTTTTTTTAAATGTTATTAAGTTCTAAAAAATACGTTTTCATATGGAAGGACGAATACTATGCATAATTAAATAATTCACACTATCAAACAGTACACAGAGCTGCTGGTGTTTTTAAATAGCTACATGTGCCCCCCAGCTATTCTGCCCAACACTGCCCTCCCGCCCACCTCACCTCATCCTGGCTCCTCGAGGTCCTCCGAGCCTGCCCTCCTTTCCTCAGTGTCCCCTGCCCTTGCTTCCTTTGCCTGCCTTCCCAAAGGTGGGACTCCAAGCCCCTGGGAATATGCAAAGTCACCCACTTGAAAAAGGACCTCTCGTTAGTTAACCTAGTGACAGGCTGGAGTGTGGAGAAGATGACTGTCCTGAGAATCATTTTCTAAATGCATGAAATATACAGGACCACAAATGCAAGTGATTATAATGAAATGTAAGCGTCAAAATATTAATAGATTTGTGATATAGTAATACATGATTTGCTTTAATGCATTAAATAACAAGATTTAGCAAGTCTAATTACACAGCAATTCTGTAGTAGTGGTGAGCATAACAGGTATGCTGCCACTACTGTAATGTGACAACTGTTAATAGGACGTAAACATATCTGTGATTTCTCCTGGCAACAGAGACATTTGTTGCCTACATTCATAATGGAAAGAAATGTTAAATTTCACCAGAAGGTCAGTGAAAATAAGTAATGTCCTCCTACCCAGCTTCATGGATGCCCTAACTTTCATCTGCGACACCCAGGTTATAAGCCCCAGATAGCATGTTAGAAAACCACAGAGAACCTAGTTACTTCCCTCTGGAAGCCCAGAGATTAGCCACAGACCAAACTTCTCCAGCTCCTGGAAACTCAGGCACAGAACCAACTGTTGGCTGCTGCTGCCTCTTCCACACCACCGATCCACCTGCGGTACCTACACAAGTCGGGGCAAAAGAGAAGGCTCTCGGGCCGGGTTGTCTCCACCCTCAAAGTGGTTCAAAGAAACTGTGCCACATCCTGGACTGCGACCACCCTGGGTGCCACAGATCTGCCAGTCAGACTCAGAGAAGCCAGTGGGGAGGGAGGACCTAAAGAAGTGATTCTGAGCTCAGAACACACCCAAACTCTCTTCAAAGCCAAGGCTGCAGGCTGCCACCTTATCCACAAATCTACACCTGAAGCACAGAAAACACCGCACAAAATGTGACTACCCCTCGGACAAAAGACTAGCAAACCGAGTGTAGCAACACACAGAACGGATTAGGCACTACGATCAAGTGTGTGAGTGCTAAGGTCAGTTCAACATACAAAAATCAACACACTACATAACATCATCAGAATAAAGAACCAAAAAAACCCCATATGGTCATCTCAATAGAAGCAGAAAACGCATTTGAAAAAATTCAACACCTCTGCATGATAAAAATATTTAATGAACTAGGTAGGCATAGCTGGGAACACCCTGAGGTAAAGGGCACGTACAAAAACCCACAGCAGTCATCGTGCAATATGATGAACGGCTGAAAGCTTTCCCCCCAACACAGGAACAAGACAAGGACACTCGCCCTCGCCACACCTAGCCGACACTGTAATAGAGGTCTCAGCCAGATCAATTAGGCAAGAAAAGGCATCCAGATTAGGTGGAAAGAAATAGAACTAGTTCTAATCACAGGTGACATAATCCCTATGTATTACAGAAAGTCCACTAAGAAACTATTGCAACTGATTAAAGAGTTCACCAAGGGTACAGGACATAGTTTAGTATACAAAAATCAACTGTGTTTCTATACACTTGTCATGAACAATCTGAAAATAAAATTAAGAAAACAATTCTATTTACAATAGTATTCCAAAATAAAATACTTAAGAATAAATTTAACGAAAGTACAAAGCTTCTCATATCCTAAAAACTGCAACATATTTTTTATGTTTCTGTCCTAGTAGAGATCGTTTCATTGCATACATTTTTGAAGAAACTACAAAAGATCTAAATAAATATAAAGACAGCTCACGGCGATGGCTAAGAAGACCTAATATTGGCTAAGATGGTGATACTCTCTAAACTGATCTCATCTGCAGACTCAATGCAGTCCCTGCACCCCCCAACAGGCTTCCACCGAGAGCCACCTTTCCAAGGTTCGCCCACATTGCAGCCTGCGTCACCTCCTTCCTCCCTATGGCCGAGTAATATTCCATCGTACGGGCAGACCATAATGTGCTTATCCATTCATCTGCTGGCGACATGTGGGGTTGTTTCCACGTTTTGGCTACTGTGAATAATGCTATGAACATTCTAATACAAGTTTTTGCTTGAATACATGTTTTCATTTCTTTCAGGTACATACCTAGAAGAGCAACTGCTGGGTCCTATGGTAACTATATTTCCTTCTGAGGAACTGCCCGACTGTTTTCCAAAGTGGCTGTACCATTTGACATTCCCACCCACAGCGTAACGTGGATTCCAATTTCTCCACATCCTTGCTAGCTAACACCTGTTATCATCTGTCTAAAATTTTTTTTTTTTTTTTTTTTTTGAGACAGAGTCTCACTCTGTTGCCCGGGCTAGAGTGAGTGCCGTGGCATCAGCCTAGCTCACAGCAACCTCAAACTCCTGGGCTCAAGCGATCCTTCTGCCTCAGCCTCCCAAGTAGCTGGGACTACAGGCATGTGCCACCATGCCCGGCTAATTTTTTCTATATATATTTTACTTGGCCAGATAATTTCTTTCTATTTTTTAGTAGAGACGGGGTCTCGGCTCTTGCTCAGGCTGGTCTCGAACTCCTGACCTTGAGCGATCCACCCGCCTCGGCCTCCCAGAGTGCTAGGATTACAGGCGTGAGCCACCGCGCCCGGCCTCTGTCTAAAATTTTGATCACAGCCATCCAGTGGGTGTGAAATGGTATCTCACTGTGGTTTTGATTTGCATTTCCCTGATGACTAACAATGCTGAGCAACTTTTCATGTGCTTATTTGGCCATTTGTACATCTCTTCTTTGAAGAAATGTCTATCCAGGCCCTTTGCCCAGTTTTATTTTTTATTTTTTTAATTACTGAGTTGCAAGAGCTCCTTATATTCTGGATAGAAGTCCCTTATCAGATAGATAATTTGCAGACATTTTTTTCCTTTTTGGTGGGTTGTCTTTTCACCTTCTTGATGCTATCCCCCTTGTAGTAACCAAAAGTTCTTAAACTTATAGTCTAACTTACCTACTTTTTCTTTCATTGCTTGTCCTTTTGGCATCATATCTAAGAAACCACTGCCTAACCTAAGGTCACAAACACTGACTCCTATACTTTCTTCTAAATGTTGTAGTTGTCACTCTCACATTCAGATCTCTACTGAGTTAACTTCTGTGTATGCTGTGAGGTAGGGGTAATAATTTTTTAATGAATTAATCATCACTGGAGGATAATGGTGAACCAATTCGTGGTTTTCAAAAACAGCAAATAAGGAGAAAGAAGCTAGCATTTATCCTGCTTCTCCTTTACAAACAATACCACTGGTTAAATAGTTGCTAAGAAGTTTCTCTTTAAAGAATTCTAACCTTATGAATAAATTAGATTAGGACCATTCTGCATCTCTAATAAATTAATGAATTTAGGCCTATTATGGCTATAAACAGCTGCTGACATCACAGAGAGGTGCCTGGGTGATACATGCAACCTGATAAAAAACACCCATCATCAGGCTTTGAGTGGGGAAAGGAGAGCATCGATCTGATCTAGTGGCCAGACAATTCCCAGGACATACAGAGGAGAGAGGAACCTGGAAGTGACTCCACAGAGACACATTCAGCAAACTCCAGCGTCCTCAGGCAGACAAGTGACCTGGTTTCTTCAACAAACTGAAAGCGGAAAAATTAAAATGGAGGGGAAACTATAGATTAAAAGAAATGTATGCAGACCTTGTTTGGATCCTGATTCAAGTAAACGACAAAAATTATGACGCATGAGACAACTGGGAATTTAACTCTGAGTATCATGAGATATTAAGTAATTACTGTGAATATTTTATGTATAAAAATGGTATGGGGCCAGGCGTGGAGGCTCACGCCTGTAATCCTAGCACTCTGGGAGGCCGAGGCGGGCAGAGTGTTTGAACTCAGGAGTTTGAGACCAGCCTGAGCAAGAGTAAGACTCCGTCTCTACTAAAAAAATAGAAAGAAACTAGCTGGACAACTAAAAACATAGAGAAAAAAATTAGCCGGGCATGGTGGTGCATGCCTGTAGTCCCAGCTACTCGGGAGGCTGAGGCAGGAGGATCGCTTGAGCCCAGGAGTTTGAGGTTGCTGTGAGCTAGGCTGATGCCACGGCACTCACTCTAGCCCGAGCAACACAGTGAGACTCTGTCTCAAAAAAAAAAAAAAAAACACAAGTTTCCAGAAACAAACCTCAATACTGAACCTCCAGAACACCCTGAGCTCCCCAGGGCTCTTCTTGCAAGGAGGGCAAAGCCCAAAGACGCAGCCACAGACAAGGGGCTTACTCCAAGTGATCAAGCTGCCCTCGTCATGGTAAGATCAGAAGCCAAAAGTCCTCTCTGCTAGAAAGTCCTCCCCAATCCCACAGGCCCTCAGTGGCTGCCCTGCCCCAACTCCCACCACCTCCCCACCAAACACTACCCCCCGGGACAGAGGTAACACGGGACAACCTGCCTTCTATTAGGAAGAGGGTAGAACATGCTCACTACACAGCTAATGAACGTGGGTGAACCTTGCTCCCACCAACACTTTTATTCTAAAGCTTTGAAGATGTTTTGGGGAAACCAACTCTGCACAAAAGTAAAAAGAAGCCAACAAAAATAAATTCTAAGATTGTGAACTACTTTATAATGAGAGTACATCACTAAAATGAATTCTCCACATAATTACACAGTTTTTCTCTTTTCCTTGAAGAAAGGGGAAAAACCCCACCAATTCATCTATATACACAAGTGATTGTCCCTGGTTTACAACAATGTAAGGATGCTAGCCTCCTGCTTCGAAAAAGAAAAGATTTATTCAGTATTTCACCACTTACATTCTTGTATTTTCAGTGGCTGAAGGACAAGAAGGCTGGCCCTGTGCCAGCCATCAGACCCCAAAGAAAATCCCTATGAAGACAGGCATGCCCAGGGCAGAGCCCAGGTAGGCAGTCCTCAAGGCTGATTGCAGGGCCACAGCTGGGTCCCCAGCTCAGCTGCCCCTGAGCAGAAGAGTCAGCACAGGGACAACAAGCAGCTCACAGATACTAAGGAGAAAACTTGGGAGACGAAGTTCCTGTCTGGTACAAACTTTGCCACAGACAATGTTTGGGGTTATAAGGTTTATTGTGTCCATAAAAATAAGATAACCAGGCCGAGCATGTCGGCTCATGCCTGTAATCCTAGCACTCTGGGAGGCCAAGGTGGGAGGATCGCTTGAGGCCAGGAGTTCAAGACCAACCTCAGCAAGAGCAAGACCCCGTCTCTACAAAAAATAGAAAAACTAGCCGGGCATGGTGGTGTGTGACTATTATAGTCCCGGCTACCCGGGAGGCTGAGGCAGGAGAACCACTTGAGCCCTGGAGTTTAAGGATGCAGTGAACTATGATGATATCACTGCACTCTAGGCCTGAGTGACAGAGTGAGAACCTCTCTCCAAAAAAGAAAGAAAAAAAGAAAAAAAAAGGAATTACTGGCCAGTAAAATGGTTACTATTTGATGGGAATATCAAAGAGATCAAGGTTTTGGGATATCTCAGAAGTGCCAGGAGGACTTCCTGAGGCACTCATCCTCACACACTGCTGGACAGGGGACAAAAGGCAGGGGAAGGGCAGCAGAACTAGGTCACCTCAGGAAATTAGAGCCTCTTCCTTGATTGCAAGTTTTGTTTTCAGCCCCCAAAAAGTGATGATTTAGGATTCTCAGAGAAGTCCCCAAATCCAAGATGAGGCCTTAGTGACTCCATGCCTGTGCAGAGATGAAAGCACTCGCTGATGGAATCGTAGCAAGAATCCTCAGGGTGGGCCTGGCGGGGTGGCTCACGCCTGTAATCCTAGCACTCTGGGAGGCCGAGGCAGGTGGATCGTTTGAGCTCAGGAGTTCGAGACCAGCCTGAGCAAGAGCGAGACCCTGTCTCTACTAAAAATAGAAAGAAATGATCTGGACAGCTAAAAATATAAAGAAAAAATTAGCCGGGTATGGTGGCGCATGCCTGTAGTCCCAGCTACTCAGGAGGCTGAGGCAGGAGGATTGCTTGAGCCCAGGAGTTTGAGGTTGCTGTGAGCTAGGCTGACGCCACGGCACTCATCTAGCCTGGGCAACAAAGCAAGACTCTGTCTCAAAAAAAAAAAAAAAAGAATCCTCAGGGTGAAAACCCAGGGTAGAAAAACCGCCATAAGGGAAAGACCTATGTGGAGGAAGCCAGCACTACCCCAAGGTGCCACGACAGGCCGCGAGGGGCACTGGCTCACCTCCCAGTGGCACTGTGTACATGGAACACGGGGCCAATGCAAAAGAAACAGAAGCGCTGCTAAGTGGAGTTCTGAACGCCTGCTTCGCTAAACTGGCCTCGTCTCCACTCCAGCTGCAGTCTTCTCCTGCTGCCGTGCGCCAGCTCGCTGCACCTGGGAACAAGCTGGGAGGCCGCCACGATAGGCTCCTGTTCCCTTTTCCTCAGGAAAGCAACTGTAACAACGGGGCCACTTCATTTGAATCTTTCTTCCACCAGCAAACCAACACTCACACCCGTCCCCTCGGCATTCTCTACGGAGCCCTTTCTCTCGCAGGCACCCCGGGACCGGGTGGAGGCCCTGCACAGAGGCCCCACTGGCCTCGAGGCCGGGACCGCAAGGGCATCACTCGTCTGAAGACCCAAGGCTCCTTTTCAAGGTCACTTACTAACGCACACAACAGCCTTCCGCTTCCCCCAGACTTCATCCCAGTGACTTTATCTTCTCTCCACAACACTCTAGAACAGTCTTCAGAAGTTCAACTGCCATTCTTTACACTTCCAGAGTTTAGGATTTCCATCCAACAAGGACCTTAAGGGCACCAAAATGCCCTGGGCTGGCTGAGACCGCTCAGGTCACATTGATGGTCTGAGTGTACTTTCAACAACACCTGCTCAGGTAATGGGGTCGTCACGATATACTCCAAGGCCAGAGACTACCCTAAGGGACCAGGACTGGGAGGCTCTATGATTATAAACATACACTTGACCATCAGGTAAAATCAGCACCCCCTCATTCTGTGATTTTCTAGAACCTCACTAAAATCAGAGTGCCTGGGCCACCACAGGCAGCTGCACACACCAGACAGGGCAACAGACAGGTGGATGGAGGGAGGGCCCGGGGGTACAGGGTGTGCTCCCCAGACACTGCCACAGGAGGAGCCAGAGCTGACCACACCCACTACACCCTCTGTGAGTGGGACGAGGCACGGACGTGGCATGGCATCCAGCACTGTCCAGGAAGACAACTAGGGAGGCTGAGCCACAGCAGGCGCCGGTGAGAACGGGTGACCTTCCCCACTCCACCCGCCAGACCAGACACACTGCCTGGGGCTGCTCTGTAAGACCTGGCACGGCAGGGCCTTCCCTGGGAAAAGCTGGAGATCTGTGTTACAATAGCAACAGTATCACAAACTTCTGTCATTAACAATGAAGACAATACATTTTCTCACAAGTTGCTTCAGATCTTATGCAGAGCCAGGCTTTGCTAGAAATAAATCTTACACACCTTGCTTGCTCTCTGGGGACAATACTTTTGCTGTTCCAAAATCTGTGATCTGGATGTGCATATCTTCATTTAACAAAATGTTTTCTGGTTTAAGATCCCTGTAAAAGTAGATTTTTACATTGACATAAAATACTAAAAACAACCACATTATAACATACTCTAAATTTTGCTGAAAACAAAATGAACTAATGAATGCTTATAATCTACACACTCACAACCTAGAGGTCTAAAGTTCACATTGAATAAGTATCAACCACATATGATAAGGACATTCAAAATAAATCACTTCGTAACGGCAGCTATTATTTTAATAAACTTTACTGAAGTAAGTATCTCTCACTTTTAACTCATAAAGAGTTTAGAAACACTTCCAATTTGACTTTATCAGAAAGTCATGGAAAATGAGGCCACAAGTAAGTACGCACAAAAGCTACAACTGACAAAAGCATCAGTTAAGATGGGGAAAAATACCCTTAGCTTGGCAAGAAAGACCCCTGGCATCTACAGGCGAGTCTCTCAGCGCCAGCCAGCAGCTCAGTCCCTCCCTGCAGGGAGCACACCAAGGCTGGCCCCAGAGGGCTGGGATGGCTTGGGCATTAGCCGTAGCTCGTGGGCCCCGATAATTAAATTGACAGTCCCGCCAACACCAGCCAGGGTGCTCCGGTCACCTGTGGATGATGCCCTTGCCGTGCAGGTACTCCAAGGCAGACACGATTTCAGCTGTGTAGAATCGGGTGCAGGTCTCATCAAATGAACCGATTTTGCGAATGTATTTAAGTAGTTCTCCGTTTTTGGCATAACTAAGGCCAAAATCTGAATATTGTATAGTTAAGGAAGAGTGTAAAAATCATTGTTTACAAATCTTAAAGGTCCAATTAAGAATTTATTGAAATTAGGTGCAAACTCAAAGTACCTGTGGCCCAAGACGGCCATGCCATGGTCAGATCTGTGGCTACTGGGTCTGACAGGAAGCCCAGGCCCAGGCTACAAGACTAGGCACAGCTGGAGGCTTCTCACCAGGAACACAATGACACAGTCCCCAGAGAAACGTGCACCACCCCTCTCAGCCCAGACCGCCCCTGTGGACCACACTGTCTCCAGAAGGTGGCTATGGCCTCAGCGCAAGGGAACCACTAGAGACAGGACCTGCAGCCCCGTGCCAAAGGCACAAACAACTAAACAACTCGTGTGCAGGCTTCAGCTGCAGAAAGAATAGCTTTTCTGGGGTAGTGGGTGTCAGGTACAGTGGCTCACACTGTAATCTCAACACTCTGAGAGGCAGAGGCAGGAGGATCACTTGAGGCCAGTTCAAAACCCGCCTGGGCAACATAGCGAGATCCCATCTCTATAAAAAAATGAGAAAAAACTAGCAGGGTGTGGTGGTGGCACCTGTGGTCTCAGCTACTGGGGAGGCTGAGGCAGGAGCATCACTTGAGCTCAGGAGTTTGAGGTGCAGTGAGCTGTGATGATGCCACTGCACTCTACCCCCGGCAACAGAGCAAAACTTTATCTCCAAAAAAAAAAAAAAAATTAGAAAGAAAGAAAGAAAAATTGTGGTGGGGGGAGATTGCATTCAAAATAGCACCGCAGCTCCTAAACTTGGTGGAGACTCCCTATGCTGTGCTGAGTCCATTCATGTGACCGCTCCTTCTGTGGATAAAAGGAACATGTTTTCTGACAGAAAAGCCATTTATGAAGTTCTGGATTCATTCTGCTTGTTAGGGACCCACCGGAAAGAGACAGGAGAGACAGCCACCGTCCCCCCGGGCACCACCACACTGTGCAGGGTTGCGTTTGCATTCTCCTTTCCCTAGAGGATTTAGGGTTGACAATAAACGGATCCCATGTATCTGTTTCCCCTGAGAGCACCCAACATTTGTGCCTACTACTGGAAATCAATCTGCAGGTACTTCACCCTCGCTGGCAGCCTAGGACCCAGGGACCCAAGTGCCCGCCTGCTCTGGGCAGCGCCTCTCAAGGCTGGGAAGGGCAGCGCATGCTCAGGGTGCCAGGCTGGGCACTGTGTTCCGTTCTGGTTTCTGTTTGCCCAGGCACTGTCGTCTCCCACTGAGGAAGCAGCTTGAAGCTTCAGGACACTGAAGACAAACCCCGGAGCGAAGGGAGCAGCAACCAAAGCTGCCACACCTGTCTAGGCCACCCCTGGGCACCCAGCCCTCCCAACCTGGACAACGTTGAACAGGAACCTGAGACAAAACACAAACCTCTCTTTACTTCACGGAAGCAACGGGTCTCAGAGCCCCCTTGTCTCTCCATGCTGCTCGTCTACGAGGGAAGGCTGGTGCCCACGTCTCCTCACCCAGCAGCCCAAGCGGTAAGAACCTCGTTGCCACAAGCCGTCGGGGCCACCAGCTCTGGCCTGCTCGGCCCAGGCTGGAGCTCAGCACTGGCTGGACAAGCGGCCCGATTTGGGCTGGCCGCAGAGCGTCCCCAGTAGCAGCGCAACCTCCAGGAGCCCAGGTGTGAGGCCTGGCCACGGCCTTCATGGTGCTCAAAAGAAAGGCTCCCCCGCTGCACCCCTGGCCGCCCTCCAACTGGCCACTGTGTTTGACCCCCACCCTGGGAGCGGAGCCTGCATCTGGTGAAGGTGAATCACGGCAGGTCCCTGCATGGATCCACGTGCCTGGTGTCAGGCTGCTTCGGGGGTGCCCCCAGGCTCTGTCTCTAGACGAGCCAACCTCTGGGTGGCCGGCCAGCTCACTGAGAAACTCCAGGTCTGCACATCGCCCTGACTCCTCCTGGAGCTCTGCTGGCAGCCACCCAAGAGCCCACCCGGCCCTGGACAGCAGCACCCGCTGATGCATGAAATGCCAACCCAGCACCCGCCCCCAGCCTGGCCTCTCCTGGGTCAGTAACAGCCACCACTGCACACCAGGCCCTGCAGGCAAACTCCCAGGAGCCGCCATGACTCCATCCTCTCATCCAGTCTACTTATAAGAAAGAACCTCCACCACTGCCCCCAGGCCCTGTCCTCTGGCCTGGACCACTAGCTGCCAGTCAGAGCAAATCCCTCACTTCCCGCCACAAAAAGAAGAAAATCCAAAATCAGCACCAGGCTACCACGTGCTCAACGAGCTAGCCCATGACCAGCCTTCTCACTCCGCCATGCACCCCCCACCTCAGGGCCATGCACTGGCCGCCCCTCAGGCTCTGACGCTCCTGCCCTAGTGTGTCCAAGTTTCCAGAACATCGTCTCCTCAGACCTCCGAGCCCAAAGAGCCTCAGCGTCCAGACAGCCCTTACCCGGCCTCACTACTTTAGCAGCACGCCCTGCTACCTGGAGGTCTGCGATACTTCTGCTGACACTCTGTGCATGTCCAAGTCCTCCTCTGAAATGTGAACTTAATGAGGGCAGAGCCTTCATTGCATTTGCCAGAATGTCTCCATCACCCTGCACGCAACAAGGACCTTCCAAGTAAACAAAGGAATAAAAAAATTCAAAGTGGGAGCAGGATGGAGCCAAGTTTTCACGAAGAATCGGGTGGCAAGTGGAGCAGATAAGAGTCGTCAGGCCCCACCCCAGGAGGGACGGGGAAGCTGAGCGCAGAGACACCTAGGCCAGCTTTTAGGGGGGTGCTGAGACCTGGGGACAGGGAGGTAAGGAGCATCTGCAGGGAGCGTGGATAGTATGGCCGGCCCAGAGGCGAGCTGGACGGCACAGAGGCAGGGCCCACCCTGACTTCCACTGGGCCCCGCCTCCCTGATCCTAAGCACTGTTCTCTAGGAGCTAGATGAGAGGCTGAGAAGCAAGGGACGCCAACAAAGCGAGCAGCAGCAAAGGGTGAATCGAATCTCTGCTGAAGCAACAGTCCGGCCAGTGCAGAGAGTGAGGGACAGAGCCATCGGAGGGACAGTGGGCAGTGAGGGCCCCAAGAGGCGAGGACAGCTCCCTGGGAAGGCAGCGAGAGGGCTCAGCCGTCCATGGTCACTCCCTGGACTTCTCAAACAGGTGCTGGGTCCAGTAAAGACATCCCTCTAATCAAACCCCACAGCCCAGGACCGAAGAGGACAGGGAGGCCAGTGCAACCCAGGAGCCTGGGGAGGCCAACCACCTCGGGCCACTGCGTCATCTGAGCACAGGAATCGACACGAACAGCTCCCCCAAGGACATCAGTTAGTGGGATGAGGGAATGCTTCTGCACAAATGCCCAGCAACCATGGGTTAAAATAATAGGCAAGAATACTTTAGATGAAATGTTAATCAATAAAAACCTCAAAAACGTCTGGCGGTTTCCCCTTAAGAGAACTCTCTCCCTCCTGCGCCTTAGCCATGCCTTGGCACTGCCCAGCCGCCTGCCTGAATGCCAGCGATCCCAAAGCAGCGGGATGGGGGTTCTTGCTCTACCCTTGCCCTTCAGGGAGGGGCTGCTTGTGAAAACAACGGGGTCACGATTCCCAAACCAGGGTGACTGGTACGGTTTCAGATGGTACCGCCCATGCAAAGGATACACAGCTTTTCGTCATCCTGAAACGTGAAGTAAAGCTTAACAAAGAAGGGGTGATCCAGGCGTGACATCACATCTCGCTCTCTGGTTACATACGGGACCTTGTTCTCTTTTATAATATGCCGTTTCTCTAGAATTTTAACTTAAGGTGAAGAAAGAAGTTTGTTACTAACAATCAGAAACAATAATAAATACTGAAGACACAACTCAGAGGTAACTGGTACAAATTATTTTTTCAAAAATCATACACACCAGCTTCGTGGTCTGAGACCGACAGTGTCCTGTACCCTGAGGACAGCACAGAAAGCCTGGGCCCTGTCACCCGGGCTGCCCCGCCCACGGACACCATGCCATCCCTGCACCCCAGACACACAGCTCACCAGACTTAGACTTAGCACTTACTCGCATATTCCCTGGAGGTTGCCAGTTCTCGAGCCAGGACAACCTGGTTTGGAAAGAAAGGGGGTAAAAGAGAAGGAAAAAAATGTAATAACCAGGATGTAGAGTTGACAAGTCACTCCACAACCACATACAAGCTCCCCATTCCCCCTGAAGGTTTGAAACTACATTCCAATACTCTTGGTCCTAATGAGGCCAGTGCTCCTGTTAACTTGTTCTGATAGTTAACAGCAAACACGTCAATCTCTCCATTGTTTTCAGAAGGTTCTTGATCAGCTGCCAGGAGCCCTCATGGTGCGGTGGAAGCACAAATGCGGGAGCCTCTTCGACTGACAAGCCCTTCCTGAAGTGTGGGAAGGTAGCAAATACCACCACAAGTGGGCACTGGGGGGGGGTCTTTGAAAAGAAAACTTCAAGAACACGTCCTAGTATATACATCCAGCGCAAACAGCCACCCTGAATTTGGGCTTTTCCAAATAATTGTCACCATACATGTCCTTTGATGAATACTATAAACATGAACATGGTCATAAAGGGCATAGGGAACTAAACAAACACATGGATCTTTGTGCCCACAGAGCAAGCCACCTTCCCAGGGTGCCCCGTGCTTCCAGCCCTGTCCTCTCCGCAGCACACCTGAGCCTTGGGCTCAAACTCCACCTCAGGGACAGCACTCCAACATGGCACCCCCACCATGGAAAAGACAGTTCTACACACGCAACGCCGGGCACACCCTGAGGCATCAAACTGGAAACACTGGATAGGCCTAGGGCACCTCTGCCACAGGAGGCCCCACCACCACCACCACCAGCAGCCAGATGATGCCAATGTGTCTCCCGAGACACCTGCATAGGGACAGCCTGAGGGCCAGAGAGCAGATGAAAACTGTCCCATGACATTCCCTCAGCCTGGCAGAAGACCTTCAGGAGGTCACAGGCCAGGTTCACCTGGGCCCTGGGAAGGAGTTACATCCACGGCAGGACTCTTTGCAGGCCCCGTCAAAAGCGACCCTGGACAGGGAGTGTGAGAAATGCCCTGAGCTGATCAGGGAGAATGCAGTCAGATTTTATGTGCTCGAGTGGAAAGATCTTTCCAGAGGAATACACCGTGTGTGGATGGTTCTCATCTGCTAAGGAGCCAGGAGGGTAGGCTGGGCAGGACTTCCCACCTCCAGACTACACGTTATGCAATGTTATATTTCTTCAGCGGAGCGTGTACTAGCTACGTACATAGAAAAACGGAACAAAGAATTGTTAGAATACTAATATTTAGTGGAATCATTTCTAAGAATAAATTTGTGTCATCTCTTGTCTAAATTCAACAATTTATAAGGCTTCCTACAAGGAGGGAGGGTCCTTCTTCCAGAGAATAACATATGCCTCCACGTTACCAGGGTGCTGGCAGGGTGAGCCTGGCAGTGAGCGCTGCCATCAGGGCCCCGCTCCCCAGCGCCAGCACTGGGCTGCCAAGCCAGGACCTGCCCAGCCTCACAAGTGCCCTCGCCCGTGACCCTCCCCCAGAAATCAAACATTAAGTGATACCCGTTTCAGGACTGGTGAGAAAGAACTGAGGGTAACACACAGAACTGAGACCCAGCTCTGTGAATGCCAAGGGGCCCCGGAAGAGCAGCTCCAGCTCACAGTGCTCTCCCGGGCACCTCCCTGGCACGGGTGCAGAAAGGCAGTGGACAAGGACAGGGCTGCAGCTCCAGAAAGCATGGCACCTGCTCTCCACCCACTGGGGACCCAGACGTGGGCAATTCTAGGTCCTCTTCTTCCAGCCAAGATAAATATAAAGCAGAAAACTGAGGAAGAGGGAGACGACTTCTACGGGACTACGTGAGCAACCAAGCAGAACGCAGAGGCTCTTCTCAAAACAGTTTCTTCCTTCTGAAGGACCTGTGAGTACCGGAACTACAGGGGACCCTCCCATGGTTGGAGGCTTTGCATGACGGCACAACCCTCTCATAAACAAAATTCTTTCACAAAAGTCACAATTTAAACATCTAAATTAAAAGTATAAGGGCAGCAAAAGTTAACATTAATTAAAACAAGATGTTGGGAATATGGATGAGCTATAATATTCTATGTTCTTTATGTTTTAAAGTATTTCATAAATGGGCCAGGCACGGCAGCTCACACCTGCAATCCCAGCACTCTGGGAGGCTGAGGTGGGAGAATCGCTTGAGCTCAGGAGCTCGAGATCAGTCTGAGCAAGAGTAAGACCCCGTCTCTACTAAAAATAGAAAGATTAGCCGGGCGTAGTGGTGCACACCTGTAGTCCCAGCTACTCGGGAGGCTGAGGCAGGAGGATTGCTTAAGCCCAGGAGTTTGAGGTTGCTGTGAGCTAGGATGATGCCACTGCATTCCACCCAGGCAACAGAGCAAGACTGTCTCCAAAAATATATATTAAAAAATAGTAATATTTGATAAATGTAAAAAAGAAAAGGAAAACAAATTTCACGTACAGTTTCCTCACAGAAGTCAGGCAGGAAAGACAGCGTTCGGGAACTCCCTGGGCTGTGCACAGCAGGCAGCCCCCAGCAGCCCCTGCACGTGCTCAGCCATCCAGAGACCCACAGCAGCACAGGCATCTATCTCTGGATGGGGGGTGCAGACTGCAACTGTGTACCCCAGAGCTGGGGGTGGGGCAGATGCTTGGGCCTCCCTCTAAACCTGTCACAACCCTTACCACAGCCACAGACACCAGTGGCTTTGTGGGTACCACCTCAGCAGAAGGGCTGCTGCCTTGAATCTTCATTTCTTTGCTTCGGAAAAACCACAACACAGGTTAAGACTCATTGTAGTTGCAAAAAGAGATACCACGAGTGTGACCTGACAGTACTGTGACATTTCTCTTCATGAAAGTCAGAACACAACAATCTGGAGGCTGCATCTCTAGAAAACGTCCAGGATGCATTGTTTTATATATTTAAAAAAAAAAAAAACAAAAATAATAAAGATTAAATGTTCCCAAAGAACTCTGAAGAGATACTAATACTGATACTAACTATTGACAGTGACTGTCAATCTCAGAAGAAAAGCTTCCTGGGGCCTTGCCAGTGGGACACAGGACACAGAATGTAACTTGCTAATGTCAGGTTAAAATGAAATTAACTACAAAAAACCGGGCCTGGAGCAGTGGCTCACACCTGTAATCCCAGCACTCTAGGAAGCCGAGGCAGGAGGATAGCCTGAAGCCAGGAGTTCAAAGCCAGCCAGGGCAACATAGCGAGACCCCCATTTCTACAAAAAATTTAAAAGCTACCCAGGCATGGTGGCACATGCCTGTAGTGCTGGCTACTCTGGAGGCTGAAGTGGGAGGATCACTTGAGCCCAGGAGTTCAAGGCTACAGTGAGCTATGATGGGGTCATTGTTGTCCAGCCTGGGCAACAGAGTGAGACCCTGCTTCTTAAAAAAACAACCAAAAACAAACAAACAAACAAAAAAACATAAACCATCAAGAGGTGCTTTTTAAAGCTCTCATCTATAAAACCAGAATTATATATTTTAGCCACACTCCTCATGTGATCTGCTCAGGCAGAGTCCAGCCCCCGAAGGATCAAGTGGCCTTCACAACACAAACCAACCCACGAAGGGCCTGAGACCTGCCTCCTAGAGGGAGCACCAGCCTTGTGTCTGGACACCCCAGTGAGCCACCAGGAAGGTCAGCTTTCCCAAGAAAAACACACTCACTTGACAAAAAACTGCGGCATATACTCACTGTCGAAAAAGAACCTTCACCAAGAATTTTCCCAAACTTGAAGTCTTCGGGCCGTTTCTTCCGAGGCTGTGGTGGCGGCTGGGCGGCATGCTGCAGGGAGCTGGAACTCGGCCGGGACTCAGCTGTGGTGCCGTCCATGGTGGGGCCCTGCCTGCTCCCACCACCAGGAACGCCAGGGGCCGTGCCAGACTCAGTCTGGGTCCTCACCATTGATGGGGACGGGCAGGAACATAACACCACACTGGACTGGATAGGAACGGTGTCATACTGTTGGACAGAGAGGAAAGAGAGGTAAGACTCAACGTGGCTCACTCGTCCTGAACGGAGGAAGTCAAGTGTGAGCACTTCACCTCGGCATTGCTGAAGCACAAACCCAAGGACAGGCAGGCTGTCTGACCTTCTGCTCTCTGTCGGGCTACAGCCCTCCCTCCTCTTCCGTGTCCTCCTCCCTGCTCCATCCATCCGCTACTCCCCTGGGCAGTGCCTCACCCTCTCGCACTGCCCCCAAGGCCAAACTCAAGCAACCAGAGAGAGCATTGCGCACTGTTAATTATGGGGGACGGATAGACAAGAGTGCTGATTACACTGTTTACCGCACAGCAAGGCTATGCTAAAGCAAGCGGACTCATACAACTGGGGCTGGCGCTGAACCTGTGCGGCTGTGGAAACGTTTCTAGAAAGCAATTTGGCAACTGTCAACAAAATGACTACGAACAGTTGTCAATGAGAACACAAATACGAAAGAGATGAGCAAGGGTAAAAACAGTGAACAATGAAAGTGGGCACTAAGAAAACATCAGATAGCATTCAAAGCAAAATCAGCAACATGTAAAATTGTGCCCTAGCCATAAACACTCCTCCTTCAGCTCTAACACTGAGGTGTTCTCACATGGTGACACTGGCCCGCCCACCCCCAGACTGTGCTAGAACAACACGAGATGAACTCGGGGCACCCAGGTGTTGGCTTCTGATACTACTCCCCACTTAAAGAACCCAGAAGAGCACCTGACTTCTGTCTCAGTATGTTCTGGAACCCACACTCTGTCTGAGGACAGGGGAGCCTCCTCGTGCATCTGAGTTGGGACAGAAAAGCAGCAAAGCCAGCTGGGAGGGGCTGTCGCTGGCCAAGTTGTAACCCTTTTAAACACTAAAATATATTAATCAAAATAAGCCAAAACTGGAAAAGTCATACATGTGTAATGATACACAGAGGTGGTAAAATGGATATTAATATTGTAATACAAATGGCTGAATACAATTGAGTGCTTGATTTTATTAATTTAAATAAATAAGGGAGTGTGACTTACAGAGCTATTTCATGTATTGTGTATATGTTTTTTATTAAAGCTTAGACAAGGATTTTCTCCCTCCCCGTGGGGAAGGGTACACACAGACAACTGTGAAGCCAAAGTTCTGCAGAGGTAGAAACTGCATGGAGAACAGGAAAGACAGGTGGGCTCACAGCAACCAACAGTGCACAGCAGGAAGCCAGCTCGGCCACCAAAGCAGCATAGATGGAATCGCTCATCTTTCGATCTCAAAGCACATCACAGGACAAAAACAAATCTAGACGGAACATCCTGTGACCCGAACGTGATGAACACAGAGGTGGAGAAGGGGGGGTGGCAGACAGTAGGGACAGGTGGCGCCTGGGCAGTCCCTGTGGCGCAGCAGCCTCAGCTGCTCACAGGAGGCTTCCCCAAGAAAGTGGCACACACAGGGTCTCCCGGAAGACAAGCCCTGTCCCAGCTCTGGACCTGCACCGCCACCAAGAGGAGACAGGCTGCCCTTTCCTACAGTCTACTAAGCTCATCACAACTCCAGGCAAGGCTTAAAAAATACGAAGGAGCTGGTCGGGCGCGGTGGCTCACGCCTGTAATCCTAGCACTTGGGAGGCCGAGGCGGGCGGATTGTTTGAGCTCAGGAGTTCGAGACCAGCCTGAGCAAGAGCGAGACCCCGTCTCTACTAAAAATACAAAGAAATTATCTGGCCAACTAAAAATATATATAGAAAAAATTAGCCGGGCATGGTGGCACATGCCTGTAGTCCCAGCTACTCGGGAGGCTGAGGCAGGAGGATCGCTTGAGTCCAGGAGTTTGAGGTTGCTGTGAGCTAGGCTGATGCCACGGCACTCACTCTAGCCCGGGCAACAGAGCAAGACTCTGTCTCAAAAAAAAAAAAAAAAAAAAAAAAAAAAATGAAGGAGTTAACCAAACAGCATCCATGAAACATGACCAACTGACTTTGGAACAAATATCTGAAAGAATCTGATCAACAAAATGTGTACATTTTCTAGTATGCTAGTAGGTGTTGAAATTCTCACTAAGATCTTCAGCACATGCAGCTTAGTAAGTTGAACATTACGTTCAAATACAGGCAAGTATTTTCCATATAAAAACCCCTCAGACACACAGTCATCACCCTTAGTCTCCCTCCCAGAAACTCAGCCTAAGAGAATGATTCAACAGCATTTTAAAGCCACATTTATAAAATATTCCACTGCAGCTTTGGATATTACAGCAAAACCTTAGAACAGCCCACATGTTCACAACACAGAAATGATTAAGCTGGAGCATATACACTTGATGAAATATTATGCAGCCCTTAAAAACAAATAAAAAAGCTATGGAAACACGGTTACAAAATTAAAGCAACTGGTGAATCTGGGGTAACAGGATACTGGATTTTTCTTTTCTTTGTTTTCTTAAGAGAGGAGGTATTGGCTGGGTGTGGTGGCTCATGCCTGTAATCCCAGCACTCTGAGAGGCCAAGGCATAGATCACTTGAGGCCAGGAGTTCGAGACCAGCTTGAGCAAGAGTGACATCTTTTCGAACTCCTGACCTTGAGCGATCCACCCGCCTCGGCCTCCCAGAGTGCTAGGATTACAGGCGTGAGCCACCGCGCCCGGCAAGCGAGACCTTTTCTCTACCCAAAATAGAAAAAATTAGCTGGGTGTGGTGGCACATACCTGTAGTACCAGCTACTAGGGAGGCTGCAGCCTAGAAGTCTGAGGTTGCAGTGAGCTATGGTGATGCCACTGCACTCTGTCTGGAGTGACAGAGCAAAACTTTATCTCAAAAAACAAAAACAAAAAACAAAAGAGATGAAGTCTCACTACATTGCCCAGGCTGGTCATGATCATCTTGCCTCAGTCTCACCCATGCCCATGCCCCAGCTCTGGGTATTAACATTTTCTGTACTTTTCTGGCATCTGCTCTACAAGTTAGAAATTACGTCTAATTAAAAAGTGAAATATCTGTACAAAAGAATACAAAATCGGCCAGGCACAATGACTCACACCTATAATCCTAGCACTATTGGGAGGCTGACGCAGGAGGATCCCTTGAGGCAAGAAGTTAGGGACCAGCCTGAGGAAGAACAAGATCCTGTCTCTACAAAAAGAATAGAAAAAGTAGCCAGGCGTGGTGGTGCGTGCCTGTAGTTCCAGCTTCTTGGGAGGCTGAGGCAAGAGGATCACGTAAGCCCAGGAGCTTGAGGTTGCAGTGAGCTATGATGATGCCACTGCAGTCCAGCCTGGGTGACACGGTGAGACCCTGTCTCAAAAATACATACATATACACAAAATTGTATGAATATTAACACGGCAAAAATGTTACAAGCACACCTACAAGCGAGACTGACAAGAAAATGACAAATTAAAAAGTGGTTGTTGGCCGGGTGCGGTGGCTCACGCCTGTAATCCCAGAACTCTGGGAGGCCGAGGCGGGCAGATTGTTTGAACTCGGGACTTCGAGACCAGCCTGAGCAAGAGCAAGACCCCGTCTCTACTAGAAAATAGAAAGAAATTAGCTGGCCAACTAAAAATATACATAGAAAAAATTAGCCAGGCATGGTGGCGCACGCCTGTAGTCCCAGCTACTCAGGAGGCTGAGGCAGGAGGATCGCTTGAGCCCAGGAGTTTGAGGTTGCTGTGAGCTAGGCTGATGCCACGGCACTCACTCTAGCCCAGGCAACAGAGTAAGACTCTGCCTCAAAAAAAAAAAAAAAAAAAAAGTGGTTGCTAAAGTAGTTGGATTGTGGATTTTTCTTTTTGACACACTTTTAATAGAACCAGAACAAAATAAAAAACAAAAATCCAAGCTAAATATAATTTTAAGCCAAAGGTTCCAAGCTTTGTGCTGGCAAAGGCAGGCTGGTGGCCTGTAGGGTGGAGAAATGCTCCTCGCGTGTCCAGGAAGCTGGTTCAGCAGCCAGAGAGAACATCAGGCTCCAGCGCCCCTGGGAGCACGGAGTCCTCTAGACTCTTGGACTCAGCGAAACGCCCGTGAACTTTTTAATCAGGGACTCCTGAAGCTCAATGACGGAACGCCTTCCCCAACGTGTGGCCTGCCTGCAGGCTCCAGAGAGGGCCAGGCCCTGGCACATGTGTGACCAGCGACACAGAACATCTGGCTGGACCAGGCACCAAGGAGCACATTATTTACGGAAAGCTGTTTTCCCGAAAGCTAAGAGGCTCAGCAGTAAGCCACGTGTGCCACACGAATTTCGTGAATACTCCATTTCACAAGAAGAACCAGGAGTTAGTTAGTTCTGAGGTTCAGTCGGTACATTTGACGATTTGTCCCTATAACTAGAGCCTGTTACAACATAACCTAAGTATAATCAGACTCTAGTTACTCTCCCCTCAGAGATTAGCAAGAACTTTCCATCTTCAGAAGTGATGGTAAGTGGGAAAAAGGTCATAATTACCAGGCTCAAGTCAACAAAAACTGTGATCCGCCTGGACTGCCCCTCACAAGACAGGCCAGACACATTACATGGACACTAAGTCACCTTACCAGTTTCCTGGACACAGTGAAGGGGCTCAGGGCCACCCTGGGAGCAGACCCTCAACTGTGGAACAGCAGGACTCTGCTGACCTACAGGGACATGCACAGGGAAGGAGGCGGAAGGAGGCAGCGCTCCATGCTGTGCAGTCCTGGGCACTACAGCACCACGGCACCCTGACCTGGCCACTCTGTGGGCAGCCATCACTGTCCAAAACGGGTGGGGATGTGAGCACTGCCTGTCCCACACCGTGAAGTCAGACGGTCATGGGTGAATGTACTTGGTCTGTGTGCCCAGCCTTCCGCCAAGCACAACTCAAGGAGACAGTGGGAGGGACGCACAGGACAGTGGCAAACGCCGGCCTCCGAAAGTTAGGCTCCAGCCACTTCTTCGCCAGATGAGGGGTCCAGCCCAGTCCTGGTCCCAGCACAGAGCAGCACCCGAGGGGTGTGCAGCTCTACAGGTCAACCTCTAGACAGCTTTTGCATAAGAAGCTTCGATTTAAGCGAGATTTAAGGGACAGCATTGCTTTTAATTAAAAACTGACAAGTGAACTACTGAGTATAATCTCAGACATGAATTAATTTTTTTTTTTTTTTTTTTGAGACAGAGTCTCATTCTGTTGCCCAGACTAGAGTGCAGTGGCATCGTCATAGCTCACTGCCATCTCCAACTCCAGGGCTCAAGTGATCCTCCTGCCTCAGCCTCCTGAGTAGCTGGGACTATAGGCAAGTGCCACCATGACTGGCAAAATGTTTTATTTTTTGGTGAGATGGGTTCCTGCTCTTCATCAGGCTGGTCTTGAACTCCTGACGCCAAGCAATCCTCCGGCCTCAGCCTCCCAGAGTGCCAGGATTACAGGTGTGAGCCACCACACCCAGCCTCAAACACGAATGAATTTCTTAAATAACAACACTTGACAGGCTGGTTCACAGACCTGGAAAAACGTGACTGTACATCGACATGCTCCCAGACCCAGGACGCATCTGGCAAGGGTGCCGATGTGGCTGCCACGTGGGAGTTTTGGCCCAGGAGCAGGCAGCCCTGCTTCTTCATGGTGGCAGGACCTCACCCCTGGGAAATGCTGTGAGCAACACACAAGAGTAATGATTTTTCCGGAAGGTCAGCGCAGTGGCTGAGGAGACGACCACGCAGGTAGCAGCATTCACGTCAACAGGACACAAGGGGCACCAAAGAACTGGGCCTGTGCTGGGGACAAACAATCCTGATATCAAGCATCCCAGAGGGACACAAAACAGCAAAGAACACTTACGCTGCCTTCAGGAGCACTTTCAGCTAAATCCAGCTCAAACTTCCTGACCAATCTGAACAGAGTTCCAGCCCCTGGAGAGCCACCCCCAGAGACAAGGACAACCAAAAGCAAGTCTGAGGAGACCGATTCACACGCACGTGTTTCGAAGGGCATTCTTTTCTTCTCAGCAAAGTGGTTTCCATGGTTATGAAAAGGTCTCCAGAACAGATCCTCAAAAGGAAAGCCCTGCCCCTTAGAAAGTGCACATTTGCCCCTCACCCTCGTCCAGGCGCCAACCAGGCAGTTGGCCCAAGGCTCCCGGGCACTGTGCCAGCTACCAGCCAGAGCACAGGGCACACTGACAACCAATGAGCTATCCCAACAGAGCTCGTCCTGACGCAAGGGACCCTGTAGCACTGCCAGGCACTGGTCGGGAGGACGTGGAGCACCCCAGGTAAGCACTATGGAAAACGCCCAGTCCACCTAAGCAGGTGTGTGACAAAACGGGAGGTCCCAGGAGAACTGAGATTTGAAGGCCAAGAAGTGTGTGTTGTCCTTACTGGTGGTGTTGGCTGGGGGGCAGCAGAGACAGCCAACTTAGAACAGCCAAAGATGGCACTTCTGCTTCAACAGGATCACTCTGTGTGGACATATTTTGATGACGAGGACTCTAAGCCCAGCCCCTAAAAACACCTGGTTGGCCCAGATGTGGTATCAAAACTCCACCCCCAGGGGGACAGGCGTGTCTGGTCCGCAGCAGTGAACATGAGAATGGTCTTGGGGCTGCCTCTACACAGGGCTCCTGCTGGGGGCTGCCCGGACACAGGGCTCCGCCGCTGACACCCCTGTGAGTGGCCAGTCTTAGGAAGCCAGGCCCTGGCACGAAGTCCATCCCAGTGACTCTCACAGGGCAACTGTGCCCTCCGGTGAGACATGTCTGGAGACATTTTTGGTTGCCGTAACTGCGGAGGGAGAAAGTGACTAGCACCTGGTGGGTCAAGGCAGGGATGCTGCCAAACATCTTACAACGAACAGGTTGACACCACCACAAAGAACAACTGGCCTAAAGGTCAACAGTTCCCGCTGAGAAACCCTGCTCCGTCCTCACAGACTCAACCCTCCTCCACCAGGGAAAAGCCCACCGAGTCTTCAGCGACCTCTAAGCTCAGCATGGGGCGTGGGTAGCGTGGCCGCAGCCACCCCTCAGGACGGAAGGGGAGAAAGAAGGCAGCACAGGACGCTGGGAGCCCCAGAGGCTAAGTGCTGCCCAGTCTGAAGCAGGGTATTTTAAAAATCCCAATGTTATGTTTGCGAAACAAAAAATTGATCTCCACGATACACACAGTACAAAATGGCAGTAAAATACCCAAAAAGGGGATGTGATTTTAAATTGAGAAATACTAAACTGCAGCAGAATCAAGCACACGCGGAACATACTTCAGACACTCGCTGAGCCTCACGGGGGCCCAGGGAAGAGAGGATCTGAGGGGCTGAGGGAGCTGGAGGACGTTTTGGGAGGAAAGCTGCAGAGCCCAGACCACCGCAGGGGCTGAGAGGACGGGATTGGGCACACCCCTAGGGCTGAGAAGACACTACCACTTCCTTAGTAGCAGAAGGTATAACATGCTAAACCAGCAAAGACGCCACTAATCTGGGTGCCTTGGCGGAAGCCATTCCTTCTGGTGAGACTGGCCCACAATCCCCCTTGTCTCGGGAGAGCAGTCAACAATCCAGCAGCAGATGCAGGTAAGACACCCAGGGCCCGTGTCCCCAAGACACTGCCATGGCGTGAGCCCTCACTTTCTTTTTCAATTTCTCGGGAACTCCTGGCTCAGCTGGTCACGTCGCGGATTTTGGATGGAACTCGGTTTGACAATGCTGTTTCCAAATGTCAGCCTTTGACATTTCACTTACTGTAGGATTATACCCAATAATTTCTCTGATTTAAAAATTTTTTTTAAAGAAACAAACTGAGCATGGAACAGGGATGAAAAACACATCTAGGAAGTCGGGTCTGACTGCTAAGAACACCCTGTTTTTTCTATGGAAGAGCAAGCCACTGCAGAGTAGGAACACATCCAGCCAGGAAACTGGTACGTGCGAAGTCCTGGCTGAGTGACTGACGCCCTCCGGAGCCTGTCCTGAGCAGCTGTTCCCTACAGAGAGGAATCACCTTTCTGGAAAGGAGCCACACCCTCAGCCCACCCTAGCAGCAGGTAAAGGAGCATTAAACTCCAATTCCCCCACCGTGAGCATATTCTGCTGTACCCCATGGGCAATTTAGCATTGAGACAGTAGTTAAAGAAACATATCATGTTCCGTCTAACTCCCAGAGCCCATCACAAGAGAAAGGTTTTTTCTATCTGTAAACATTAACACGCCTAATGCTAACTTTTACCTTCAACATATGGCTGGCAGCATCGCCTGGCAGCATCTCCTGGCCCAAAAGTACAATTCCAATGAAAGGTTCAAAGGTATTAATAAGCCTCCCCCCTTTAAGGTGTACATGTCACTTTAGTATAAGTTAATACAAACTAGTTAGTTGTCTTAGTTTGCTGTTGACGCCTGTGTGAAACCATCAGACATCAAAGGCAGGTGTAGAATGCTCTGGAGCCTGAGCTAAGCTGTACTTGACTCCGTTTGGTGGCATGAAGCAAAAGACTAAGAGGAGCCAGAGGACGGAGACTATCGTGCTGATGAGAGGCGGGGGTGAGGGCCCAGCACAAGCTGAGGAGGCAGGGAAAAGACTGTGGTGTTTACAAACACATCAGCGGGGCAGCACCTCCACTGCAGGGCCACCAGACCCTCTACACAGAATTTCCAGGACTCTGCTGCCTTCACCCTCTGGAATCTCTCCAGTCCCTTCATCTGCCCCACTCAGGAGGCACATTTGTGGTATTTGCACAGCTCTCGGCATATCCACAGTCCTGGAAGGGTCAAGGGGAGAGCCAAGGCCCTTAGCTTGCTCAGCTACATACAACTCAGGACATGGAGTGGCTTCTGCAGTACACCACCCTCTCCAATGGCATGTTTTTCTGTTATTTCCTCAGAATATATGCATTCACTTCGCTAAAAGTTTCTTAAAGGAGAGGCAGACATGGTCACACACACCTGTAGTCCCAGCTACTCCGGAGGCTGAGGCAGGAGTTTTGAGCCTGCAGTGAGCTATGACTGCACCACTGCACTCCAGCCTGAGTAACAGAGCAAGACCCTGTCTCTTAAAAAAAAAAAAAAAAAAAAGTTTCTCACAGGAGGTAAATTAACCACATATTTACCCAATCACTCAACTAGCATGGCTGCTGTACTAGCAAGGCCCTAGAGATACCGCCAGACAGACCTGGTCCCTGCCTACAGAAAGTATACATCCTATGGGGTAACCTCAGCACAGAGCCCTCCAGTTACAGTGATGGGGGTGGCTACACGGAGCCGATCGGGCTGGGAGAGTCCAGGCAGCCCCTTGGCTCCTGTGGAGCCAGGGAGGGCGGGCCAGGACCTCAGCAGACTGGTGGAAGAGCTGCCGCACTGGCACAGGGGAGGGTGATGACGGTTTGCACGGCACTGCAATGGCACAAAGTCAAATGTGACAAGAGCTAATGTGCACCACACATTTAAAAGTTTCATGTCCCGGCCGGGCGCCGTGGCTCACGCCTGTAATCCTAGCACTTTGGGAGACCGAGGCGGGAGGATCGCTTGAGCTCAGGAGTTCGAGACCAGCTTGAACAAGAGGGAGACCCCGTCTCTACTAAAAATAGAAAGAAATTAGCCAAACAACTAAAAATAGAAAAAATTAGCCGGGCATGGTGGCGCATGCCTGTAGTCCCAGCTACCCGGGAGGCTGAGGCAGGAGGATCGCTTGAGCCCAGGGGTCTGAGGTTGCTGTGAGCTAGGCTGACGCCACGGCACTCTAGCCCGGGCAACAAAGTGAGACTCTGTCTCAAAAAAACAGAAACAAAAACAAACAACAACAACAACAAAAAAACAAAGTTTCACGTCCCCAATGTTTCAAATGCAAATTACGGGGGCCTTCATGAGTCAGAAAGAAAAATCAGTCATTCTGAAATCAACATCCAAGTGAAGTGCAGAAGGAACTCTGGATTTTTGAAACAGTAATAACAGATGATGTAATACAGACAGACACCCCCCCCCACCTGCTTTTCCATCACATGCTTTGTATGAAACAGAACTCCACCAGCACCTCACAGCCCCTACAATGACATTAAGCAAACACAGGCCCATCACAACCATGATGCTCAATGAAAACCCACTGCGTGCCATACATTGTCTGGAATGCTGGAGACACAGCAAAGAACAAAAATAAGAAGCTCTCATTTCAGTGGAGCAAAGCTAAAAAAAAACAAAACAAGTAAACTGTACATTATGTCAGATGGTAATAACTACCATGAGAGGCCAGTGCAATGGCTCATGCCTGTAATCCCAGCACTTTGGGAGGCCGAGATGAGAGGATCACTTGAGCCCAGGAGTTCATGGTCAGCCTGTCCGTATAAAAAATTTTAAAAACTAGCCGGACATGGTGGTGCACACCTGTAATCCCACCTACTCAGGAGGCTGAGGCAGGAGGACCACTTGTGCCCAGGAGTTCAAGGTTGCAGAAAGCTATGACAAAACCACACTGTACCAGCCCAGGCAACAAAGCGAGACCCAGTCTCCAAAAAAAAAAAAAAAAAAAATACCATAAGAAAAATACAATGTGAAAGGAGCACAGGACTATCTGGATGAGGTGGAGCAAATTCAATCAGAAGCCCCTCCTGGGAAGGTAATATCTGAGCAAGGACGCAAGACAGGGGAGAGCCCCGAAGACGTCTGGGCAGCGCTCGGGGCAGAGCAAAGGCCCAGAGGCAGAAGCAGGTCTGGAATCCCAGCATTCCAGCCCCTGGCTGCCGGGCAGGGACCTCAGTGCCCCAGAATACCCTTTCTGGGGTCACTTCGGTGCTCTCTAGACACCTCAGACCACAGGGTGGAAGCATGAGGCATGCGACCATCCGTAAGGGTCCAGGTACCTCCTGATCCCCCGACTCCTGATGCAGCCTAGCACGGCTCAAGGCCTAGGCATGCACCATCGCCCCAGGCCCCCAGATGCTCCCACCAGACCACTGCCACTCTCACGGGCACGATGACACGGGGCCTGTCTACTGGCACCCTTCCGCCTTCGTGGAATTCTGCAATTTCCTTCCTGCGTTGGCCACAGCAGAGCAGCCAAGCACCTCTCGCGCCCCCCCCACCCCCCCGCCCCGGGGAGGCGATGTCTATGAGGTTAACAGTGCTCTTGCCTGCTCTTCAAGGCCATCACAACTTGCTACCATAGGTATGTTTTAATAAGCAATTTTACTTATGCAGTTAAAAAAAAAAAGGTGGTTGCAATATTAGCTTCTAAAGCATTTTCAAACATCAATTGTGAAATGAAAAGCCTGAGGAAAAAGCCCTCTCTGAGTGTGAAAACCTAAATGTTTATTTGTGCTATAGCGGTTGTTATAAAGGGCAGATTTTGCAGCATTTTTAGGTGGTGATTAAGCTGCATAGACAGCACTCCGAGACCATCTGCCCCGATCTGGAAGACACACACTGCCAGGGGCCCACGTGCTGGGGAGGGCCCCACCAGACTCCTGAGGTGCCCCCTCGTCAGCCCCGCAGAGCCCAGGGACTCTGGGCCCTGGGTAAGTCATACCCTCCCTGCACAGCCCCATCGGTTTGCCACCCACTTGGTGACTCAAAAATTAGGGTATGCAAATATTTTTGGTTACTCAATACCTTCTGAAATTTAAATCTCTGGAGAAATTTAAAGCAACAAAACCCTAGGTGTGCCTGTCTACCATCGTGTCCTCCCTAATAAAATGAAGCTCCTGGCCGGGCGCGGTGGCTCACGCCTGTAATCCTAGCACTCTGGGAGGCCGAGGCGGGTGGATCGCTCGAGGTCAGGAGTTCGAGACCAGCCTGAGCAAGAGTGAGACCCCGTCTCTACTAAAAAAAAAATAGCAAGAAATTATCTGGCCAACTAAAATATATATATATACAAAAAAAATTAGCCGGGCATGGTGGCGCATGCCTGTAGTCCCAGCTACTCGGGAGGCTGAGGCAGTAGGATCGCTTAAGCCTAGGAGTTTGAGGTTGCTGTGAGCTAGGCTGATGCCATGGCACTCACTCTAGCCCGGGCAACAAAGCGAGACTCTGTCTCAAAAAAAAAAAAAAAAAAAAAAAAAAATGAAGCTCCTAACAAGAGAAGTTCGCCGACAAGCACAGTCCGCCTACCCAGCAGGCACAGTGTTACTGTGAGAGCCGCCCTTCCCTCCAGCTATGATCTGCTCACTGGCCTTTCCTACTCTCAACCCCTCACATCCAAGGCAAGGCTGGGGCTGCAGCCTGCCTCGCCAGCAGCCTCACCCCAGTGGCAAACACGGTTCCCCATGGCCAGGGCCTGCCTGGGGGGTGTGGCTCCTTCCCTACCAGAAGCCTCCCACCGACTGGGCCCCAACACCCACCCTTCCACACCCACTTTCCAGTCCTCTCAACCAATCAGTCTCCCCCTCAGGATGGGACCCCCTTCTGTCCTCTCTCCTGCCTCCTACTCAGCTGTCAGGACAAGTAACATCATCATTGCTCAGACGCATGAAAGACGTGCAGACCTACTGAGAACAAGGACGGACCAAGGTTCTAAACCGAGCTTAGCCAAGAGGCTCAGTGCCACCAGCACTCGAAGTCCTTACAGCTGCTGGGCACTGCCCCAGAGTCTCACCCCCCACATCACTCAGCATGAATCACGGCTCTCCTCCACGTGCACGCGCTGACTCCCTAAGTGGGGGCGCCACATGCTGTTCCTGTCCAGAGCGAGCACTTGGGGTTTCAGCAAGGACTACCGCCCTCAGCCCCCCGCCGGAACCACATCTCTGACCGGAAAACAAGCCCCGAGTTTTAGATAACTGATTTCCAGATGAACTTGTAAAAAAATATAGTCCATTTGTAAACTGTTTTCTGAGGATTTCAATTTTTTATACAATGTGTATATAAGAACAACTTGACTTTGAGTACTGAATTCAGCAGTCCCCTTCTTTTAGAAGCAGAAACCCTCAAGTGAAAATTTTAGCGGGGCGTGGCAGCACACACCTGTAGCCCCAGCTACTTGGGCGGGGGGAGGTGCTGAGGTGAGAGCATGGTTTGACCCCAGGAGTTCAAGGCTGCAGTGACCTTGTGCAACTGCACTCCAGCCTGGGTGGACAGAGCAAGACCCTGTTTCCAAAAATAATAAGGAAAATTACTTTGAGATCTAATTATATTTTCATATCCACCAAAAAGAGATCAAGACTCCACTGAGGTACATAGCACATCACAGCTCAGTCACTAACAAGTGTTCATAAAAATGTCAATAACAAAATGTCCAGTATCCAACATTCAAAACTGTTAAACGTAACAACCATTTGATTGACAAATAGATTAAAATGTAAATGAATTTGGGGGCAAAGAAAACAAACGACCCGTGGGTTTCTTTTCCAACTCCCATCAAGTCTCACACACCACACACTCCAGTCTTCCAAAGCTGCAGACAAGGCTTCACTAACCCTTAGGAGACTAATTGCCAGGTAGATGGAAGCTTATCTTTTGAAATACAGAGCCTTATATTTTTAAAGCACACCTCAGAGCCCTTAATGGCCTGGTGGCCCAGGTCTCAGAAGGCCAAAGCAAGCGCGGCCCAGGGCAGCTGGAGCTGGGAGTGAGTCCCACGTCTTCAGCTTCCCAAGGCTCCTGGGAGGGGCCAACTGAAGACGTGCTTTCTTCTCCAGAATGGTTCTGCGGGATTGTGTTAGAGTGGGAGAACACAGGTGGTTTTTCCTCCTCTATTTCGAAATGTAATTTAAGATACTTTTACAATGAAAAGTGATTTACCCATTCAGTCCCCTAACACATATCCATTGAGCCCCTACCAGGAGCCCCGTGCTAACTGAGCCCAGGACTGTAAAGAGAAGACTCGTGGTCAGTACAGGCAGGCAAGAGGCTGAATTTGGAGGGAGAGGGTTGACTGGTGTCCCTTAGATCCCTCTGTATCTTCTCTAAGAAGGATAAAATGCAAATTAAGCAAGGATTTTATATAAAGAATGATGCATGGAACCACGGGTGAACATGAAAAAAATATATAAACAATGAGCTTGGGAAACTAGAAGCTTCCAAAGACTCAGGGCTGGTGCAATAAGAAACTGTCTTTCAGCCTCAGGAGAAGGCCGCTGTTCTCTACACACCCGATATTTGAGGAATTAGAATTAGATTAAACACATATTGGCTGTTAAGAGGTTTTTTTCCTCCTACGAACCTGCTGAGGAAGAATTTAAGTCCACAACATCACCAGAATAGATCCAAAAGACTAATCATTAGTTACTAAACTGTCTAAACCCTTTGCACATGAACTAGTCCCGGGGCCTCAAAGTGACAGAGACATTACAGGTGCAATGTCAGAGCTCCTACACTGCCTGGGGCTGGAATCCCAGCTCTGCCTTAGCCCTCCGACCTCGGACAAATTACCGCACCTCTCCGTGGCTCCGATTCTTCATCTGCAAGCCAGGGAGGAGGAGAACTGACCTCCCAGGCCTGAGGACTTAATGAGTTAATCCACAAGAAGCACCTGAGCAGGCCCAGCTTGTAGGGCACCAGCTATAAGCACTTTACAATTAAATAACATAGAAGACACATGCATAAAGTTTTCCCAATCAAGTGTAATTAGATCATAAAATTAGCTTTAAGGCCAAAATGAAGCATGTTCCATTTCCAAATGCTGTTCATTTATCTGTGAGTAAAACTGCATTAAATACCTACTACATTAGGAGGCCCAACTTTAACTTCCAGGACAAAACTATATAGGAAGGCTGAGTTCCCTAATACACAGGAGAGGAATGAAGACTGAAATCAGAGCCTTCTATGGTCAAGATGCTGTCACACAGCTTAACGCTTCAGCTAGCAATGGAAAGGATCCCCAACTCAAAAACCCAAGCTGCCTTTAAATGCCATCGTGTGCTCCGGAGCCCAGAGCTTTGGAATGCACTGCAACAGGTGCAACCAACAGACACACACACACAGCAAGCAGGAACATCTCTCTCTTTAGGCCACTGTACAAAAGCTGTGGGAAGCTGACCCCAAATCCAACCAGCTCATCCCCAAAGGGATACTGTTCTCAGGCTGGCTGTGGTCAATCGCAAAGAACATTCTGGTAAGAACCTCCTCTCACCCCAGGAAATCCCCCAAAGCTAGGCCCAGACCAGGTGGAGGCAGGGGGTGTCAGGGAAGTGACCACTGCTGCCTTCTCCCACCCCAACAGGCTTCCACCACAAAGGGCAACTGCTGTGCAATAGCACTCTGGGAGGCTGAGGCAGGAGGATTGCTTGAGGTCAGGAGTTCAAGACCAGCCTGAGCACGACCCCATCTCTACCAAAAACAGAAAAAATTAGCCAGTGTGTGTGGTGGCGCGCCTGTAGTCCCAGCTACTTGGGAGGCTGACGCAGGAGGATCGCTTAAGCCCAGGAGTTTGAGGTTGCTGTGAGCTATGATGATGCCACTGCACTCTATCCGGAGTGACAGAGTGAGACTCTGTCTTTGAAAGAAAAGAAAAAGAAATTACTCCTAACAACGGGAAACAACCTAAGCAAATGCCTAAGGACAGGACGACAGTGGTTCACCCACAGAAACTAGTATTATGCAGCCACCAGAAGTGGAGTGTTAAAGAAATGCTCACTCTAGTAGAACTGAGCAATGTAATAAAAAAAAGAAAAGAAAAAAGGAGGCCAGGGGCAGTGGCTCACGCCTGTAATCCTAGCACTCTGGGAGGCCGAGGCGGGCGGATCGCTCGAGGTCAGGAGTTCGAGACCAGCCTGAGCAAGAGCAAGACCCCGTCTCTACTAAAAAATAGAAACAAATTATCTGGCCAACTAAAAATATATATAGAAAAAATTAGCCGGGCATGGTGGCGCATGCCTGGAGTCCCAGCTACTCGGGAGGCTGAGGCAGGAGGATCGCTTGAGTCCAGGAGTTTGAGGTTGCTGTGAGCTAGCGCTGACGCCACAGCACTCTAGCCCGGGCAAAAGAGCGAGACTCTGTCTCAAAAAAAAAAAAAAAAAAAAAAGAAAGAAAAAAAAATAAAGAAATGCTCACACAAAATATTAAGTGAAAACAGGAGGCAAAATTATGTCCCAAATTTGGCTTAAAAAGGACAGATATCAACATGATAAGAATGATGATCTCTGAGTGAGGGGAGGGCAGGTCTAGGTTTCCTCTAAGCAGTCACTTTGACAATTGCAAAGGACAAGGGCAGCCTGTCAGGGTCAGCAGGAATGGCCCCCAAGACCCACTTTTGGTGAGGAGAGGGTGCAGGAGGGGCCCATCCACCACAGGAGCCACTAAGTCCTCCCTGGACATTGCTGAGACCACGTGGGGCCCATAAACCTTCTGAGCATTCCTCCAGCTTCGTGGGTTCTTTCACTCAAACTGGCTAATGAGTAGATAAACGATCTAGTAGCTTCCAGGGGCAGGAATCATTAACTACGGGAGCTGTATCAGAAAAGCAGCAGCACTTCAAAGATAATTAACCCAATCCATAAGCTTGAGATTCCACTTCACAGCCAAATCACCTTGGATAAAATTTAGAATGACGATGCATTAAAAGCTTTACTCAGTGAAACCTATTCTTAGTCAAGAAAATAATCTTATCAACAGCCTCTTCCCTTTTGTTTTGCCAAAATAATTTAACATACCGAAGCTGACAACTAGGAAAAACTGAGTTTCCAACCTGAAGCCACATTACTTATATACCACTTAAATACAAATCTTTCCTTGGGAATTACATTCATTCAGGAAACGTTTTCCCCACAATCTAGTCTGGGAATCTACTGGTAGCTACGGGCTAGCAGGTGCTAAGCATTTCCCCTCCTGCCCTGGCCACCTCTTTCCCACTGCTCAGTGTCTGACCCAGCTCCTTACAGGAAACCTCCTTGGCCTCCAAGACCAAAACATCAAACACTGAAATGAAGTCTGGAGTGCAGGGGCCCTTCCAATGAGACGAGAACCTTCCCCTCTGGGGTCCAACCCCACCAAGCCCTCCCCATCCCCACTGGCTGGACTGCCACTCCCCTTCAAGAACAATCCATACTCTGCTGGGCTGGGGACCCCTCTAGTTGCTGCAGCAGCCCTGGTCAACAGCCTCTTGCTCACACTAGCCCACTAGCTCTGCCCTCTCCTCCTCTGTCCTTCAGCCTCAGCGTGCACTGTTACTCTGTCCCTGCTGGCCATGTCTTGTGTATTCCCCACATGAACAGTCTCCCTAGGCAAGGTGCTGGATTCCCGAGAGCAGCCAAGGGACCTGTCAGACATCACACAGAGTTCCTTAAGATGCCTTGGATTCTGTTTACTCAGTGTTTGTCAAACACAAAGGTATTACCACAGTAACATGGATAACTGTTCTAACAACCTTAATAGGTGATCTTGTAAGGAAAATGCTGGATTGATGTGGTCAGAGTTGTATTTTTTAATCCTCTGAAGCTACCCTCTCCTTGAAATAGGAGAAAAACAAAAACAGCCCCCAGAATGCCACTGGCCATATATATATATATAGATGTCACTGAGGCACACCCCTCTAGCAGGTTTGCAACCACACGAGAGAGACCCAGCTTATCTCTAACCAAGCATGCCTGACACCTGAAACAGCACAGGAACAGATGCTCTCCCTTCCTGGGCTTCCTTTTTTTTTTTTTTTGAGACAGTCTCACTCTGTTCCTCGGGCTAGAGTGCCGTGGCGTCAGCCTAGCTCACAGCAACCTCAAACTCCTGGGCTCAAGCAATCCTTCTGCCTCAGCCTCCCGAGTAGCTGGGACTACAGGCATATGCCACCATGCCCGGCTAATTGTTTTCTATATATATTTTTAGATGTCCAGATCATTTCTTTCTATTTTTGGTAGAGACAGGGTCTTGTTCTTGCTCAGGCTGGTCTCGAACTCCTCACCTCGAGCAATCCTCCCGCCTCGGCCTCCCAGAGTGCTAGGATTACAGGCATGAGCCACCTGCCCGACCCCTTCCTGGGCTTCTCATCTGCAAATTTTGAATAAGGAGTTTCTTGCTGGGGACAATAATGGCCAACTGAGACACAGAGAGACTTTATCCCAATGTTAATGGCTAACTCCAGAGGAGAAGGGCACAACGTCATCAGCATGCAGAAAGATCTATTTTGTCTCCTTCAAACTGGGGATGGCCAAAAGAATAAAAAGAAAAAAAGAAAAAGAAAGATTTTGTCAAGCATGACATTCTCCCACACCTCCAAGCAATCACCAATTTAGAGTTTAGCTACCAGAGACGAGGCGGGGGCCACAGTCCGGTAGTTCGCCCTCTCTCCAACTCTGAGCACCTCAACGCAAGCTGCGGACAGGCCAGAGTCCCGGGCAGCACTGACGCTGAGGTCTCTCAGCCCACTGCCTGCACAGGCCCCAGTTACCAACTGCCGGTCGCCACCATCATCCCCTCAAGGTGTGTTCCCGTTATACCTGTGCCTGGTCTTCCCGCCAGCTCCTACGATGTATGCGTCCTGTTTTTGCTGTGGTCGTGCGGAAAGGAAGCTGGAGGGGTGAATCTGTAGATGGGTAGGAAACAAACTAAACTCACGAATTTCCTGAAACGCCTACCTTCTGAGTTCTGCACTAGAAGAAAGTCCACCCTGTTCAATTTAAAAGCCTCAAACAACGTAACAGCCCACAGGTGAGTCTGTGACCCAAGGCAAAGGTCTGCAGACAATAAACAACACTGTAGCTTCACCTGAAAGAAAAAAACTAGAGAATGTATCAAAGCTGATCACCTACTTTACAAAGGCCAGGTGATACAAACCTATCCTCCCACCTGCCAAGAAAGCACACAGTGACTGAGCCCGCCTAAGCGGAGCAGATTAGATCACAAACAGCCACCTTCAAGTCCTCCAGAGGGACACAGACCTGCCCCTGACTAGAAACCAGTTCTGTGAGCAAGTTCGGGCTCATCTGCACTGCTGAGGACGTCTCTGTCTCTGCAGAGTGTCCTGGGAGTGTCCGTGCCTGCAGAAAGTGGTCAGAGCAGGGAGGTGCCTGGACTCCACGTGGCTCTAACCCTGTACGTGGTCAGACGCTCTCCAGGTCCTAAGTGCCTCCATCTGGAAAGTGGAAGGATCCAACTGGGTAACCATAAAGATCTCTTCCAAAATTAAAATACCGTGGTTGTCCTACGATCTGTGACACAAACTGCAAGTAGCAGAGAGTAGAGCAGAACCATAGACCTAATTTTAGCACAGTAAAACTAATTTTGCCAGGCATGGTGGCACATACATGTAGTTCCAGCACTTTGGGAGGCTGGAGGAGGATCACTTGAGCCCAGGAGTTTGAGACCAGCCTGGGCAACAAGGTAAGACCTCATCTCAAGGGGGGGGGGGGGGGGGGGGGG
>CM052448.1:1634865-1673920 GCA_028533085.1 Varecia variegata | reverse complement strand
CAGAGTTTGCTAAGGTTAAAAAAAAAAAAAGCATAATTTAGTTCAAAAGACCTTTTTTTGGAGAACAAAATACATTCACAAATAAAATCTATATTTAGATGATTTAGATGCACATTTTTAAAACTGTATGTCTGATAATAACTAGCTATGTACATAACAATCAGTGGAAGACTATAATTTTGACCAATGAAAAAACACTCATGAAAGAAAAATGCCAAACTGCAGAAAGAAAAAATGAGTTAACAATGGAAAAAGCAGGCAGTAAATGCTGAGCTGCTGCAAGTGGTCTGAGGAACAGTGTAGTCCTCAGTCCAGCGCAAGTCCCAGCTGGGAGAGAGACATGCAGAACAGCTAAGTGCTCACCCTCGAGGAAGGACTCCCTGTAATACTGACAAGACCCGGAAATGAGCAGCCATCAGGCTTCCTGGCATGCTGGCAAGTCATCCCCAGCGTCTGGCCACTGGGGCTCTCCAGATCAAAGCTTCCCAAGGCATGACTGAGCAATGTCAGTGCTCAGGCCATTCTCCCAAAGACGAGTCCATCCCATCATTTCCCAAAGGGAAGTCCAGGTTGTGCTACATGCTGGCCCATGTGGGCACATACTGGGTCTAAGGGTCTGACAGGGGACTCACCCCACCCCACCCCCAGTCGTGGGGCTCTCACTCACTCAACACTCATTGGACAGCCTGCATGGGTGCACAGCAGGAAACCTTGAGACAAGGGGGCCTCCTCTGACCCTGAGTGCTGGAGTCCCCCAGGACCACCAGCTACACAAGCATCCTGGGGGCACAGCTGTGGCTCTGCAGGTAGCTGCACCGCCCACCCACAGACACCACAGGACACCTTAGAAATATGAAAAAAGTCAAGGCCTAGGAAAAGCCCTCTTGGGCCTTGCTCAAGCAGCAAAAGAGACGACCGGATCAGGGCCGCCACGTCAGGAAGGAAAAGGAGCTTCAGGTCTGAAGAGCCGCTAGGATCTGATCCTAAGATCTTCAGGGAAAGTGTCCTCCTGTTGGGAAAACGACTGCCTTGTGGTGACTACCTCGGCATGGCACTTCTTGGGCAAAGCCCTCCTACAGGTTAGGAACTCAGGGCCTGGCCATGTGAGGACATGGCAGCAGGGCCAATGTGGAGAGTGTCAGCTCAGAACACTGCACGCCTGACACTATATTCACCTAATCCAGATTTAATCCAACATTTGGTAGTCAAAATTTCCCAGGAATGAGCTGGGCAAAGTGGCGAGCACCTGTAATTCCAGCTACTCAGGAGGCTTAAGCGGGAGGATTGCTTGAGCACAGGAGTGGGAGTCCAGCCTGGGCAACAAGGCAAGACCCCATCTCAAAAAAAAAAAAAAGAAATTCCCAGGAAGGGTTTTAATATACAAAGCAACCAATGGTTTTGAAATATAACCTTTCAAGGGTCAGGTTGGTCTTGATGAATGAAAAGAAAAGATCTAGATGACAGAGAGATGCAAGAAAGATCCCATCCTCTGGGCTCAGGATTCAATTGTCAGATCCAGTTCCCCCAGGCTGTGGCTCCAAAACCATACACCCGAGCCACTCAGTCACTTTCCACTTCTGTGAGGGAAGCTGGGAGGCTGCCAAGCCTCGTGTGGATAAGCCGTGGGTGAAGGCCACACCAGCATAACACCTGCGCTGATGTTAGCAGCAAAAGATGCATCCCTCTCAATCCCAGAAGTCAGGCTGTGAGGCACTGTCCACTTAGGGCACGCGCCCTCACATCAAAACAACAGCCAGCTCTAGACATATGGAAGTGACAACTGGGGACGGCAAGCTAGGCCAGAGATCCTCCATCAGTCAGGGACCCCAGAATTAGACATCTCTTGCTTCAAAGACAGATTCAAGATATCTTGAACTCGAGATTACTTTTAATTTTAAATTTCAACAAAACCAAATATTCTGTCACTCAGTTATGCAAACAATACCTAGTTATCTCCCCTTCCAAAGGTAAAATTTCAAAGGCAGGCCTAGAATTCCAACTATTACCTTTTTTCCTTCATTTATCATCTCCAACAATGCCAAAACCTGTCCAGAAATAATGCGCCAATGCAGCTTGTACTGATACTAAAGTAGTTGTGATAAGTAAACATGCTCATAGTAATAAAAATTAGTATATTCTGGCCGGGCGCGGTGGCTCACACCTGTACTCCTAGCACTCTGGGAGGCCAAGGCGGGTGGATCGTTTGAGCTCAGGAGTTCGAGACCAGCCTGAGCAAAAGCAAGACCCCGTGTCTCTACTAAAAATAGAAAGAAATTAGCTGGACAACTGAAAATATATAGAAAAAATTAGACGGGCATGGTGGTGCATGCCTGTAGTCCCAGCTACTCGGGAGGCTGAGGCAGTAGGATCACTTGAGCCCAGGAGTTTGAGGTTGCTGTGAGCTAAGCTAACGCCACAGCACTCTAGCCCGGGCACGAGAGCAAGACTCTGTCTCAAAAAAAAAAAAGAAAAAATTAGTATATTCTAAAAAAATATAAATGAATAGAGTGCATAACTCCCCACTTGTTAGCTGTGGGCTGCACACAGTGACTTTCTTCCAAAGAATACAGTATGGGAAGGCTGGGAGGGGCATAACTTCACATGGGAGGAACCTGACAAACACTGCCTCAGCCAGGTAATCAAGGTCAACATCAACGCTGATACAGCATTTCCATAGCACAGAGCCTTGATATGTGATGAAAATGACACTTGACCTCTGTGCCCTCCCTCCCCAAAGCCATAACCCAGTATAATCATGAGAAAGACAACAGACAAATCTCGTGGAGGGGCACCCTACAGGACACCTGACCAGCACTCCTCACAACTGTCAAGGTCACCAAACAGCAAGGAAGTCAGAGAAACTGCCACAGCCAAGAGAAGCCAAATTGACATGACAACCAAATGTCATGTGGGACCTTGGATGGGATCCTGAGATAAAAGGATATGAGGTAAAAACTAAGGAATTCTGAATAAATTATAGACTTTGGTTTACTATGTATTAACACTGGTCCATTACTTGTAACAAATGTACAACGCTAATTTGTCAGTAATAGAGGAAATTGGGTCCAGGTATTTGGCAACTCTATTGTCTTTACAATTGTTCCACAAATCTAAACCGTTCTAAAAAATAAAGTCTACTTTAAAAAAAAATGCATTATGAATCGCACTCTAAGCAGCACCCTTGCCACAAACACTTAGCCTGAATCTAATCTAATGAGGAAACAATGAGATAAATCCAGATTGTGGGACATTATACAAGACCACTAGCCTCATATTTCAAAATATGTCCATGTTTGAAAGAAAAAAAAAGGCAAGATAACTGTTCTGGATTAAAGGAAACTAAAGAGACATACAAATGAGTAATTCTTGATTGGATCCTGGCTACTAAAGAAAGGTAGCTATAAAGATGACTTTGAGGCCGGGTGCAGTGGCTCACGCCTGTAATCCTAGCACTCTGGGAGGCCGAGGGGGGAGGATCGTTTGAGCTCAGAAGTTCGAGACCAGCCTGAGCAAGAGCGAGACTCCGTCTCTACTAAAAATAGAAAGAAATGATCTGGCCAACTAAAAATATACAGAAAAAAATTAGCCAGGCATGGTGTCGCATGCCTGTAGTCCCAGCTACTTGGGAGGCTGAGGCAGGAAGATCACTTGAGCCCAGAAGTTTGAGGTTGCTGTGAGCTAGGCTGATGCCATGGCACTCTAGCCAGGGTGACAGAGCAGGACTCTGCCTAAGAAAAGAAAAGAAAAGAAAAAAGAAAAGAAAAGAGAAGAGAAGAGAAGAGAAGAGAAGAGAAGAGAAAAGAAAAAGGAAAGAAAAGAAAGGAAAGAAAGATAGATGGTTTTGGGGACCAAGTGGCCTGCGTACTGGATAACTTGGTGTCAATGCCAGCTGTCTCGGTGTGGTGGTGAGGATGCGTGTGTGCAGGAGGTGGCCCTCGTGCTCCAAAGGCACCTGGGGAGGAATGTGGGCTGAGCGTGTTGTGTGCTGTCACGTTTGTGGCTTACTTTCACATGATAAGAAGAAGAGAACAGAACTTTTGGGGGTGGGGGAGCACACACAGCAAGTATCAGGCAAGTTAACAACTGGCAGAATCTAAGGAAGGGACAATGGATATTCATTGTACTATGCTTTCAACTCTTTTTAGTTTAGAAAATGTTCAAAATAAAAATTAAGGGAAAAGGATCACTGTCAGTTCGGTAAGCCCCGGTGGACAGGGGCCAGGACCACCCTACTCACCGCCGTCTCCCTGCTGTGAGCTGAACTGGTCCTGCTCCAGCCCCACCAACCTCCTCCAGAAACCACCTTCCAGGCTTTTTTCTGGGCCTTAGAAAAGTTATGCCACGGTGCTGCTTTGCAACCAGGTCTTTTCACTTAGAGACGCTTTGTAACCACCTCTCAGTAAAACACAGTTGGCCCTCAACCAAAAGTAGATGGAAAGTATTGGGAGAAAAAAATTGTGTCTGCGCTGAGCATGTTGTGTACAGGGACTCACCGGTGTTCTCAACCTCTCTCTGGCTCAGGGGAATTCAGGATATTTCCAATTCTCCCCTATTTCAGAGCTGTGATAAATATTCTAGTAGTAAAATCTTTCACACACCTTAATTATTTTCTGAACTTAAATTCCCCAAAACTGAATTGTTATATCAAATAGTCTCTCTCTCTCTCTCTCTGAATGCACATTGGTGACTTACCACTGCCACCCCCATCAACAGTGAGTTCCAGCTTCCCGTCCTCAAACACTACCTATTGCCATTTCATTTGGGGAAAGTGATTTCTTTTTAAATTGTGATAAAATATAGATACATAAAATTTACCATTTTAACCTGTGGCATTATGTATGTTCACATTGTCCTGCTACTTGGCAAAGTGTTGTTAAACTATTTACATTTTAAAACTTTTTATTATCTAGAAACCGTGGCGTATCTAGACAAAAAAAAAAACAAAAAACTTTTTATTATAGGCCCGGCATGGTGGCTCACCCCTGTAATCCTAGCACTCTGGGAGGCCAAGGCAGGACAATCGCTTGAGGTCAGGAGATCGAGACCAGCCTGAGCAAGAGTGAGACCTCATCTCTACTAAAAATAGAAAAATTAGCCAGGCGTGGTGGCGAGTGCCTGTAGTCCCAGCTACTCGGGAGGCTGAGGCAGGAGGATAGCTTGAGGCCAGGACTTTGAGGTTGCTGTGAGCTAGGCTGAGGACATGGCACTCTAGCCCAGGTGACAAAGCAAGACTCCATCTTAAAAAAAAAAAACAAAACTTTTTATTGTAGTATAATATACATACAAGAAAAAAGTTATACCCTTTTAAAGTATTTCCATGGATAATGAACAGGTGGAACAAGGGTCCGTGTTATTAACCATTGACTTGGTCATCATTTGGAAAGCCTTCATATTTGGCATTAAATAAACAACAGTTTATGGTGAGACCCTGCACCCTTCAAACATACACAGCTCTGAACCAGGGAGGGTCAGAATCTACATGCAGGATTCAGACACGTTTTTCTTAATAAAAAGCAAAAATGGTAAGACAGGCTGGCGTGTGACCAATACACCACAGGAAGCCCAGGTATGAGAACCATGAAGAGAAAGCATGAAAGAGAGTAACAGATGCCGCTTAGAGACTCCAGGCTCAGAAGAATGAAGACAGAATAAGGTGTAAAACCTGTGTTAGAGAAACAGAACATGGACCACGTAACAGACTCTGGGGCAGACCAAAGGCCTGGGGGAAAAGGCGGACTGGTCAGAAAAGACTGCACAGCCACAGGGGGGTTCCCATGGAGGAATTTCTTCCAGCAAAGAGGAAGGGCCTGGAGAAGATGAGAACTGACTACAACAGAGCAGCCGCGCACATCCTGACACTCCCTGGGCCGTGCAGGCTGGTAAGAGAGGCCCTGGCAGGTCATCTGAGGCAGGGCCTCTCACGGAAGAGGAACACAGTGACAGGCCAGGAGAGAAGGGGGAGGGGCAGGAGTGCTGGCACCTGGGGACCCAGCCAGCAAGGCCTTGGAGTCCTCCCTCACCAGAAAAGGGGAAGAAGAAGGACAGCAATGGCCATGGAAGAGGAGAATGCAGCGTGCAGAGCGGCCCCCTGCAGAGGTGAATGCCTCCTTCACCGCCCTGGCACCCGTCCTGGCCCCCTGGCCCAGCTGCACTACAAGCCCGTGGGGCACACAGCACCACACTCAAGACTGGAAGGTAGGCCGGGCACGGTGGCTCACGACTGTAATTCTAGCACTCTGGAAGGCCGAGGCGGGAGGGTCGTTTGAGCTCAGGAGTTCCAGACCAGCTTGAGCAACAGCGAGACCCCGTCTCCACTAAAAAAAAAAAAAAAATAGAAATTATATGGACAACTAAAAATATATACAGAAAAAATTAGCCGGGCATGGTGGCACATGCCTGTAGTCCCAGCTACTCGGGAGGCTGAGGCAGGAGGATTGCTTGAGTCCAGGAGTTTGAGGTTGCTGTGAGCTAGGCTGATGCCACGGCACTCTAGCCTGGGCAACAGAGTGAGACTCTGTCTCGAAAAAAAAAAAAAAAAAGACTGGAATCCGATACCACGGCCACTGCAGGCGCTGTCCTGCCTCCCACCTCTGGGTCTCCTGGAAGCACAGAGGGAGAACTGCAATGGGAACTCAAACCTTCCTCCAGACTTCCCTCGGGTCAAAGCACATCAGTGAGGATTCCCCGCCAAGTCCTATCAGCCTCTCTGGCAGCACTCAATGTACAGCTGTCACTCTGAGCCACAACCCCTTCCTACTGCAGTAAAATTAATTCCAAAATGGGACAAAACAAGTTGAAGAATGGGACTTTAACAATGAATTTATTGTGAAAACCAAGCCGTTAGCCGGACGAATTCTGACTGGCATACTGCTGAGATACACAGTCTCTCATCGGCCCTCCAACGTGGGCAGACCTGCCACTCGCTCCACAAACACGCAGAAGACGCGGACCTCCGGAACCAACTTCCAGACATACCTTCCAACCATGTCTTTAAATATTTTGATCCCCTGTAGGACGCAAGCTGATATGAAACACAGATTGGGCCAGTTCCCAGCACGCAGGCTGGTACAAAGGGCCCTTAATCCTGTCTGTGAAGGGAAGGAAGTCACTGGCCCATTCAGGAACTATTATATGCCCACCTTTATCAGGCCGAATTCCAGACAGAAACCACACACTGTTTGTTCTGCAGGGGGCTGTGCTCAGTAAAGGGCTGCTGATGTCAGATTCACTCATGCTCTTCATACACAGAACCTGCAGCACTGTCACTTCCAGATTCTGTGGGCTTATGTGCAACTCAACTATTTAAACAGAAACCAGAATCAGGTGCTCTGGTAAGGGATTTGAAGCCCCTTTTAAAAGTCACTCCTTTATAATGAACTGAGTATCTCTTGTAACAGATTCAAAATGACCTGGAATTTCTTGGAGTAAAAATTGCAGTTTAAATATGGGACAAACGAATAGAAACAGACGTGCAACTATATAAATGCAACCAATATCAGGTACAGAAAATAGATGCCAACAACCATCATGAACCCAAACAGGCCTTTCTCCTCAGAGAGAACACACCAGAACACATTCCCCATTATTGTTTGAGAAAATGCACCCTGCCTGTGATCTACCAGCTAGAGCCTGAACATACAACCTGTTCTCAAAATTCAATTAATTTTTTTAAATGGTCTGAGCAAGTGAAGAATGCAGTCCAGTTACAGAAGAACACACTGCTGAAAAGACCTGAGCAATCCATGTCTAAAACCTAAGAGTTTCCACACCAGCACTTCCTCCCCAGCAAACTGCCCTTTGAACCTGCCTTCAAAACAACTGCACTGTGCACCCCCATTGCCACCTGTCATCACACAGGCAGGCATGGCGCGCGCGCACACACACACACACACACACACACACTGGCCTTAGCCCTTGCACCTGCTGAGGGAGTCATTTCCACACCCAGTGTTCCTCAGCAGCGACTACACGCTTTCCTCACAGAACTGAAACACCATGTGCGAGCCTGGCGAAGTCTATTTCCACGAAGATTCGCTCTCCTCCAAACACATCATCCCAGGAGGGACTGGCTGCACACACCCTCATTTCTGCAGAGCTTCCCAGCTCACCCGCTTGCCTGACTACATCCCCCCGCAGCGCCAATCAGCTGCCCATAAGCACTCACACCTGGCTCAGGGGATGAGAGCAGAGGCTGAAAAGGGGGACACACCCAGAAGCCACCTGTTCCTCTCCTGGAAGCTGTGCTGAAGGCAGCCTAGAGTCTAAGATCTGCCCGGAAGAGCTGCCCAAAGCCTCTTCTCAGGCCCCACATCTCTGTTGCTGGGTCCACCTCATACAACACACGTCGGAAGAGCAGAACCTACCTAATCTTCCACCTCTTGTTAGTATCAGGACCTCACCTTGCCAGCTCTGGACTCAGCTTGTTCCAGCTGTCACGACATTGCCAGGGACAGAGACAAATCCTGCTGCACATTGGACCGGCCACATGAGGAGAAGCTACCCAAGAGGGAGTATGGAAATCGGAAGCCACTTTTCTCCATGCTCTCTGCTTTCCCACAGCTTTTGCAGCCACCCTTACAAAAGACAGAGTCACCCTAGAGTGTGCAGAGAGCCACTCAGCCTAATCCCCCAATTCTACGTCTAACAAAATCATTACACATCATTCCAAAGAGAGGATTCCAAGCCTCACCCATTCAGGAGAAGCAGCCCTCAAAAAGGCGGAAGCAGAGCCTCTTTCCTAACAGCTGCTTTCTGACAGCAGTAGGCTGAGCCCCAGGGGTCACAGAGCCCAGCCATCTGCCCAAAAACATGTGTGTGCCGTCCTTTCATAGGAAGACATCTCTCCTGCCTCCAGCATGGCACAGTCAACACACTCAGGCCCAGCCCCTGGGAAGACATCCTGGGCAGTGGCACTGAGGACTTCCTTATGCTGAGCTGCCCGGCAGAACCTCTCTCTGGGGTTCCTTATGTGAGGGGCAGGAGACACTGGGGTCACTGCCAAATTGCACTCTACTTAATTAATGAGGCAGGTACTTACCCTCACTGTACCTCAGTTTCTGCCCTTGTAAAATAGGAAGGACATCCACCTTGCAACATGGCGTGAAGGTACCTAGCGAACGAAGTGCCTGCCTTCGAGCCAGTCAGCACAATAAAGGGTACTCACAGCCTCCCGCCCAGCTGGAATCAGACCCGGCTGGCCCGTCCTACCTTCACAGCCGGCACTGCTCCCCCTGTTGGCTGTGCACGCGCACAAAGACATGGGAAAGTTAGTCATTGGGAGGGGGGCTTCTCATATACAGGGCCTAGAGTACCACCTTATAGTCCAGATGCAAACCCACTTGAACCCTGAAAATCTATCTGTCCCAGGTGAAAATCCAACATTGGGCTGTCTCTGCCATTACTGACAGGAAATATGGCACATACGTACATGTGGGAGAATCTCCACAAAGATGCAAAAGCCTGGTTCCCCACACTTCCTTACGTGGAACTCTATCCTCTATTCTGTAAATAATTTTTGTTCATTGGATTCCAATGTTTTTGCACTAAAAAGCTGCCTTGTGTCAAGAAAAGTGCAAATGTCTGCATGTGTGACTGCCAAGGCCATGAGAAAATGTGCTCTTTTCTTCTTCCCACGATGCTGTCAAATACACACCTTGCGCTGCAACAGCATCACTGTGCACAAGTTCACTCCATACGCTTCACTGTGACCGACGGCCCCAGCCTCCGCTGACGTTCGCCAAGCAGCCTAATTCGTGCTTCTGCGAGTTAGCCCAGGCACTCCAGGGTATAGCCACATCTGTCAACGGTCAAAAGGCATCCCTTTCTCCTTTCACCCTTTTTCTAAAGTGACAGGTCCTCCTTCTCTGAGACTTCAGATCAATTATCACACATCTCTATAAAACAGAGTTCTCAACCTGAATCCACACATGAGCTGAAGGTTCAAGGACCCCCTGAAGCAGTTACAAAATTCAGTGAAGCTATGTGCTTGTCTCAGAAGAGGGCCAATATCTTTCCTCAGATTCTCAAAGGGGCTCATGACCCCCCATGACCCTCCCAAAAAGATTAAGAACCACTACCACAGAGCCGAATCCTGAAAGGGGTCAAGTAAATTTCTTGGCTCTTCCTTCATTTAAGGGATTTGTCTTTTAAATCAAATTTTGCAAGCTCTCTAGACATTCTTTCATCACCCACGTCACATCGCATACAAGGTATAAATTCTTAAACCATCATCCTAAGACTCCAGAACTTAACAAGTAAAAAACATAAAAACACTAAGGATACTTTTAGCAACAAAGAAAAAACACAGACACACCAGAGATACTTTTAACAAAACATTTCACCCAACAAGTGGTTTGTTTGGGTCCTTTCCCCTAAAATCCTTCCTACCTGTCAAGCTTACTTTCCTCTGAGTGACGCCTTCAAGCCCGGCCTCCCAGGGGCTTCCCACAACACTGAGCAGAGCCACAAGGCAGGAAAAGCACCCAAATGCCCATTCGCCAGGCAGTGAAAGGAGTTTACCAGACCACTCTAATCAAGTACTTGGAAACGGGGTCCTGGAGCATCAGGTGCTTTCAGCGAGAACTCGCACCTTCTGCTTCTCTTGCAGGCGGAGGCACCGGAACCCCGTTCCCGGTGAAGACCCAGGGCGGTTCCTCCGCAGACACAACCGAAAGGTAACCCGGAGACTCGGCTCCAGCCTGCGCCAAGCAGAAAACAAACTTTCCAAGCACTTCCACCCCGCCTGGCCCGGTGACACCTCCCCGGCCTCCCCCGCCCGCCGCGTGTCTGTCAGCGCCCCCGGCGCCTGCTGCAGCCCGGGCCGGAGCCCCGGCTCCCCGCAGCACCCGAGCGGCGCCCCTGGCCGGCGCCCGCTGTCCCCGGCCCGGCCGCCCGGCAGCAGATGAGGCGCCGCCCGGCCCTCGGGACCCCGAGCCGTCGCGCCTCGCCGGATCCGGGCGGCCGCCACGCCCAGCCCGCCGCCGCGCACTCACCAGCTGGCTGGTGGTCCTGGCCATGGGCCCCGCGTCAGCGCGGGCGCCTCCCCCGCAGCGCTGCGCGGCTCGGCGCCTCCTCAGCGTCCTCCTCCCCGCAGCGAAGCCCCAGCAATGGCCGCCCTCATCCTGCGCCCGCCCCGCAGCCCGCCGCCCCCGGCGCCGCCCCGCCCCCGCGCGACGTCGGGCGGAACTTCCGCCGCACGGTCGCCGCCGTCCGCGCCCATTGGCCGCGCCCGTCATCGCTCCGCCGCAGCCCAGGCGGGCTCCGCCCCCCGCCCCAGCTGCATTTCCGGGTTGGGACCTGGCGGGCGCGAGCGGCCCGGCCCCGCCTGGGGAGGGGGGACCCCGCGCGAGCCAATCCCGGGGCCCGCGGGCGGGGCCGGGCGGGGCGGGGGGCGAGCTGTCATCCCGAGCTGACAGACGGGGAAACTGAGACTCAGAGGGGCTGCCAAGGTCACGCCCGAGGCAGCGGCGGGGCTGGCCTCGAACCCGCGGCCTGGCCGCTGGAGCCGGCCCTTCACAAACGCCAGGAGACGCAACTTTACTAGTTTCACAGCTAACAAGCGTTCGCGGAAGGAAATTCGGGCAATAAAGCCACATTTATAAGGCAGAAAATAAGCCCATCCTATCACCGTTCATAGTCCCGGAGACACTCTCAGAACTTTTGTCTTTGACTATAAATGTGCGTGTGGGCTTTTTTTTCCTTTGTCGTTGTAACTGTTGAAGATGATGTTGATGCTGGGTTTTTTTTTAATTGTGATAAAATGCACATAAAATTTACCATCTTAACCAGTTTTTAAGTGTACAATTCAGCGACATTACATTCATATTATTGTGCGATGTTAATGTTTTAAGCAAAATTAGGATGATCCTTGTTATCTGACACTTTGCATATTTTTGAATAGTTGTTTTTTCTATTTCCAAGAGAAATATATCTTTATTATAAAAAATAAAAATTTAGACAAGTAACAATAAAATAACTAAATCCATAATCCCAAGTGGGCAGAATAAATTGTTGAATAGCAGTAACAGCCACTTACTTAGAGTAAGTTTACTCAGCACTTACTCTAAGTGAGGCATTTTTATGCCTAATCTCATTTACTCTAAGCAAGCATCCCTGGTATTGTTGCCCCACTTTTCAGATGAGGAAACCAAGGCACAGGGCAATTCTGTAACTTGCCCAAGGTAGTGTAGTACCAGGACAGACGCGTGTCAGAGCCTGTACATTCGCCTCTAGGTTACACAGACCCCGTCTGACTATCCAGTCTTCCTGTCCTCTGCATGTTTATACACCTTAAACAACAACAAAAAGCAAATGTAACCCTTACCCCCAAGAAGGGCTGAAGCTGTTCATGCTGCTTTGATACTTGCTTTTTTTTTTTTTCACTTAACAATGTATCATCCTGTATCCTGTACAGCTCTCCTCAGTTGTAAGAGGTGAAGAGGACTCCAATGGGGGAACATCCCATAGTTTATGGATCCCTGTGTTCACCAAGTTCTTTTTTTTTTTTTTCCTTTTGCAACAGAGTCTCACTCTGTTGCCTAGGCTAGAGTGCCGTGGCATCAGCCTAGCTCACAGCAACCTCAAACTCCTGGGCTCAAGTGATCCTCTGCTTCAGCCTTCTGAGTAGCTGTGCCTACAAGCAGAGGCCACCATGCCCCGCTAATCTTTCTATTTTTAGTAGAGACAGGGTCTCGCTCTTGCTCAGGCTGGTCTCAAACTCCTGAGCTCAAGTGATCCTCCTGCCTCAGCCTCCCAGAGTGCTAGGACTACAGGCATGAGCCACCATGCCGGCCCTTTTGTGTGTGTGAGAGAGACAGGGTCTCACTCTGTTGCCTGAGCTAGAGCACAGTGGTATCATCACAGCTCACAGCAACCTCAAACTCCTGGGCTCAAGCCATCCTCCCACCTCAGCCTCCTGAGTAGCTGGGACTACAGGCACTTGTCACCACGAATGGCTAATTTTAAAATTTTTTTCATAGAGACGGGGTCTTGCTATGTTTCCCAGGCCAAACTCTCTCTTAACAAACATTAAAATGGTTCCCACGTTTTTTTCTCATTAACAAGGCCCTGCACTTAAATCCACGCATACCTTATTTCCTTAGGATAAATTCTTAGCATATGGAATTGCAAGTTCAAGGTAGACATCAGCTCTTGTCACCATACCAAGACACATTCAACATTTGGGAACATGGGGCCAGGCTCGGTGGCTCACGCCTGTCATCCTAGCACTCTGGAAAGCTGAGGCGGGAGGGCTGCTTGAGGGTCAGGAGTTCAAGACCAGCCTGAGCAAGAGTGAGACCCCATCTCCCCTAAAAATAGAAAAATTAGCCGGACGTCATGGCATGTACCTATAGTCCCAGCTACTCAGGAGACTGAAGCGGGAGGATCATTTGAGCCCAGGAGTTTGAGGTTGCTGTGAGCTATGATAACACCATAGCACTCTACCCAGGGCGACAGAGTGAGACTCTGCCTCAAAAAAAAACAAAAAAAACTGGGGAACATGGGTAACATTATTCTACATCAATAGCCCTCTACGTATTAAGAGCAGTGTATCTGCCTGTGCCACACAACAGCCCCATGAGTTGTAGGTGCCATGATCCTTCCCATTGTTTACATGAGGAAACCAAGGTTTCAGGGATTTCCGTCACAGTTAGTAGGTCACAGAGCACAGGACTCAGAACCAGCCCTGATCGACTCCAATGCCCTCCTTTTAGCCTCTGTGTTCAACTGCCACCCAATAACCATTCTTTTATATTTATTTTAGTCCTCCAAAAGTAGTAAAAGGCCAGGCACGATGGCTTATGCCTATAATCCTAGCACTCTGGGAGGCCGAGGCCAGAGGATTGTTTGAGCTTAGAAGTTCAAGACCAGCCTGAACAAGAGTGAGACCCTGTCTCTACCAAAAAGACAAGAAAAAAAAAAAAAACCAGCCAGGTGTAGGGCATGCACCTGTAGTCCCAGCTACCCGGGAGACTGATGCAGAAGGATCACTTACAGCCCAGGAGTCAGAGGTTGCAGCGACAATGGTGCCACTGCACTCTACCCAGGGCGGCGAGTGAGACTCTGTCTCAACAAAAAACAAACAAGGCAACTGAGCACCCCTCCTCACAAACCCCCACCTCTTCATATAAAACAAACCAAAAAAAGGTAGTACAAACTTGTACTGAGAGAATGCTAACCATTTCATATGACTTACCTTACTTCTCATTACCACCTTATGAGATAGATACTCAATATTTAATACCATCTTCCATGTGAGGAAATCTGCCAGACTACAGTAAACATGAGTGTAAATATGTGCATAGCTATAGAATCTAAAACAAGCACCTTTTCTCAGAAAGTTACTGAAGGATGTGCTTTACCAAATAAGAGAGTAAACCAAGAAAGAAGACCTGAGATCCAGGAAACAAAAAGAAACAGAATGCACAAGAGTGTGATGAAGGGAAGTCCATTTAACAATTATCTATTGAGCCTCCCTTCCATGCCACGTACTGCACTAGACACTGGTGATTCATCAGTGAACAAAACACAAAAGTCTCTGCCCTTGTGGAACTCCAGTACCACTGGCAGGAGTGGGGGAAGAGTGCAAGTATAATGAACATGCAAATCTTATGGCACATTAGCAGGCAATACGTGCTGTGGGGAAGAAAGAAAATCAGGCACATGGAGTTGCAGGAGTGCCCCAGGGAGGGAAGTACATGTTTAAATGGGTGGTAAGGAGAATAAAAGCTGTCAGCAGGGAGCACCTGGACCCAAGTGGAGCAGGGTTCCAGAAGACTCCAGGAAAATACTGAACATGATAGATTCTCACCACATAGAAAGTTGAATTGAGAAGCTGACAGAGAGATTAGGAATATTCCCAAAAAATAGCTGTACCAGAAAGGAAGCACAATCACAGTTCACTGTGGACAGCAGTCATGGGGCAGATGGTCTCGCCTGGCCCAGCAGTTCATTGACACCCCGCTGGAGGAGAGAGGGACCACCCCCTGGCTCTTATCTGACTCTTTCCTGCCCAGAGCCTCTGTCTGGAGCCAAAGGATGACCTTGGGCCAAGGATGCAGTGACTTGGCCTGACATTGTGAGGTCATGTTCTGCCCAGGGAGGGGCAAGATGACCACCTGCAGGGGCTGGGGGCTGTGCAGGTACAGGGAGTGCTCGCTGGCTGTGCACCAGGTCCCGGGCTCTGGCATGGCTGTGGTGGCTGTGCTGCTTCTCTCAGGGCCCTCACTCCTGTCACCCTCAGGGCACAGGGGAGGAGGCGGGGTTCAGATCCTAAGGAACATTGGACAGCTAGTGTATTAGTAACCTACTGCTGTGTAACAAACCATCCCAAGATGTAGACTCATAAAACAACAAGTGTGTTATCTCGGGGTTTCTGCGGGTCGGGAATTGGGAGAGGCCTGGCTGTGTGGTCTGCCCTAGGTGCGCTCAAGTGGGTGTCATGCAGGAGCAGCCAGTGCCAAGTCATCTAAAGGTTGGAGTAGGGCCAAAAGATCCACTTCCAAAGAGGATTATTTCCACACCGTGGGCCTCTCTGCAGGCAGTCTGAGTGTCTTCATGCCACGGCAGCTGGCTTTCCTCAAGGCCAGTGATCAAAAGCGAGAGAACCCAACCAAGATGGAAGCCACAGTGTGTTTTGTAAACTAACTGTGGCAGTGAAACACCATATCCACTGGTCCCACACACAACCCTGGTAGAAAGTGGAAGGGGACACACAGAGTGTAACTTCCAGGAGGGTCCATCACTGGGGAGCCACCTTCAAGGCCAGCAGCCACGGCTACTAGTCATGGGCAGAGCAGGGGGTTCCAACCTGCCAACAAGCAGGGAGACGGGGAGAAGCCAGGCAAGAAGTGCAGCCCAAGCCCCTGCCCGCTGCCTGAGGTTTTTGAGCCTGTAGAACGCATTGCACCATAAAGCCCAAGAACTCCGCAGGCAAGGACCCCAGCCTGGTTTCTATTTCTAGACCAGAGGTGGGCAACCTGTGGCCCTGGGGCCACGTGTGGCTTTCTGGGTCCTTGAGTGTGACCTTTGGACTGAATCCAAATTTTACAGAACAAATCCTTTTAATAGAGGGATAGAATTGAGACTGTCCCTGCAGTTGCTCTGCAGGGTCTGGAAAATGGGGACAAAAGGAGAGGCAGAGAGACCAGTTAGGGTACACTCAGCTGAGAGAAGGGGGGCTCTCAAAAAACAACTGCTATGATTTCCTGCCTCTGCCCCGCAAGTCCCTGCTCACCAAGCCCGAGGCTTCCAGAATGCATTTGCTGGTGGCTGCAGATGCTCGGATGAAAGGTGACAAAGGAATCTGGTGGTTTCCAAGCCCCCTGGGCAAATGTCCTCCTACATAAACCATGCCAAGTGAGAAAAAAATTTCACTGGGAATCAGGCAACAGAGGAAACTTGCATGAGATCTCAGGCAAGTAACTTGTCCTCCCTAAACCTCAGTTTCCCCAGCTGTAAAGTGGGCTCACTCCAAAAACTGGTAAAAGTCCCTAAGGGCTGAGAACATCCACATCCAGGTGGGCCCAGTATAATCGCGAGCATTCCTGAAAGATGAGAGCAAGAGACAGGAAGAGTGAGGGTCGCAGTGATGCAAAGTGAGACGGGCTCACCAGCCACTGCTGGCTTTGCAGATGGGAGGGGCCCCCATCCAGAACACCGGCAGCCCTGGAAGATGAGAAAGGTAGGAAAATGGATTCTCCCCTGGAGCCTCTAGGAAGAAGCAAAACTCTGCCACCACCTTGATTTCAGCCCACTGAGACCCAGTTCTGACTCAGCCTTGCAGAGCTGCTAAATAATAAATATGTGTTGTTTGAAACCACTAAGTTTGTGGTGATTTCGTTACAGCAGCAACAGCAAACTCATTCGGAGGGCGCTTCTGTGGCTGTCCTGGGGCCAGAAACCCACAGGCCAAGAGGAGTGCCGCGCAGAGCCCCTTTTGGGTCTGGGTTCCCAGAACGCTGGTCCCCCACCGCCAGGTGCGTCCCCCGCTGGGGTGGGGTGGGGTCTGGCCAGTAGATTAGGGAGCACCCTCCCACCTTAGGGAATACTGGGCACCTTCTTAAGCTGGCGAGACAAATCCACACAGCCACACCTGGGAAGTTCTCCACTCGTATTGTTCCACTTAAAAGCAGCGAACAGCAAAGCAATGGCAAAAGCACGGACCCATTCAGTAAAAAAACACGTGACGTAAATGCGGTAAAAGGCGCGGGAACAGGGCGAAACGGGACACGGGGCTAGGTCCAGCCCGGGCACCCTACCCGAGCACTGGGAGCTGGGAAGCGGGGCCGAGGGGACGCCCCCGACCTCCGGGTCGGAGCACAGCTGCCCTCCCTCTAGCCTCCTGGTGCCACCCCGCGCTGAGCCCATCCAGTTCCGCGACACCAGATCGACCCCGCGCCCGGAAACCTCCGAGCAGGGCGGGGCCTAGAGAGACGTGGGTCGGGCCCCGGCCCGCCCTCCGGCCTCCCCACCCGGGCAGCGGGCGCAGAGCTGCGGCGGGGCCGGCGGGCTCAGCTCCGGCCCGTGCCCATCGACTGCACGGGAAAGCGACGCGCCCACCGCGGGGACCCGTCCCCCAGAGGCCCCGCCCGCCGCAGGCGTGTCCCGCGCTGCATCCTTCCCAGGCTCGCGGGGTGGGCCCGGCACCCGGGCCGCAGGACGCGGGCGCGGCGCGGCAGGTTGGGCAGGGCCAGATCCATCGCGGGCATCCTGCCGCCCGGGTCCGCCACCGTCCTGGCGCGGTCGCCGCTGATTCACGGCCCCCCTCCCCATACCTCCCGGCCAGATTCTCAGGTTCGGACGACCTGGAACCCCTCCACGAGTCACCGCACGGCCCCGAGCGCATGGCGTCGCCGCGCTCGGAGCCCAGGAGGCCCGGACGGTGAAATGGCTGTCTGTATCCCTGAGCGCCGGGACTCGAACCCGCGGCCTGCCCGGCGCGCCAAGTGGAAGGCCGCTGCGCTCCCAGGCCCGGCCACCAGGCGGCCCTCGCGAGCCGAGCAGCAACTTCCCGGCCCGGCGCTGTGCGTGGAGCCCACGCGGGGTCTCCGGGCTCCACTCTCGTCCAGGGCGCGACGGGCCACGACGCCAGGTCTCCCCAGCATGTCCACCTCCGCGCCATCCCACTGGAGACGCGGGCAGACACCTGGGCGCCACCTCCCCATCTGCAGCCTCCCGCCGGGCCTTCAGGGGCGCAGACAGAGCAGACTGGGGCTGTCGGGGGGCGCGGAGTATTTGGGGGTACAGAATTTGTTTCGGAAAATGGAACAGTTCTGGAGATGGATGGTGGCCATGGACACACAATGCGAATGCACTTAATGCCACTGAACTTAATGCCACTTACTGTTATACTTACAAAAAAACCCAAAGACCCCCCCCCCCAGCATTCCCCCCCACCCCACCCCCCCGCTGCACCTCAAATAAAACCCACTCCTGCAGCAGCCCAGCGACCACTCGCTCCCCACCCCCCACCAGCTTTGTTTCAACACACCAAGGCCCTGCCTGGCCTCTGGCCCTGGCCTTAAGTGCTCTTCCCAGTGCTGGCTCCTGTCACCCGGAGGGGCCTGCTGCCCACCCATCTCAACCAGCTTCTCCACCAGAGAGGGGGCTGGGTGGTGAGCTGAATGGAGCAGGGCCCGCCAGGGGCTCCCCAGCTCCAGGACTTGGTGCTGGTTTCCCTACCTGAGAAATGGGGACGACTCGGAGGACACCTCTGGATTTCTGGTAAGAGGGACAACACCAAATACTTACAACCAGCAAGGGAGGTGCAAGCCCTGCTCAGCTGTTAATGTTTGCCAAGAAGTCTGTCTGTCCCCCTGCCATCACTATCCCATGGACAAGCCTCGAGGGCAGGCCCTCCCCTAGGACCTGGCACATGGGGGAGTTGGCCAGCCACGGACAGAGGGACCCATCACTGTCCACAGTGGACCCCAGGCACCCCTGCACCCCACGCCTCCCAGGTCAGGATCCCTCGGCACACTCTTGGCCTGACGGTGAGCACCCTGGGGGCATGTGGGCTGAGACAGGTCCCCTGTACCCCCACAGGTGGTCCCTGCCCAGGCCCTCTCTCAGCCCTGGGCCAGCTAGGCCCTGCGAGAAGGCTGTCCTTCCCAGGCCATTCGCCCTCAAACACAGGTGGGAGCTGGACACCATCTTTGTCACTTTGGGCCTGCAGACATTTCCTTTGGTGGGCTTTGCAGCAGAGGCAGAAGGGAACAGTGGCCAAGCCAGGTGCAGTGGCGTCTGCAACGTCCTGCACAGAGGACTGCAAGCACCCGTACGCAAGGGGAAGGGGGCCGCCCACCCCAGCACCCAAAAGTCCAGACAACCCCAGACCTGGGGCTACACCCACCCACCCCGACATCTGCCCCCCATGTCCTGGTCATCCTCAGAGCCAGGGGGTCCCCAAAGCCCACCGGCCTCGAAGTTACCCAAGAAGCCCAACAGTCCGTGCTCCCCACGGGGGATGGGAAAGTGGATCTGGGGTGTGCTTCCAGGGCCAAGGGAACAGGGAAGGCTGCAGGATGACACCAACAAGGCAAACAGTTTCAGGGCACAGGACACTGGTGACACCCAGCTGCCTGCCAACACCAGACAGGATCCCCACACTGCCTGTGCACTGGGACATGGGAGAGCTCGTCGTGATCAGGCCAGCAGATGGGTTGTTGAGAGAAGACACCAAAGGAAATGAAACCTCGATTATCCACCAGGGCTGTGAGGTGGTGTGACTGAGCGCTGGGCAGGCCAGGGAGCAGGGGTCAGCCACTCAGGCCACTACCTCCTGTACTCAGAGGGTCCTGAGGCCAGTGTGGACTCCTTCCCGAAGGTCAAGTATTGCAGTGGAGGCCCTGGCACTGTGCCCTGGCCCAGGCTAGGCCTTGGGCCTCCGCTCTGCCCACCAGCGCTGGAGTGCAGACAGCAAACTCCCGACACTGTCTGCACTCCCTGTGCCAGGCCCATTCCTGCCAGCTCTGCCACCTGCCGCCCATGGCTTCCACGCCACGGTGCCCGCCCTGACTGGCGTCCCCATTTGCCCCCATTCATTGCTCATCCTAACGTCTTCCTGTGTGTCTGCAGGCCTCAGGCAGGGCCACCTACCAGGGAGGGCCCTGTCTCCTCCACTGGGGCCCCACAGGCCCGGGCTGAGCTGGAATCCAGCCAAACCCACCCCCAAGCCACAAATGCTGTCCCCAAGAAGGGTACCAGGGCAGGAGCAAACAGCAAGGAGCCGAGTGTCGAGTGCAAGCAAAACCCAGAGACGGGCGAGTCCCTGCTGGGCGCATGTTTATCCAGTCGCCTCCAGAGTGGCCACAAGAGCCGTGGCTGTCAGCCTGGGGCAGGGCTCCACTCACTCCCTGGAGGCCAGCTCCCCGACTGCCTGGCCCTGAGGAGTGTCCAGCTGGGGCCAGGTGTCCTCTCCAGCCGAGGTCCTCGTCACTGCCTGGCCTCCTCTGCCTGCCACACCAGCTCACCCGAGATGTAGGTGGCCCGAACATGAAGGGAGTCATCGAGCACCACGAAGTCTGGGTCAGAGCCGGCCGGTGAGGAAAGGGCTGAGGCAGGGCCACTACCCCACCTCCACCTGGAATCCTTCCTCACAACCTGAGGCTGGTGGGGAAACTGAGGCCCAGGGACGCAATTCGTGCAGGACACTCTGACCCATCACAGACTGACAGAGGTGCTGAAACCAAGAGCTCCAACTCCCAGCAGCTGAGGACAGGGACAATGCTCCTTGCAAACCCTTGCCCGGCCTTGTCCTGGACACCAGAAAGCCTGGCCTGACAGACACCAGGGACCAGGCTGAGGCTGGTAGCCAGGCAAGGCCGCCTGGGCGTGGGCACTGGGGAAGACCCACCCTTCCCATCCCATCCCAGGCCCCCAAGAACTCTCACATTTCCAGGCAAAGCCAAGGCTGCCGGGCTGCCCTGCACCAGCCCTCACCTGCATCAGCTCCAAAGTCCAGGGTCCCCTTACACTTCTCCAGCCCCAGCAGCTGTGCAGGGTGCAGGGACGCAGCCTCCAGGGCCGACTCCACACTGCAGCCTGCTCAGGGGACAAAGCTTGGTGACAATCCCCAACCCCCATGGCTGGACCAGCAGCTCCCACACCCCACAGCTCCAGAGCTCCCATCTCAGGGACCTTGTGGCAGGTTAACAAGGACGCCAGCTCTGAGTGTTTGGGGGGACTGCCTGTCATCCCGGGAACGAGTCACTGCACGAGCGCACGGGCAGGGCCTGGGCAAATCGCCAGGGGCCGGTCCATGCCCTGGGAACCCACCAGCCATAGACAAAGGATGCAGGACAGGGCCTGGGTGGGCCCCCCTCTTCCCTCCAGCTTTTCCCAGATGCAGGCGTGGCCCCGACGCGCTCGCTCGGCACCGGCCCACTGACCTGTGGCCTGCAGGAAGTGCCGCACGCAGACGTCCATCGGCGCTATGCTGCCGCTCAGCGTCGTGGTGCCTTGAGAGCAGAGGCCGGGCTCTGAGGGGCTGTGGGCCACCAGGTTGTGGCTGGGGTCCAGTGGGCAAGCAGGGCACATTTGGGTTCTCTCCTCCCACCACAGAGGAGCAGAGGGGCTGTTCTCACAAGGGCAGTGAGTGAGGGGGGTGCCGCTCACCTGCCACGTAAGCCGTCAGCCCGTCCACCTCTACCTCCTGCTGTCCCAGCGTGTGACGGCCATTGCCCAGACCCAGGGCAGGGATGGCATCAGTGACCAGCACCAGCCCTGGGGAGAAGGGAACTTCATGACCTGCCCGCCGGCCACCGTCCCCTCCCCTCCCAGCCCCACCCCGAGGCTCACCCTGGGGATGGGCCCGGTGGGCAATTCGCAGGGCAGCCGGGTTGGTGTGTGTGCCATCGGCGATCATCCCATAGAAGATGCCACGGCCCGGGGGCAGCTGGTCACTGGTCAGGAGCCCCACAATGCCTGGGTCACGGTGGTGGAACTGCACAGGGTCAGGAGGAGACAGGTGAGCAACAGCAGCGCCGAGCCCCCTCCCACCTCAGACCCCCCAAGGGAGCTGGGGAGGCACGCACAGGCAGCATGGCGTTGAAGAGGTGGGTGATGAAGGTGGCTCCACTCTGCACCGCTGCTTCTGCTGCCCGAAGGTCAGCCACCGAGTGCCCTAGGCAGGGGCCTGGACTCAGACTCTGCACCTGGCCCAGGACCCCTGGCCGCCCCCCCATGGAGATGGCCCCACTCACCTAGGGACACACAGATGCCACGTGCTGTCAGCTCCCGGATCACCTCGTGGCTGCGGCCCAGCTCGGGGGCCAGCGTCACAATGCGGACGTTGTCCAGGGTCCCGTAGGTGGCCAACACATCGTGGAAGGCGTTGGCCTCGAAAGAGCGGAGGTGGGCCTCGGGGTGCGCACCCCGCTTCTCCCGGCTGATGAACGGACCCTCTAGGTGCAGCCCTGGGGGAAGGAGCAGAGCGGCTCTAGCAGGGCCCCCACCCCGCCCCGGCCCCGCACCTCACCCCACCACCGTCCCTCCCCAGTTGGGCATCTGGAGGGGGAGGGGCTGCCAACAGGTGCCCCAGGAGCCTCCCAGGGTAGGGTGGGGAGGGGGTCAGCCACTCACCGAGGACCCCTGCCCCATGGGGACCACCACTCGTCACAGGGATCTGAGGAAGGACCTGGGGGGAACCAGCTGTTAAAGCCCTGCCCCCATGGCCCAGTGTCCAAAGGTCGCAGCCCAGCCAAGGTCAGAGATCACAGGTCAGAGTTCAGGGCCCAGACCCCGCTGGCCATCCCTCAGGTATTAGAAGGTGGCCGAAGGCCCCCAACAGTGGCCAGTCAGGAAAAGCACAGCCGCCACAGCTATGGGATCCATGGCCAAGGGCAGGGTAAGGATGGTGGCTGGACTATGCCCTCCACTGGAACTCCCCACCCCAAACAAAACTAAGGGATTTTTAATAGGGTCAAACCCAGGGGTAAAGGACAGGAGGGGGCAGGCAGACTCAGCTCAGCAGGCAGACACGGGGCAGACACTGGGTAGGCACATGCAGTGGGGAAAGAGACCCCACGGGCTCAGGCCTTGGCAGCCTGGTGCCTTGAGAAGCGGGGTGATGGGGACCAACAAAAGAGAGTCACTGAGGAGTAGCTGGGTCCCTGCAGCTCCTGCCCCAAGCGTACCCAGCGGAGCATACGCAGAAGTCACCCGTGGGCCTCTGTGCAAGGGGGAGTTTGAGGCACGGCAGGAAGCAGGTACGTAAGTGGAAGTGTGTGTTCATAAGGCCCTCAGCAGGCGCCAGCCAGGCCTGTCCTCTCTTCTCCCGGGACCCGGTCAGCGCAAGAGAAAGGACCCAGGGACCGACCTGTGACTGTCCCCAGGAAACCCGCCACCAGGCTGGGTGCTCCCAGCCAGTCTGCTGGTGCCTGTTCTCAAGGACAGCACACAGTCAAGTATGCCAGGCAGCTTGGGAAAGCCTCACAACGGAGACACAGGGCACAGCAAACGAGGACAGAGCGAGTGGGGGAAGCCAAAACCCGGAGGATACAAGGACAGAGGAAAGAGCCATCCTTAATACCCTCAAGGTGGTAAGAGGTTTGCATCAATGAAACAACCAAATGTTAGAAAAAGGAACACGGGGCAGGGTAGCGGAGGACAAAGCAAGCACTTCAAAATTAAATGTATGAGCCAGACACAGTGCATACACCTGCTGTCCCAGCTACTCGGGAGGCTGACTGCTTGAGCCCAGGAGTTCGAGGTTACAGTGAACTGTGATCACAAGACTGCACTCCAGAGCGAGACCTCATCTCTACAAAAAATTATAAAATTAGTCGGGCATGGTGATGTGCGCCTGTAGCCTCAGCTACTCAGGAGGCTGGGGTGGGAGGATTGCTTGAGCCTAAGAGTTGGAGGCTACAGTGAGCTAGCTGTGATTGCACCACTGCACTCCAGCCGGGGAAACACAGCAAAACCCTGTCTCTAATAGCAAAATAAAATTAAAAAAAAACAGTTGAGGGGATGTCCAGAAAAGAAAGTCAAAGTCGGTCGGGCATGGTGGCTCAGGCCTGTAATCCTAGTACTGTGGGAGGCCGAGGCGGGAGGATCGCTCGAGGTCCTCGCAGGAGTTCGAGACCAGCCTGAGCAAGAGCGAGACCCCGTCTCTACTAAAAATAGAAAGAAATTAGCTGGACAACTAAAAATATATACAAAAAATTAGCCGGGCATGGTGGTGCATGCCTGTAGTCCCAGCTACTCGGGAGGCTGAGGCAGGAGGATTGCTTGAGCCCAGGAGTTTGAGGTTGCTGTGAGCTAGGCTGATGCCAGGGCACTCTAGCCTGGGCAACAGAGTGAGACCCTGTCTCAAAAAAAAAAAAAAAAAAAAAGAAAGTCAAAGAGAAAGAAAATGAAAAGAAAAAGTAGGGACCCCATCCAGGAAGCCCAATAGTGGGCTAACAGGACTCCTACAAAGAGACAACACAGAAACCGGAAGGAAAAAAATCATCAAAAAAGTAACACAAAAAAGGCAAAAGAACAAAACTGAAAATTGAGCTTCCAGATCGACAGGCCTGCCAACAGCCAGCAAAACAGATGAACTCCCCTGTCCCCACAGCATGCCTCGCTGAGACTTCAGGATCCAGGGACAGAGGAAAGATTCCTTAAGCTTCCAGAGAGAAGAAATAGGTCAGAGATCAAATAGTTTCAGACTTTTCATTTGCAGTCCAGGAAGTTAAAACACAACACAGCAGTACCTTTAGAATTCTAGAGGAAAAAGACTTCTAACCTAGAATTCTATCCCAACGAAGCCATCAGTCAAGAGAATAAAGACTTTTCAGTCCTTCAAGATCTCAAAAACTTGACCTCTTGTGATCCTTTCTCTGGAAGTTACTGGACGATTTCCTCTACCAAAATGAAGCAAAGAGAAAGACATCAGACCCTGGGCGTGAGAGATGCAGCAGAAAGAGGCCAGGGGACATCCCCAGGTGAGGGGAAGGGAGTTCCCGGGACAGCCAGTGCTGGGAGAGCAGGTCCCAAAAGCTTCTGCAGAAACACAAAATTGACAGACCCCATGGTGAGTCTACATAGCCCGACAGAGTGGGTCAATGGGTAGGAAACTTGGAATCGAGCTAGTAGCTAACAAATTAAGGAGACAACATTGACTCCAAGGAAAGCAGGGTAAGCAGGTAAGAAGACATAACTGCGCCACGCGACTTTCAGAGTCCTGCTGCCTGATCCACGCGGTGGTACCTGGGGAGGACGAGGGGACAGAAAAGGATGAGAGGGCTAATCTTCAACTGTCCTGGTGGGAAGCCACAGAGGCTGCCTGAAACTAAAGAGCCGAGTGGAGATACCAGCTTATTTTTTAGAGACATGGGGGCAAATTCCAAAGAGTCATTTGAGTTGAAAGTGACTGTCCCTAGGGTTGGAACTGGTTGGGACAAAGGGCTGCTTTTTCCTAAGAAGCCAGGTGGATATACAAGTCCACTAAAGATTAGGGAAGAGATAAAGGCTGAGTTTTTCCAGAGCCTTAAAGAGGGAAAGCAAAGGAGCACTAAGTAGAGGGTGTGCAGAGCCAGAGGCAGAGCCCGGCTGCCACCCTGAGGAGGTGCCTGACCTAGCTAGGCTCAGCAAATAGGCTTGAAGCAGAGAACAAGGTAATCAGATCTGCCTCTAGGTAGGGCAGCAAAGGGCAGGGCCAGAGGATACCACCCCAAAAGGAGCAGGTGGTCTCAATGGACCGAACACGACAACAAAAAACCTGGGTAACATCCGGCAAAGCTGCCATCCAATTCCACCCTGGGTGAAATGGGCCCTGGAGAAAGGTGGGGGATGAGCCAAGTGAAGGCTCGTCTGGTTTCTAAGATGACACAGCAGTAAGTTTTCAAATCCAGAGCCCCATACAATTTCCACCCTCAACAGTTTCACGCTCCACCTCCCAAGGCCTTCATCCGGGAAGTGTTTGACAAGGGTCTATAGGGTACCTGGACTGCAGCAGATATGGGAAGAAAACGTGCTACTCGCCAGACTCCTGTTCCTAGGGACGAAGAGCAGGCAGTTCCTCCTGTGCACAAGCATGGGCAGTATGCCCGGCATGGCGGGCAGCTGGGCAAGGCCTGGCCAGGGAGGCCTGGAACCAGCTGGCCACCACAGACACCAGGGGAAGGCCTTCCAGGCAGAGAACCCGGGGCAGGAGAAGGGAGTGTGCCTGGGGAGAGAGAAGGCTCAGCAGATAGGAAAGGAATGCTGCAGGGTGGGGGCAGGGCCGGGGGTGACCTGCTGAGTCCCAGATCTTGGAAGTCACTTGGGCAGGGCCCATAGCCTGGGAGAGCAGCTGGGAGAACCAGGCACCGGTCTGAAGCCGGAAGACAAGTTTGGTTTTTCGACACCTGAGTCCGATGGGAGAGTGGTGGAAAATCCCAGAAAGACATCCATAGCTGAGATTTACCAAGTGCTTAACCAAGCCCAATGCTGAGCCCAACGCAACAATGCTGTCATGGAGATGGTAACTGTTCCCGTTCTCGCTCCAGGTTTGAGGAAACAGGGTCAGAGGGAGTAAGGTTGTCTGGGGTCTTCCAGCAGACAGATGAAGTCAGATGCCAGGACCAAACCCAGGAAGCCCGACCCCAACAGCTCCCTGGTCTGACTCTGCGTCCCATAAAGGGACCCTGTGGACAGGGTCATCACAGCCCTGCAATGAATCCTGTAACTGAGAAACAAAACAGCTGGGGCAATCAACAAAACTAGAACATAGTAGACTGAAGTATTAACAGTGTCAATTTCCTAAACTCCCTAACTATCGTGGGTGCATACGAAAACACCCATGTTTTTAAGAAATAGTTAAGTATTAAGGAACAAACAGACATAGTGTATGCAACCCACTCCCAAACAGTTCGGAGAAAAGACAATAACATACCTACAGCCAGCACGAACCTGAATAATAAAGCGCAGCAGAGAACCTGGATAAAAAATAAACACTTAAAAGAAAGCCAAACCGAGGACAACCGAACTCCTCCTAGGGCGAAGGAAAGTCCAAGGGGGGCGGATGCAGGCAAGAGCCGCACAGGAGCCGGAGAGTCCCAACTGAGTCACAACCACAGACAGGTTGGGGAGGAAGAGCCTGACCGGTGACTGGTGTGGCAACCAGGAAGTCCCCACAACATCGGTCAGGGGGCGCTTTCTGAAGCACGGAGGCAGGCAGCGAGCAGAGTGGGGAGGGCCTGCGCAGGTCGGGGTGCTGAGCCAGCAAGTGTGGGAACAGCGGCCAGGCAGACGGACAAGTGATGGAGAAAGCCCAGCGGCGGGACCTCAGGCCCAGGGGGAGGGAGGCGAGAGGGAAGGCCAGGCCCGGGTGCCACGGGGCGTGAGCTGGGGCAGGAGGGTATGAGGTTTGAAAATGAAGGGGCTGGCTGCTCCTGCAGGCCTCTTCGGTCCCCTTCGCTGGAGGCCGAAATCTGACCTCACCTTGTGATAAACCTCCGGTGGGGAAGTGACCAGGGTGGGGCAGAAGGAGGTGACACCATGCGACAGGATCCTCCGAGCCACCAGGGCGACCCCCGAACCCACGTCCTCCGTGGCCTGGGAGAAGTCAACACCAAATCCACCTGCCACCACAAAAAAGTCGGGGTCGCACGGTGCTCAGAGCTCCCCCCGAGCCCCCTGCCCCGCCCCGGGCCGCACCGTTGATCTGCACGTCGATGAAGCCGGGCGCCAGGATGCGGCCCCCGCAGTCCCGCTGCTCGTCGGCCACGAGCCGTTCCTCGAAGAACAGCTTCTCCGGGTCCAGGATGCGGCCCCCGCGTACCCACAGATCCTCCCTAAGGACGGAGCGGCGGGCGCTCGGATCGCCGCCCGACCCCGCGGCCCCCGCCCCGCCAGCCCGCGCCCCAAGCCGCGCACCTGAGCAGCGCCCCGCCCCGCAGGATGCGGCAGTTGGTGAACTGGAGCACCGGGGCCCGCGCCGCGCCCTGCCAGGCGCGCATCCTGAGCCGCGGCGCCGCGAGCCCGCGGAGGCGAATCCCGCGCCCGCGACCAACCGGGAGCCAGGGCGCCGTCGCGCCCACGTGACCCTCAGCTGACTGGGCCGTCGCGCCACGTGACTGTCGCGCCCACGTGATCGCGGGGCCCACGTGACCGGCAGAGCCCAGCGGCAGCCGCGACGCGGCGCTCGCTCGCCGCCCCCCCCACCCCCCACAAGCGGCGCAGACACGGGCTCCAGTCACAACCGAGAACTTTATTGACACAGCTCCGGCCGCGGGCCGCACACCGCCCCAGGCCCGAGGGCGGGGCTCTGCCCACGCATCCCAGCAAACGGGCCCGCGGCGCAACTACTGGGGTACTATATAGGAGGGAGACGAGGGCTGCTCCACAGACGGATGGACAGACCGGCTCTTTATAAATAAACATCCAGTGAGAGGGAATGACAGCTCTAATGCACCCTTACACACAGCACTCTGGGGTCCCCGCCGGCGGCGGGGTCAGGGGCAGCCGGCGGCCACGGCACGGGGCGGGGGCGGGGCGGGCAAGGACGGGCACTAGGACACTGCGCATGTACAAGACCGACTACGGGGGCGCCCCGTGCTGCGTGCCGGGCTGTTCGTTCTGGAATGAGGAGGGGTGGTCTTTACATCGTATTCTGTGGCTGGTGGGCTCGGAGTGGGGCTACTTTGTAGAGAGGATGAGGGCGACGATGAGACCGTAGAGGCCGAGCACCTCAGCGAAGATGAGGATCAGGATCATGCCGACGAACAGGCGCGGCTGCTGGGCAGTGCCCCGCACCCCGGCGTCCCCCACAATGCCAATAGCGAAGCCGGCCGCCAGCCCGCTCAGGCCCACACTCAGGCCCGCGCCCAGCTGGAGGAAACTCCTGGGGGGAGAAAAGACACGGACCTGCCGTCAGTAGCCGGCGGGCCAGGGGAGCACGGCCGCGGGGTCTCCCGCACCTGCCCGCCGCCCCTGCCCTCCGCCCTCCAAGCCGGGCAGGGCAGACCCAGCACTCACCTGTACAGGTTGATGCCCTCGTTCAGGGAGTTGGCGATGAGCACAGCCACCACCAGGCCGTAGATGGCGATGATGCCAGCCATGACCACCGGGATGATGGACTTCATGATCAGCTCCGGCCGCATGACGGACATGGCCGCGATGCCCGTGCCGCTCTTGGCAGTGCCATAGGCGGCCCCCAGGGCTGTGGGAGGGGGACGAGGTGAGCCCAGAGCAGCACACTGGCCACCTGGGGGCTGGAGGGGGCGCCTGTGGCACAGCTGTGAGTTATCCCAAGTAACCACACGCAGAGGGAGCTGCAGAAGGCACCCTGCCAGGACAGCCACTCCCCCCTTACCCCTACAGTCTAGCTCTTCCTCCAGCAGTGGTCTTTACAGCCCTCTGGCCTACTGGGGCTCCCCGCTCTGCTGTGCAACCCTAGCCTGCGCTCCCCAGCACTGCCCAAGCCTGCTGCACCGACCCCATACTCCTTGGGAGCCTCAATACAGCCACCCACAACCTCAGGCAGCCCAGACACATGGTGAAGAAGGCAGCTGGGGCCCCAGGAGCCTTGCCTGGGATTCTGAGCACCCCTGTCCCACCCAGAGTCCCTGGCACTCAAGTCAGGAAAGCCCCGGGAAAGTACTAAGTTGACTGTATCTCAGCAGCCCAGACGTTGGGCCAGGGTCAGCCAGCCTGCCCTTATGGCTATTGCCCAGGGACAACATGCTGGAAGAGCCACCACAGGCTAGATGGCATGGCTACTGCCACTGGGTGTGACCTCAGGGTCAGAGGCAGCCAACCTGGTGACTCCGGCCCCACTAGGCCAGAGCTTCCTTGACTCCCTGCCCAGCCCACCAAATTTCCCAAGATGCCGAGCCCTAAACATGCTACAGGGAAGGCTGACGGCTCTTCCACAAATGGCAGCTCTTAGCACCCTCGGCCACGTAGCAGGCCCTGGACAGATTAGAGAATCTTCTCTACTAACCAGACAGGAGAAAGGGAGCCAAGGACAGGACAGGGCTGTCTTAGTCACCACCCAGCCTGATCACGAGGCCTTGGGCTCAGAAGCCTGGCTGGGCCACCTGAGCCTCCCACAACATCGGTACAGGGGAGATGAGACTTTAGGGTGCCCTGTTTCCTCTGGAGCTGTCCCTCCCCCTCTCCAAAAGGGACGCTGCCTTCCTTTTCAGGAAGTTTTTTTCCCTTGCTGGCCTCGAAGTGGAGAATGTTGACACAGAATAGAGACATGGTGGGGCTCAGATGGCTCCTCTTGATGTCTGCCACCTGCCCTCCCGGGCTACACCACAGGGACCTACTAAGCTGCTTGAGCAGGCTGTATTGAGAGCCCTGTGCCCCATCTCTGCCCAGGGCACTCATGCCATGGTCCTTTTGGGGGAGCAGATGGATACCTGGCCTGACCCACAGAAGACAACGTAGGTCAGAGGCAGAAGGAACAGGACCACCCCAGCCATTCCTCTGCACATTTTATTCATCTCTTTGGGCCACAAATGATGCCTACTCTGTGCTCAGCACTGAGCAAGAGTGAAGTCAGAGGGGCTCTCCTTCTGGGGCTCAGAAGACACACGTACAGTGACCTCCAGACCTGGCAACACATCACAAGAGAGTGGGGAAGAGGGTGGGGGGGGGAGTGGGAGGAAGCCGAAATGGCAGTGAGCAAGGAGTCGCAGGAAGACAGAGTAAGACGACAAAATGACTCTGGACAGCGTATGTGGAGGGGCCAAACAAGATGGCGCAGGCCAAGCAGGCCAAGATGGAGGAAGGAGGCCGGGGCAGCCACACGGCCTCCCCCACACCATCCCTAAAGTGGCCAGACATGAGTGACTTCTGCCTGGGCCCCATCTTCGAGGGCCTGTCCTGGAACTCTCCTAGTATTTTGGAGGCTCTCCTGTATTTTGGGGGCTCCCACTGCAGGCCCAGTACCACGTCAGGCAGCATCATGTATGCGGCAAGAGACCAGAGCATGGCTCACACCCGTGGGGACATGTTACTGAACAGGGAGAGCACAGGCTGCAGCAGCATCGGGTGGGAGGCTGAACAGAGGGAACTCAGCGCCAGCGGGAGTGGGACCCCGCGAGGCCAGCGCCCAGCAGAGCAGGCAGTGCGCCGGGCCCTCGCCTACAGAAGGCAGCAGGGGAATCATGTAGCTGGTGGGGCAGGAGAGGGCGGCAACCTGAGGAACAAGGAAAGAAACCAGGATGACCAGCAGGAGCCAGAGCAACAGGAGCTAAAACCAGACCAGCCTGGAGGGCCCTAGGTATTAGCTCTGCCAGGGCTGCAGAAGGCAGACCTCACACCAACGACAGATTGAGCGAGAGACAGAGTGGAGGCAGGAGGCAGCTCCAGGAACACAAGCACCAAAATGGGGTGCCCACCAGGAGGGAGGAAGTCACAGAAAATACGGAAAGGGAGCAAATGACAGCTTCTTGGAAGACATGATGAAGAAAGCATCAACAGGATGTTTGTCATAGGGAAAAAGGGGAAGCTGGACAGTGGGATGAGGAACGGGGGGCCTGAAAGTTGTGCATGGACCTCATTGGGTTTAAGCCGAGTCCTAGGCGGGCAGTACCAGGAGCTGGGACAGAGCCTGAAGCCAGCCTGGCAGCAATAGCAAGGGCCGCAGGAGGACGGAGGGGCTTGTTCCCGTAAGCAAAGGAGATGAAGACAAGTCCCAGGGAAAGACACGTCTGGAGGGCAGAAACGAAGTCAGAAGTTGACCTGATAGGCCAAGTGAGAGGCTCGCAAACCACAGGGCCACAGAGCCCCACATGAGGAAAAGGAGTGGAACTGAGGATAGAGAGGAGCCACACGGGGGTCACACCAGGAGCTGCAGTGGAAGGAAAGGCCTAGGCCACTGATACCCTGTCCTCAATTATTTCCAGACACCTGAAGGCCAAGCTCTGTTGCAAAAGCACACGTAGGTTCTTGACACAGAGGGGAGCAGGAAGCTGGGTGCACAGAAAGGGCTCAACGAGCAAACTCAGGGCTTCAGGAGCAAGGAGTGACAGCCAGACCATGAGTCCCATATGGGCAGGGCTCATTTGTCTGCTGATGTGCCCAGCACCTAGCGTGCTGGTAGGAGCTCAATCAAAATCTGCAGATGGATGAATGCATGGCAGCTACAGCAGCGTCTACAGGTGGCCAAGCACAGGAGAGTCTCGGGAGGCATTCTAGGGGCAAAGAACAGCCCCCTTGCCTGGGGGCTGGGTGTGTGGCAGCACCTGAGGAAGCCCTGGAGGTGTGGAAAGAGCAGGCGGTGCCTGGGAGGGAAGGGGAAGTCTAGACCATTTCTCCCACCACAAATGACCCCTGACTTGCACGTGATTGGAAGGGCAGGGCTAGCTCAGCCACAAATGACTGGCAGACAGGCCCAGGCAGACGGAGGCCCCCAACAGAGCAGAGTCCCAAGCCCCCACCCCACAGGTGTTTACAGGCAGCAGAGACTGTTTGGAGTTCAAACCCTCCACATACCTGAATTGTGAGCCTCCCCCACTCTCACCAGGGAGGGTGTGGCAGGGCGAGGTCATCAAAGCCTAAAACCAGACCTAACCGAGGAGGCGGAGACCAGACCAGGCCAGACCAGTCCACAGGAGCTGAGACTAGGTCAGAACTTACCTCCCTGGGTCCCGCATTCCTGGGCCTAGCCCAATCGCTCTTCTCCCCGGTAGACCAATTTCCACTAAATTTGACAACCCAGGACTGTCAAGGCCCAACTTCAAAAGCAAGGTGCCATGGAGAACCCTGGAAGCCCCTTCTACAGGCCCAGGGCAGCCCCTCCCAACTCCAGGCCTCAGGAAGGAAAACTGAAAGTCATTCATTCATTCATGCATCCATCCATTCGTTAGGGCCAGAAGTGGAAGACTCCCTCCTAACGAACAAGACCAAACCCTGTAAATTTGACACCCCATGCCACTCTCTCACCCGCCCCAAAGCACAGACGCTCAGCAGCAAGCGTCCACACACACAGCCAGCGCTGATAGCGGCCGGCCTTCCTCTCCCCCCCTCCATTTCCATACACTCCACCCCTGTGTCCCTGAGGGCTCTCAGGACCCACCCCTCAGCCCAGCTTTCTCAACCAACCCACACGACAGGGCTATTGGGAAACCATGACACCTCTAACCGGAAGCACCTGTCTCTGGTACAGGCCCACCTGACCCCCGCAGGGGCCCGGCCGCCACACAGGCGAGGGCTGTGGACTTTCGCGGGGACACGGGCTCCCACCGGCCAGGGAGCACCAGGGACTCTCCTCCGAGGCGCTCCCGGGCCCGACCCCCGCCGCTGCCGCCGCCGCCCACGGACAAGGAGCTTTCCGAGGCGTGATGTCACACCTGCCTGCAGAAATGGGGGGGGGGGGGTGCGGAGCAGGCGCAGGACCGCACGCCGCCCCCCGCGCCCCCACCCCAACCTCCCTCTCGCCTCTGCTGGGGCTAAGATGGCAGCGGCGCCGCCGCCCCACCCCCGCACCGACACGGCCGGCCGGCCCGCCGGCCCGGGACCCCCGGGAACCCCGAGGCCCGCATCCTAGCCTCCCGCAGCCCTCGGGGCCCCGACCCCCGCCCGCAGTCACGCGAGCCTGGGCCCCCCAAACAGCTCGGGATTACGTCAGAGTGACGTCACACACCGAACCCCCGCGAACTGCGGGCACGAGCCCCACGCGCGCCCCCGGCGCCCCCTACCCCGCGGGTCCCTCCTGCCCCGGCGCTCACCGCTGAAGATCATGGCGGACGAGGCGCCCATGACGGCGAAAAACGAAGCATACTCGGGGCTCTTGGTCTCGGACATGTCTGCGGGTGGGCAAGGGCGAGCTCTGCGGACCGAAGCTGGGGCGAGCGCGGGCAGGGTGCGGTGGGCGGGCGCGCAGGCGGGCGGACAGGCGGCGGCGAGGGCGACCGGCCCAGCAGCTGCTGCGCTCTAAATACCAGCACCGCAGAACAAAATGGCGGCCGCGGCTGCGTCACATGACCCGGGCCACGCCCCTGCGGGCCGTACCACTTCGCGCCGGCGGGGGAGCCACGGCCTGGGACACCCGAGCGGCCCGCTGACCGTCCCCGGGCTGCGCTGCCAGCCTGTCGGCCTGGCTCTGGCGCCCGGCCCCGCGCCCTCGGCCTCTAAGGGTGCGCTGCTGGGCGCCGCCGGCCTTTCGAGCTCGCGGGTTGGACCCGTCCGGCCCCCGGGCCGGGGCGGGGCGGTAGTGCAACATTACCATATGGGGCGGGGCCTGCGGGTGCCCCGCCTCCTCTGCGGCTGCGCTGCGCCCGCGGGGCTCGGCTCCCGGGGACGCCTTCTCGCTCCCCGGCGCGGAGCCCCGGGCCCTCCCGGCCCGCAGGGTTCTCACGGCCTTGCCCCGGGCCAGCGCCTGGCTCCGCGCCCCAGGAAAGGCGCGGGCTGGAGCACGGTCTCCCGGGATCTCTCCACGTCCCCTGGGCCGAGCTAAGCGTCTGAGACCCCGAGTGCGGGGCGCTGCCGCCTCCGCTCCGGCGGGGAAGGGCCCCGGCCCCCGGCCCCTACCTGGGAGTCCTGGCCTGTGGCCGCAGCCCTGCGGTGTTCCCGGTCACCTCCCTCCACCATGTCCCCAGTCTCCTCCAGACCCACCATCCTCAGACCCAGTGGTCGGTGACTTCACCCCTCGCTTCCGAGAACAGGGAGTCCCCTCCCCAACGTCGTTCCTCCCTTGGATCTGGCACGCAAACATTACTTGAGGGGTGTTTCTGCCCTTCAGGGTGCAGGCGTGACTGCTCTCAAGGCCTGTCGGTGCTGCGCCGTGTGGAGGCCCCCCGGATTTCTGCACGTTCTGGCGTCCGGGTTCTCCTGCCTGTCTGTCCCTTGACCCCGCACAAAACCCGCACCTGCAGGGCCACCTTTCTTTCCAGAGCACCCTCGAAGCGGGGATCGGCTCCCCACGCCGTACAGGCATCCCCGCCAGGGCTGACACTGCCCTGCTGACACCCCTGTGGCAGTCCCCGCACCCCAGCCAGATGTCATCTCCATCCGCCAGCTCTGGCTCCCGTGTCCTCTCCATCCCATCCCTTTCAGGAGCCCTGGGCAGCTGCCACCAGGCCTGGGGCTCCCTTGAGCCCTCAGCCCTCAGCCCTCAGCCCTCAGCCCTCAGCCTAGGTTAGGGCACTCCCCCTCAGTGGCCTGGTTGCCATCTCATCAGCCTCTTGTAGGCTGTGGGGTCACCTTCCCTGGCCTGGCCCTCCAGCTGGCCGTTCAGCCCCACCTTCCACAACAGGAACCGCCCTCAGGCCCTTTCCACCTGGCTAGGCTGGGTCTGCCACTTTCTGAACTTGCAGCCCACAGAGGGGCCCAATCCGTCCCTCCGGTTACAGAGGGAGGGAGCAGCAGTTAGGCCAGAAGCCCTTCCTCCACCTCCCTCTCCTGCCTGGCTCTGGTCTCTGAAAAGAGGAATCTTCACTCTATGTCTCCACCTCTTCCTTCCCTCCCCAGCCCCTTGCCCTTGCCAAGGTCACTGGTGATGACCATCTCTCTAAGCAGAGGGACATTTGTCAGGCTGAGTGGGCCTCTGTGCTGCCCACTTCTCCACACCCTCTCTTCCCTCTCCTGCTGACTTGCTACGGCTCAGACACCTCGTTCTTCCTGTGGCCACAGGGCAGGCCCAGGCCCATAGCCTCGGCTGCACCGCAGGTCCTGGGTGTCTCCAAGGCTCCCCGGCTTTGCCCTTCCCCTGAGTGATCCCATCCTCCCATGGCTTTGTCCTCCATCTTGCACTGTCCTGTCCCTCACCTGCACCTGTCCAGCCTGACCACTCTCTGAGTGAGGGAACATCCGGTGCCTGGCCCATCACTCCAGGCACGTGGGGTACAGGGCCAGAGAAGCCCATGCCAGGGAGGTGCCACTGGCTCCAGGCCAGAGAGGCCGAGTGCAGGAGGAGAATTCAGAGCGAGGAGAGGAAAGGCAGCAGTTGAAACAGCGCAGCCAAGCGCGCAGGAGTGAGCAAAGTGCACTTAACCGCGCCATGGGTGAAATACCCAGACGGGACGTCAGGGAGGCTGTTCCCTGGGCAGGATAGGGAGCAGGTAGGCTTACTGGCGTCACCGCCCTCTCATTTCCTGCTTCAGTTCTGGCGTGAGAGCTCACGCTGGGTCTAGTGGGGCTACTGACACCTCGAACCAGCGTGTCTTAAGCTGAGCTCACCCCCCAGCCCATCACCACCAGCGTCCATTCAGTTATTCCCACGCTGGCAAAAGCTGCGCACACCAGCAGCCCTGTGACACCACTGCTCCTTCCGCCTCCCTCTTAATTACTCAGGAGTCCCAAGGTCTGCGCCTCCCAGCTCTCTGCTCTGCTCTCCCCCACCGTTGCCGGCCTGGGTCTTCTCACCTGCTCTGCCTGCCCAGTCCCACCTCCCCAACCCCCACTCACCCAGGTCTTCACTCTGAACCACAGGATCTTTCTAACCGGCACTTAGTGGCACAATCACAGCTCACTAGAGCCCTGAACTCCTGGGCTCCCAAAGTGCTGGGATTATAGGCATGAGCGACTGTGCCGGCCCTCCCTCCTTCCTCAGAGAATGCAGCTCAGTGTTTAGAACACTACCTTCTCCACGAAGCCCTCCTACCCTCCCTTTCTTCCCCTCTTCCTCTCCGCCAGGCACCTCCCTTTCTGGGTGCCCCTTTCTCACTCCGTGTTACTATTTTCCACCCACTGCTTCCCCATTGCAGGGCTCTGTGCCTCTTTCTGTGCCCCTGGCCCCTGGGGCAGGGTGCCCTGACATCTAGCTAACATTTACTGAGCATCGAGGTGTGCCAGCCTGTGGGTAACAGCACATTTCACTCTCACTGTCACCATCATTTCGTGGACACAGAAACAGGCCCAGGGAAGTTAAGAGCCTTGCCCGGGTCATGGGCGGGCAGCCGGTGAGTGGCGGAACTGAAACTCAAGCCCCAGGGCCTAGGCCTGCCACTGTGCAGGCCTTGGCAAACGGCTAGTGACCAGTGGAGGGGCTGGCAGGACCCAAGCCTCCTTCCCCCTGGTGTCCCTAGCACTAGGCAGGGCCCTGGGGTGGAGTGGATGCTGGGTGGGGGTAGCAAGGGGCTGAAGACCGGGATGGCCGGGACACACATCTCTCTTCTCTCTGGTAGCTACTTCCCCCTGGTGTGCAGTCACAGGTCACGAGCCCCAGCCCGGCCCTGCTTCAGCAGGCGCGGGGACTTCCAGGAACTGGGGGAGAGGTTTCGGGCAAGTCGGGTCAGAGACCCCCGTGGGGCAGTAGAGGGAGATGTGCGGTGGGGTCCTGAGATGCTGCAGGCACTTTGCAGAGGCCGAGGAAAGGTGGGGGGCGGGGAAGAGACCAGGGGTAAAGCCCCCAGTGGCTTCAAATGATTGGAAAGATGAACACACCCCCAGAAGCTTCCAGAGAAGAAGGAAGGGCAGGCAGCAGCCCCACACAGACGGAGGGCCCTGGCGGGGAACTTCTCCCCGTGGACAGCCTGTTCTGAGTCACCGGGAAGACACCCAGAGGCGCCCCACACTGAGATGGCAGCCGGACTCTCCACCTGGCTACACCCTGCGGCCAGGCAAGGCTGGGAGGATACGGAGCGAGGATGCCATTGTACTATTCTGGGGGGTGGTAATAACTAAAGGTGGGGTTTTTTTATAACTAAAAGTTAGGTTTATAAAATGACACAAGGTTCTTTTTTTCTCTTGTTGGTAGAGATAGGGGTCTTGCTATATTGCCCAGGCTGGTCTCAAACTCCTGGCCTCAAGCCATCCTCCTGCCTCAGCCTCTCAAGTAGCTGGGATTACAGGCTCCAGTCACCATGCCTGGCATAAGAATTTTTTTTTTAAGTAAAAACTGTGCTATAGGCAAATACAACTCAGTGCAAGTAAGACCCACCACCAGCCACCGTTGCTCCCTGCAACGCAGGTGCGGTCGAGGGCGGCAAGGGGGTACGAAGAATCCCCAGCTGTGCCCGCTGGACGCCAACACCGAGCGGGGTGAGAGAGCAGAGGCGGATGACTGGGCAGACCTCAAGGACAGGGCAGCTCCCCCTTCTAGCTCACGCCAATTTTGAGGGTTGACACAAAAGGGCCGGAGGACAAGACCAGACGGGGCAGGCAGGGAGCCCCGTGGCCCTGACCACCAGGGGGGCGTGGAGGGAGGATCCAGCGCCTGGACTGGGCTGGGCTCAGGGAGCAGGTTCTCAGAAAGTGCCAATGAATCCTCAGCCCTGGATGGCCAGGGGGCGCCGCATCTACTTTGGCCCCACGTCTGGCGTGGGGGTACACCTGAAGGCCAGGACGACTTCCTCACATTCCACCACCAGGGCTCGCACCTCCAGCCCCGTCTGCCTGCAACCTGAACCCACGCACTGGGCTGCAACCGAGCACCCGAGCGCCAGGCACTGAGTGCACAGTGAGGGTGCCCTGCACTCGGAGAGCTGGCACCCACACAGGAGCAGCGGCCCCCAGGGGCCCGGCCAGCGCTAAGCCAGAAATGTGCTTGCGAGAAGCAGAGGTGGTACACGGGGGAGGGTCCCCAGAAGAGGTGATCTTGGGATGGGGACTTAGAAGATGAAGGGGGTTTTGAGCAGGGAAGAGACACGATCCAGTTTATATTTAAATGAGTCATAAGCCATTCCAACCACGGAGCACGGGCCGCTGTGAATGAGCCTGAAGCAGGTGGCCACAGTTCACCGTGGAAGGGTCCCTACGATGCGGGCGGGGGACAGGAGGCAGGGCAGAGGAGAGGGCACAGGTGCGCTGCCCGCAAACACACGCACACACACGTGGTTCCTGCGGGTGGTCCGGGTTGGGGAGACCAGCGTCCCACTCGTACGTCTCCGTTCTGTATTCATCTTCTACTAGGTGCACATTTCACCTTTCCAAAAACCCTAAGATGGAGAGAAATGGGGAGCAAATGCTTTCAGGGGACAAGCTTCCCTCCCGAGACAGGGAGAATGCCGTGGAACCACCTAGAGGGACCGGTTGCACAACACTCCAAATTCTGTGCGCTTTAAGATGGCTAATTGTATGTTACACAAATTTCACTTCAGTTTTTGAAAAAGACAATAAAACAAAGGAGTTCCATGACAGGCCGAGGGGAGGCTGTGCCCGCCAGGGGCCTGCGGGAAGGCAGGTGGGGGGA
>CM052448.1:1539951-1634365 GCA_028533085.1 Varecia variegata | reverse complement strand
AAGGATTGCCCTGGACAGACACCAGTGGCACAGGCAGGACCACCCGGGTGGGCTTCCACTCGTGCTGCTGTGCCAGGTGCCCAGGAGGCTGTCGGTCTCCAGGCGGGGCGGTGGGGAGACTGGCAGTTATAACAGAGGGTCTCGGCTGGGCGGGGGCCTCGGGGAAGCCTCCTGGGAAGGGACAGTGCACACAAAGGCCAGAGCACAGGCTCTCGGTTCATCAGAGGAACTGACAAGAGCTGGCGCCAGCGAGCACCTGGAGGCTGAGACTCAGGCCCGGCCTCCCAGCTGCCCCCCAGCAATCACCTGAGGGCGCAGCAAGAAAGTGCTCCTGTTAGGTGGCAGCAGAGGAGGATGTGTCCATCCTCATGGCCAGTCTGGGTAAGAGAAATCGGAGAGGACAGAGTGGACAGAGGCAGCTTCACGGACGGCAAGCAGAGTCCCACAGTAGCCACGGGAAGGGAGTGAGGGGCACCGGGCAGTCTCACTGGGAGGAACTGGACAGGGAGGGGACATCTGTTCTGGGTTTGAAGGAAAAAGGTGTTCGGCTGGGCTTGGTGGCTCACGCCTTTATCCCAGCACTCTGGGAGGCCGAGGTGGGAGGATCACTTGAGGTCAGGAGTTTGAGACCAGCCTGAGCAAGAGTGAGACCCCGTCTCTACCAAAAATAGAAAAAAGTAGCCAGTATGATGGCCAGCGCCTGTGGTCCCAGCTACTCGGGAGGCTGAGGCAGGAGGATCACTTGAGCTCAGGAGTTTGAGGTTGCTATGAGCTGTGATGATGCCACTGCACTCTAGCCAAGGTGACAGGGTGAGACTCTGTCTCAAAAAAGGAACAAAGGTGTTCCATTTTTCTTTATATTATATAGATACACAATTAGAATATAAGATATTAGAAAGGACATTAATATTGACTTATGTCAACTTCCAAATAAAATATTCTCATTTTGAATGAGAGACATGAGTTTGCTTTTTGATATTGGGTTTTGCAAATGAAAGAGATCATACAATTTTTTAAGAGACAGGGTCTATGTTGCCCAGGCTGGAGGGCAGTGGCACGATCACAACTCACTATAACCTCAAACTCCTGGGCTCAAGCCATCCTCCCGCCTCGGCTTCCTGGGCAGCTGGGACTACGGCCGCACACCACCATGGTGGGCTCTTTTCTCATCCATGGGATTCCTGACTTTTAACAATGACTCCTGATGGCAGCTCCTGTCCATTCCCCGAACATTAGCTGAGTGCAACCGTGGGACGGGCACCATGAATGGAAGGAAACAAGCAAAACAGGGAATCCTGTGAGCTGCAGTGGCCGATGGCAGCAAACGGAGCACGGTCTGTACCTGTCTCCCCAACGCAGAGAAACTGCTCGCGGGCAGCCTCCACCTGCCGACGCCTCTCTTCGATTCCACCTGACGGGGGCAGCGCATTCCGCATCTGCTGCCGCTGCTCCTCCTCCAGCGTCCTGGCAACAGGCACCTGAATTTCCCACCCAGGCAAGCTTTTTCACATCTAGTGTTTCACAGTGATGTTCTGTGAGTTCTCAGTTTTATTTAGGATTCACATTAACAACAGCCAAACACACATCACTAAATCACTCATCTTCACTCTTTCAAAGCTGGATTTGGCTGCAAATCATTTGTTCGCTGTGCAGCCGTCTATTTTTTATTACACTCGTGCGGATGCTCCAAAGTGTCAGTCCAGAAAACTGTTCAAACCCACTAACCAGCCTTCACCAGAACTAAAAGGTAAAATTATTCCTGCAACTTTTTTCCTGTCAATCTTTTCGTTCTCCCTCGGACACGCAGGGAGAGAAACAGGAGCCGGGTGGCGAGGACGGCGGCAGCTTGCCCACGTCCACAGCATCGCAGGACGAGGCGAGGCCTCCTCAGGCCAGGAGCACCTCGCCGGATAAAACACCTTTAACTTGCGACAGTCGGTGAGCCGCCAGGTGACTCTGTGGACACAGCACTCTGTGGTGGAAGGTTTCCTTAGTGTCGTCTCTGTGTCCTGTGTCTACGTGACCCTGCGTCCACTGACTCTGCTTCCGTGGTCCCAAGCAGGGTGATAAATCCCACACAGTTGCGTAAAATGAGTGACTCTGCAAACGTGTGAGGCGTTGTTTTCAGCAACGAATCACGTGACGTGGTAACTACTTCTTGAGCACAATCTGACACTAACATGAAGATCATTAAAAACATTATACCAGATTATTTTTAAAAATCCATACACTTTTCTGCATAACATAGATGTGGCGTGAGGTGCCCGTGAGGCTTGCCTGGCACTCTTGTTTCACGTGGTAATTTTTCCATGCAAACAAGACTCTGAGGCTGAGGAAGAGAACCATCAAGAAGCCAAGCGAATCCACATTTGAGACAGTGGCTACGTTGCCTAATTAACGGCAAAACAATTTTTTGGGCCGGTGTTAATCTTGTTTGATGATATTCTAGACTTTGTAAAAATGTGAGAAAGTAAGTAACTATAAACATTAAATCTATTCCTGGAGGCGGGAAAAACCGGGCCATCTACACGGGATCTGTGGTTTAGTTAATGGCATTGCGTCCACGCTAATGATGTCTTTGTTTTGACGCTGACGTTGGGGGAAGTCGGGCGAGGGCAAGTGGACACCCTGCCACCTCTGCAACTCCTCCTCAAATCGAAAACTTCAAAATAAAAAGGTACGAAAACTAAACTATTAAATATAAAATATTTAAGGAGACTGCAAAGGCCTTCTGGGTTTGGGAAATAGATAAGACAAATTTGAAGGCCTTCTGAAATTGTCAGCATGCTCTAAAATACATTGCACTGAAAAACTCAAAAAATTAAGCATGCCACTTATAAAAATAGAAAACATGGAAATATTTTAGTTCAATAATTAAAACTCTGAAATCCTCATAAAATCTAAAAGAATTCCTCTTATATTATAAAAAATATATATATTTTATATAATATATAAATATATATATATTTTATATAATATATATATTATATATAAAAAAAAAACCTGATTTTTCAGAAGCCCTAAAGGCTACCGTCTGCTTTACCGAATTCATTTTATTTAACAAACTGGTTTTAATTAAGTTAAATTTTGTTGTTTTAAAAATAAATGTTTATTCAGTGCAAAGTGGTGTATTAAAATAATTAAAGAATAAAGATTTAAATGTTTCTCAAAAATAATTCATTAAGCAATTCCATCCAATTTTGGCTATTTTTTTTTTTTTTTTTTTGAGACAGAATCTCACTCTGTTGCCTGGGCTAGAGTGCCGTGGCATCAGCCTAGCTCACAGCAACCTCAAATTCCTGGGCTCAAGCGATCCTCCTGCCTCAGCCTCCCAAGTAGCTGGGACTACAGGCATGCACCACTATGCCCAGCTAATTTTTATATATATATATATATTTTTAGTTGTCCAGCTAATTTCTATTTTTTTTAATAGAGACGGGGTCTCGCTCTTGCTCAGGCTGGTCTCAAACTCCTGAGCTCAAATGATCTACCCGCCTCAGCCTCCCAGAGTGCTAGGATTGCAGGTGTGAGCCACCACGCCCGGCCAAATTTTGTCTAATTTTTAACATCAAAAACTAATAAATAATCAAGAAGAAATAATAGAGAACATTAACAAAATAAATTATGTTCTGTTTGGGAATACATAGTATCAGATAATAGCAAGGACAATGTTTATTTTTTTCTTGAGACAAGAGTCTCACTCTGTTGCCCGGGCTCGAGTGCCGTGGCGTCAGCCTAGCTCACAGCAACCTCAAACTCCTGGGCTCAAGCGATCCTCCTGCCTCAGCCTCCCGAGTAGCTGGGACTACAGGCATGCGCCACCATGCCCGGCTAATTTTTTCTATATATATATATTTAGCTGTCCATGTAATTTCTTTCTATTTTTAGTAGAGACGGGGTCTCGCTCTTGCTCAGGCTGGTCTCGAACTCCTGAGCTCAAACAATCCTCCCGCCTCGGCCTCCCAGAGTGCTGGGATTACAGGCATGAGCCACCACCCCAGCCAAGGACAATGATTAAAAAAAAGAGAGATCCTTTTGTAGTTCACAGGCACGATGATTGGGTTTTCATGCGCATGAGTGAGATGAGCCTCCCTCAAACCTTGCTACGACATTACCCATCGGACGGTAAAAAAAAAAAGAATAAAAAATAGAGACAATAATCACACATACTTTCTAGGTTAGCAGAAAAGTTAGAAAATATTAAATTTAGAGAAACTAAGTATCTCACACACACGCACAGAGCCTGGCTCATGACGTCGAAATCGTGACTAAGTGGCCTCGGCCCTCCGGGGCTGGCTCTCTGGGGCGGCCACACAGAACCTGCCAGACTTTCTCACCAGAAAACCAACCCCCAGCCCAGGAAGTCTGCGGCAGGGCCCCACAGTCAGGCTGCGTTTGGGGAAGGCTGCGGTGTCCCGGTGACAAAGCGAGGACAAGGACGAATACTGCAGGTGCAGCCCCCTGACCCCATTTGGCTGCAGGCCCCGGGGAAGCCCCTGGGGACCCCTCTGGCTGAAGAGACCAGACTTGGACCCCTGGAGTCAACACTACAAGACTGTGTTTAATGAACACCTAAGTTGGTGGCATAGACCAGGGCTGTGGGGTGCGGAGGAGGGGTGGGGAGGGCTGCCTCAGTCAGTAGGGGTGAGCGGGGACACCCCCTCCCAGCCCTCTCCCCTTGGGGACAGCAGGGCAGAATGACACACCCACTTCACAGTTGGGCAAACCGAGTTCCGGACAGGCTTACCAGCTTGCCCAAAGCCACACGGGGTTCTGGTCCTTCCTCCTGAACCACTATGGCCACGTTCAGAGGTGACACAAACAGATGGGCAGAGGAGGAGGACCCCCACACAGAGGAAGAGCAAGCAAACGAGCGGAGCTGGGCACAGGCTCCCCGAATGGTGCTGGCTGGAGCCGCGTGGGGACGGGGCGGGGCAGGACCCCTGGCATCTGCACCCGTGACCCAGGCCTCCGTGGCGCTGGCACAGCCCCTGGGCCTCTGCGTCTCCCCTCTGCCCTCCGTGGTGCCCTCAAGACCAGCTGAAGGAGGTCACAAGGCAGGAGTGGGAGTCCTGGGGTGGGCTGCTCCCTGCAGTGCTGGGTGGCATGTCCTCCCGGGCACCTCCTGTGCACTGTGACCTGCGCAGGGCTCAGGCAGGGCAGGGGCCCAGCCCCTGGGGCTGTAGGGTAGAGAGACACGGAAAGTTCTGGCTTATGCCAGCCACAGCGCCACGACAGGGGCAGAGGGAGAATGTGCACCACACGGGGCCCCCGGGAGGGCCCAGGGCCTGGGGAAGAGGAGGGGCAGTGGGCTGAGGGGTGTGGACAGGAGCCGGGCCCTGGTCACTGCAGTGACAGAGGTGAAACGGGGCAGCCACAGAGGCTGCAGGGGGCTCAGGGAAGCCACTGGGCTGGAGAGGAGGAGGCTGGGAGGCCCCAGTGGTCCCGGCTTCTCTGCGCAGACCCTTGGAGGTGTATCAGGCTGGTTTGGGTCGTTCACAGAGGGCCCCTCCCAGGGCCACCTCTCCAGGCATGAACCGCAGCGAGGCCAGCAAGAGCTTCGGGCCCTGCAGAAACACAAGGACGTGAGGTCAGCCCCATCCCGCTGGCCCCCTGGGGGGAGGGGTAGAGCCCCCAGCAGCGGCAGATGCAGCCCTGGGGACCTGCGTGGGGTCACGGTTGGGGACGCTGGGGAGGGGTCGGGGGAGCAGGCCCAGAGCAGGCAGAGGCTCCTGGGGCTGGGGTGGGCGGGGGATCTTGCCGGGACCCATGCTTGGGAGGGTGCAACGCCACGTGGCACCAGCAGGGGGCCCCGCGGCCCCACACTTGGCGACAGGCTCCTTCTGCCTCTCGGGACCCCCCAGGCGCGAAGCCTCCACGGTGAGTGATGAGAGGGAGCACCCTCGAGGGTGTCCCAGCCCTCGAGCTCAGGACACGCCCCCCAAGGAGAGCCAGGGCACTGGGGAGGGAAGATGCCTCCAGGCAGGTGCTGGGGGGTGTGGGGCACCAGCCCTGGATGCCGCTGGGCCCCAGGAGCCAGTCCAGCCGTGCCAGGCTCGGCCCCGACCCTGCTACCACATGGGTCTGTTCACTCTCAGCCCCCCCCACGCCGGGGGCTCAGTCACCGTCGGCGTAGGCCCGTCACTGAATGTCAGGGTCTTGGAAGCCCCAGGCCTCGATGGCAGCAATGAGGAAGTTCTCAGAGCAGAGGGGCTGGTTGTTGAAGGTGTCACAGTGGCCCGTGCGGCCCCGGTTCAGGTCCCCATCAATGTAAAGCGCCTGGCCACCACCTCCGCCTGTGGGATGCTCAGGTCAGCGGCCGCCCCTCCACCCAGCAGCCGGGCAGCCCCTCCGGGCCGTCGGCACCGCCCCCGGCTCCCCCGCCTGCAGAGACCTCTGACCCTCCAAAGGCCCTGGGTGGCTGGACCCTGCTTCCCAGCCCGCGTCTCCCGCTCCTTGTGCCTGGGCCACTCCTGACAACCCAGGGTACGGGGGCTCCGGTGAGGCAGCTGCCATCCTGGTCAGAGGGGCTGGGCAGGGGACTTCAGCCGCCACCCTCCCTGTGCCCTCCCCAGGGCAGGCAGGGCCCACCCGCGGCCCGAGTGGGGGGCCCACCGACGATGAGGCAGTCGCTGCCCCCCGCCATGAACATGGACTCGGTCTTGGAGGGCAGGTTGAAGTGCCGAGTGGCCAGGAACGGCGAGAGGCGGTCGGCGGGGTCCGAGGAGACGGAGGGGCTGAGCGCGGCGGGGGCGGCAGTGGTCTCCGAGGACACGAGGGACGCCGGCTTAGTCAGCTCTGGGTGCCGGATGACCACCCACTCGTAGCGCTGCACCTCCGGCTGCAGCTGGGGCAGAAGGGCAGCATGAGGGACTGGCGCCTGGGCCCCAAGAGCCACGGCCCGTTTGCATCCCGAGTCTTTATCCAGAGCCCACGGCGGGTGGGGGGCGAGCCAGGGGCCTGGGAGGTCGTGCGGAGGCAGATAAAGCGCCCGTCATGGAGCACACGGTCTAAGAACCAAAACCCAGAAGCAACAAGGAGCTTGTCCTGCAGGGTAGCCACGGTGACAAAAGCAAGGCAGGTCCGGGAGTGGGGCGGCCAGCTCGACCCCGACTCCCCGAGGGACTGTGGCTGCTGGGCCTACATGGGGGCTGCACTTGGCCCCACTCACCCTAAACACGAAGCATTCTCCGGTCCCAAAGAAGCCCAGCTTGCCGCCAAACTTCTGTCTCTCACTCCAGTCTGTTGACAGGTAAGCTCCACACACCTGGGGAGGAAGGGCCAGGTGAGGCCGCCCCTGCCAGCCCCGGGGTGTCGCCTTACTCGGGTCTGCCGAGGGGCCCAGCTGGGAGCTGTGCTGCGGGGCAGGCAGTCTCCACCACCACTGGGGGCGGCAGCAGCATGGGAAAGGCAGAGTCTGGGGTGGGCGCACCCCCTTTCCGGCCAGGGCTTGGGGCTGGCATTGAGGGCGGTGGGTGGTCGCCTCTGGGCTATCATCATTCCCCTCCGTGGTCTCGAGCATGGGCCGAGCCCCGTGTGCTGGCGACATCCCGGCTCTGACTTTGACATCAGCCCTGGGAGACACGGCCCCCCAGAGCACCCTGCTCCTCTGGTCCCTCCTCACCTCCTTCTGTGTGGTCTTGATGAGCAGGAGGGTGGGCTCGTGTCCTTCGCACTGGAAGTAGAACCTGGGCCAGAGAGCACACGTGCCAGCGGGCACCTGCACGCCCTCCCCCCGCGCCTTCGACTGGCTCGCACAGACCCTCGACCTGGCTGTCTGGGGGAGGACAGGCCTGGCAACTGCGCTTCCCTCTCTCTGGGGACCAGGGGTGGTGGCCGAGGACCTGACAACACCCTCGCCCTGGCCTCTGCCCACCAGGCCCTTCTTGGCCATCCTGGGCCTGTCTGTCCTGGTGTCACTGGGAGAAGCTTCATGGCAGATGGCCCCGCGGGCAGAGCCAAAGGCCAGGTGCTTCAGGGAAGCAAGAACCAGAGGAACAGGTCCCACTGCAGGAGGCTCGGTGTGCCCTCGGGAGCCTGGCACGTGGGGAGCCAGCGGTACCAGGAAGCCTGGGGAGGTGCCCAGGGCTTGGCTGGCGTCCCTGGTGCAGCCGAGTAGTGTGGCTTCAGCAGCGCCAAACACTCATGGCGCTATGGACGGTGCTACCTGGTGGCTGGGCCCGCACTGTCTGCTTCGCCTCTGCCAGGTCACCTGGGGCCCAGGCCAGAGCTTCCAAGGCCACCTGCCATCCGAGGCTTAAGGGGAGCCATGCCCAGCACTGGACGCGCCCAGCAGAGCCACCTTGGAGGGCAGCGTGCCCGGGACGCCCCGCCAGAAACCACGTGGGGGCGCAGGGGCAGGGGGTGAAGCCACGGCCTGTCGCCCACGTGCTCCTCTCCCCACAGTTCTGGGAGCTCCTGACGTGGGAGTCCATCTCGCGTCTTCATGGGGCCTACACAGGGCCCTGAGCTGTGGGGTACCCGGCAGGGACCCCCAAGGTCAGGGTGGCCGGGGAATGTCAGATGCCCAGAAAAGGGGCCCCCGATTCTCAGGCACCACAGGGAGAGGCAGGGCCTCAGCAAGTGCCCGGGCTCCGGGCCACGTCCAGCCAGCACAGGCAGGACCCGAGCGGGCAGCCCCACAGCTCGCCCCGCCCCCGCTGCCGGCGTTACCGTGTCAGGCTGTACCCATGCTGCAGCGACGAGAACAGCAGGAGGGGCTGGCAGAGGGCAAAGCGCTCGGGGACCCAGGACCAGATGTCTCTCATCTCCTTCACGCTGACGATCTCTGAGCGGAAGTTCTCAGCGTGGACGGCCAAGTGCACAAACTGCCTGGGGAGAGCGGGCAGGGTCAGAGTCCAGGGAGACCAGGGCCCCGACCACGCCCAGCCCCGAGCTGTCCCGCAGAGCCTCTGTTTGGAACTGAGCCTGGAGGGAGCGTCTCACCTCCTGGGCCAGGTTGGGAGCCTGGTTCCGGGCCGGAGAGGAAGGACCGCTCCCAGGAGCCTCCCACCCCGCTACAGAGAGAGAAGAAGGCCCAGCCCGGGTGGGGACAAAAGCACCTTTTCTCTAAGAAATCAGGACAGAGAGTGACTGCTCTGGCAAGACAGGGCTTCAGGGCCAGCCAAGCAGCGGCAGACAGCACAACCGAGGCACGCGGACAGACAGAGGGGCCGGGAAAGCTGGGCTGCGAGAGCCAGCCAGGCCTGGGAAACAGCCAGCAGCCGGCGGCAGAGAGACAGAGCCGGCGTGGAGACGCGCTTGCAGACCTACCTTTTAGAAAGTGAGACACTGAAAAAACAGGAGGAAGCAACGGACACGGAGAAGAAAAATAAAACAGACAAGGAGAGGTTAGTGGTGAGTCCCCATCCCCAGACGCACCTTCCTTTGGCCCAGGAGAAAGAGGACTTTGTGCCAACAGGCCACGCTGTGTGTGGCACGGTCACGGTGTCAGCTGCTAAGCCGTCTTGGGACACCATGTCCCTTCCCTGCCCTGCTCCCCAGGGCCTGTGCTCAGGGCAGGGAGGCCACGTCCAGCAGCCACGGGATGACTGGCCACGCAGCCCAGAGCTGGAGGGCAGAGCAGGGGCTGCTCTGCGATGACCGCGGGGGGTGGGCCTGGCCCCGCAGGCCTCCTAACCCCACGCTCAGCATCCAGCTCCCATCTCAGCCTCGGGCCAACCTCTAGGACAGGACCAGGAGGGCCCTTCCTGTCTCCCAGGGTCTGTCTGCCCACTCATGATGGGTGGGCAACGGGCGGCGACCCGAGGCCGGCAGTCCACGCTCACCCCCGTCCCCTCCCCGGCCGCGGCTCCAACCCCTCCCTTCTGCTCGCCCCGTCCCCTCCCCGGCGGCCGCGGCTCCTACCTCTTCTGCTTGACGGTGATGCCCTTCTGCTTCAGGGCCTTCTCGTTGGCCATCTGCAGCAGCTGGATCTCCTTGCGCGAGAACAGGCGGATGGCGAACGCTTTCTCCAGCAGCTTCTCGGGGGACACGGTCTTGGCGATGTCCTTCACGAACTCGCGGATGTCCCGCTTCACGCTGTCGGACGCGAGCGGCTGCCCCGCTCTCACCTTGTGGAAGAACTTGAGAATCGCCAGGGCGACGCGGTAGAGCACCTTGTACCCCTCCACCAGGAAGACGTCGAAGACTCGGGCGAAATGGCTGAGGGGCAGCTCCCCGAACAGCCAGCGCTGCCAGTCCGCATAGACCTGCAGGACGTCCTCCGACACGGCCACCATCAGCTTGTGGGCCGCCTGGCAGTACTTGTTCACCAGGTCCCCGAACGTCATGCAGGAGGACTCGAAGGCCAGGAAGCTCTGGTCGATCAGCTTGCGGCCGGGGTCGTTGCAGGCCAGGATGCGGCAGGCCTTCTCGAAGCACTCGGCCTCATCGATGCTGTAGTGTAGCAGCAGGGCCACCACGGCCGGCAGCGCGGGGCAGAAGGACACGTCGGGGAACTGGTTGGCGATGCACAGGAGGATCTTGCGCACGGCCCCCTCGCCACGCGCGTTCAGGCAGTAGCTGGGCACCTGCGTGTTGTCCACGAACTCGGGCAAGGGCAGGCTGCTGGTGCTGTGCTTGCCCACGATCTTGCCCACGATGTCACTGTACACGCTGGCGTCTGGCGTGACCGTGCGGCAGGGGATGTCCCGGATCAGGCGCTGGTACACCTGCCCCCGCAGGGCGTGGCTGCGAGCCCAGTAGCCCTGACGTGCCAGCTGCTTCAGGTCCTGCAGCTCCGTGCAGCTCAGCTCCTTGGGCCCCAGGTCCTGGATGGCGGCGTCCATCTTGTCCCTGTCCACGAAGCAGTTGTACCCCAGGGAGTCCATGGTGCCCGCTGTGCCCGGGGGAGGCCCCGGGCCGCCAGGCGGGGAACGAAGAGGCGCTAAATCCTCCAGCCCCCTCTCCGAGGGCCTCCCGATAACCCGGGCGCCATCTCACACTCTGCAGGAGTAAAAACACATTTTCAGGTCGTGTGTTTAAAGGTTCACACTGTACAAAACGTTTTTTGCTTTAATCTTTCTATGAGTATTAGAAAGGTACCAGCTAAGACAAGTGACTATTCTGAGAAGTCGTCGCGAACTCGAGTTAGCTTGCCTTCACGGAGCTCGTGACGTTACTGGCGTGGGTCACACAGTTCTGACCAGCGAGAGGCCAGAGTTCCCACAAGGGCTTCGAGGGCCTGACTCTGCCGAAAACAACTCTCTGCTGGGGACGGGGGGCCACGCCAGGCTCCCAACCACCCTGCGGCCGGGGGCTTCTGAGAAGGCGCCGGCCAGTTCTGAGGCTTTAGCCAGCCGTGCGCTCTAAGGAAAACGCACACGTCCCCGTGCACGTGCCTGGCTGGAGTTCTGAAGCCAGCTCCGCACTTTATAGAACTGGGAGCTTGAAAGCTCCGTTTCAGGCAGGTCACCAGAGCAGAGTCGCTGGTGGGGAACAGGCGCGGGCAAGAGGGACAGGTGAGGAACAAATGAAGGGTGTCACAGCTTCAGAATGAGACATCGCTGGGTCCAGTGAGCCAGGAGTACCGGGGGCTTGGTCTCCACGACGGGCGGCCACTGGGTTCGGGCAGACGTTAACGAAACGGGTGAGATGTGCTTTCTGAGACCCGCGGGAGGACGGGCAGCCGCCGTCGCCATAGGCTGCTGTCCTGGGCACGAAGTGCAGCCTCTGCCCACACACGTCAGACTGACCTTTCCGCCTGGATGCACAGTGTCTAGAGAGGTCACAGAGGCTTACTTTAGTGAGTTCTGGCTTCCCCTGCATCTATTTCTAAAAATGGAAAATGCAACTACTACTTTAAAACATTGAATGAAAAGTAGAAAATTATAGTGTGGAAACTGCACCTGTGAGACGATGTCGTGAGAAAGCACTTCGATACTGTGTTCTCTTGTGTGTGGTGAAATACATGCGACATAGATTTACTGTTTTAGCCTTTTTTTTTTAAAAGACATTCTGTCACCCAGGCTGGAGTGCAGGGGCGTCATCTTAGTGTCACAGCGCCCTATAACCTTGAACTCCTGGCCTCAGGTGATCCTCCCACCTCGAGCTCCCCACGTGCTGGGATTACAGGTGTGAGCCACTGAGCTGGGCTAGTTTCAGCCACTTTTTGCTTTTACCTTTTTTCCGACTCACTCACTCACTCTCCCACTGAGTCACCCCTTTTAGCCATTTTTTTTTTTTTTTTTTTTTTTTTTTTTTTTTTTTGAGACAGAGTCTCGCTCTGTTGCCCAGGCTAGAGTGAGTGCCGTGGCGTCAGCCTAGCTCACAGCAACCTCAAACTCCTGGGCTCAAGCGATCCTGCCTCAGCCTCCCGAGTAGCTGGGACTACAGGTGTGCACCACCATTCCCGGCTAATTTTTTTATACATATTTTTAGTTGTCCAGCTAATTTCTTTCTATATTTTTTTTAGTAGAGACGGGGTCTGGCTCTTGCTCAGGCTGGTCTCGAACTCCTGAGCTCAAACGATCCTCCCGTCTCGGCCTCCGTTTAAGTGAATAGTTCAGGGACGTTAAGTATATTCACGCTGCTGGGCAACCATCACCACCACCCAGTCCTGAACCTTTTCACCTTCCCAAACTGAAACTCCTCACCCCCCAGACAGCCACCATGTGACCACGACAGGTGCCTCGTGTAAGTGGCATCGCACGTATCTGTCCTTCTGTGTCTGGCTTATTTCACTTAGCGTAATGTCCTCGAGGTTCACCAGCGTTACAGCAAGTGTCAGAATATCCCTCCTTTTGAAGGCTGAATACTATTTTGTCACATGGAGACCACGTGGTTTATCCGTCGTCTGTGACGGACACTGGGTCGCGTCCTTCCCCGGCTATCGGCAAGGACGCTGCTGAGAACACGGTGTACGATGACTTGAGTCCCTGCTTTCAGTTAGTCCAGGCATACGTCCACTGACACAGTTTTCACAGGGGCTCCACCACAGAAAGCATTAATTAAAACAAGGTTTTCTGATGAAAACATTAAAATCACATTAAATTGACTTTAATATGCCCACAGCAGGATGAGGCCCCTGCCAGGGCCGGCACCTTCCTCCTCAGGAGAAAAGAAACCCTCGAGGCAGTTGATCGGTTTGCTCTGTCCTGGGAGGGAGGGCGGGAGGGTCCCCTCCTCCCCTGGCTGCGAAGGCCAGCCCCGCAGGTCTCGCGTCCCGCGGCCAGGCCACGTCGCACGCTCTTCCACGAGTAACTGACCTAAGCAGCACGGAGGCCGCAGGTCCCCGCCCCTCGGCTCTGGGCGCTCTGACCTCTGCAGCAACCCCTGACCCATCCTGTTTGAGTGAAAAGAACTGGCTCCCTCTCAGGGCAATAAAGATGTTTGTAAACAGAACAGGAGCTGGGCAGGATAGCGCCAACCTTCACTCAACTGGCCCCAGGTTCAGGTTGAATATTAAACTGGAAACTCTAAAAGCGACGACTGCACCTTGCAAAGTTCCTCCAGGGAGAAGCAGACCCTGAGTTGTCACCGCAGCAAGTGGCCCAGGGACATGCTGGACTCCGAGGGTCACCGAGGAAAGGACATGTGCCCAAGAGCCTGAAGGTCCCCTGGGTTCTCACCTCTTCCCCAAGCCCCCGCCCAAGAAGAGAGCCCAGTGTTTCCGGGGCCAGGCGAACGAGGTTTGTAATGACCTCCATAGGGCACTTATAAAAACCAGGCCTGGGTTGGTTTCCTTAGGTTAAAAAATTTTTTTATTACACAAGTGATATATGAATACATAATCACAAAAAAGTCAAAGAGTACCAAATCACAGAGTAAAGATTTAGAGTTCTGTTTAAATCATCCCCTCTAATCCTACTCCCCCTCTACCTAAAGGTAATTACCATTACCAGTTTGCTATATATCCTTCGAAACCTTTTCCTTGCCTTTATACACACTCACAACGGAGTTCTGCTTTCTTTAAACCGGTCTCTGGCCCGGGGAGGCAGGAGAGGGAGGAACGTGATCACGACAGGCTCGGACACCCACGGGCTGGAGGGGGGTTTCTCTCGCTGCAGTGCCTGTCCCGGCCGCCCACCTGCTGCTGCTACAGCCACACCTGCTCCCACGCAGCCAGCAGGGCTTCACCTCTGCCCCGCGGTCCCCCAGCTGCTGACAGACGCACCACGCCTGGAGGAGGCGCCAGCGTCCTCGTCCTGCCCGGGCAGTGGAGGGGCTGATGCGGGAAACAGTCTAGCTCTGGAGCCAGACAGGCCCGGCCACGAAGTCCAGCTTTGCCACTCGTTTGCTTGGACCTCGGCCGAGCTGTGCACGCTCCCTAAACGTGCAGTCTGCCTGTCCACACAGCAGAGCTAATAAATAATAGCCACCGCCTCGCGGGTTTTAGCTCCCAAGCAACACCTGTGCCTGCCTTGGGTGCTTACTCTGGACTCCCTGGGAGGGGTACGGGTGACATCCCATGAAACCCACTCTCTCTGCCGGCCGCGCGGCCCAGGGCAGCCCGCAGCCCCTGCTCAGCACCCCTGGCTGCGAGAGGGCTTTCCTGGGAAACCACTTTCCCGGGCCTTGGAAGCAAGGGAGGAAATGGTTTCCTGCCACAAACATTGCACTCACCTACAGCCCCCCACAGCCTCGAGTTCACCGCAGGGGCGTGGAGGTGGGCAGGGCTGGTTCTGCCAGGCAGCCCCCTCTCAGCCCAGCCACCTGCAGCTCCCTGACTTTGGGCGGGGGGGGAAGCACTGTGTCTCTTGGCCTCAGCTCTGGGCCTAGTCCGCAATTCCGGGAAAACAGGAAAAATTCCACTAGACACTGTGTTAGGCCCACAAGAATTACAATGACCATTTCAGGTGGCGGGGCTTCCACACAGTGCGCTGGGTCTGGAGGGTGACAGCTACTTTACAAAGGGTCCTCAGGGTAGATCTTACCCAAGAGGTGGCATCTGAGCTGAAGTGAGGAGAAGGAAGTAGTTAGGACAATGGAAGAGCAAGTGCAAAGGCCCTGAGGCAGGAACAGCAGAGACAGGCTGGAGGGGCAGGTGGCCCAGTGGTGCTGAGGAGGTTGGATTTTCTCCTGAGTGCAGTGGGAAGCAGGGAAGGGATGTGATCCAACTGATGTTTCTGTTTCGAGGATCAATGGAGGTTGTTTATAGAAAGCACCCAGCCCAGCTGGCAGGCCAGGGTGGCTCAGATGTCCCCAGGGTCTGGGGCCTGGCATTAGGGAGACATCAAGTGTCTGGGCAGTAACAGACCCCGTGGGCCGATGCCTGCTCCATCCTGCAGAGGGGTACGGCCGTGGGGGCCGGGAGGGCAGGCCCCCACAGAACACCCCCTCACTGTCCCCCCACCGCCACCACCCCGGTGATCCTGCTGCTTCTTTCCCACCCAGGAAGCCGCCTCCAGTGAGCTACGCGGCCGTTTCCTCACAAACTCAGGTACCTGCAGATGGGAAGCAAATGTTCCTCAAAGGAATATTTAAGTGGAAATGAGTGATTTTCCATTTCCCCAGCATGTTATCTTGCTACAGGTGACACACATGACCACTGTGCCCTCTGGCCACAGTACTTGGTCCTGGGTCTGCCAGGGGTGAGACCACAGGCTCAGACACCCCTTAAATAGCTCCGGGCTTGGAGCTGGGACGGCCTCCTCTGGGGGTGGCAGTTCCCACGGCAGACACTTCGGCCAGGAACTCCCCACAGCGGCACATGTGCTCACTCTGACGGGAGCTCAAATAACCCCCCAAATCTGCCCTCCCCAGCGAACACCCAGGAAGGGGCGGGGGCAGGGAGGGAGGAGTCCATGGCTCCCCGACACCTGCGGCCTCCACTCCACGACGGGCCTCTGGCCGGGAGGTGGGGGGAGGAGAAGGTGGTAGGTGGGGACCGGCCTCCCCGTGCACAGTGGCAGGAGACACCCAGGACCAAGCAGGGCCCCCTCCAAGCAGACAATCCCCTCAGCCCGTCCCAGGGGCCGCTGGTGGCAGCGATTTAGCTTCACACCTTCTCACCAACCCCGAGCAGGTGTTGCTCCACTTTAGAGACGAGGGGACCGCAACACAGAGAGGCACCGGGGGTACCCAAGCATAGGGTGGACTGACCCTAGCCTGGGGACTCCAGAGCGCTCACGGCCACCCTCTAGCACCCCTGAGCCCCAGCCCACAAGTCACCGGTGAGGCACAGGCGCCCCAGCTGCCTCCTCAGCAAGCTTCTCAATGTCCTGCTGTCCCCAAACATGGCTGCTGCTGTCCCCAAACACTGCTGCCGGGCCTGATGAGTCAGAGACCTGCTGCACTTCTCACCTCTTAAGTGGGGGATGTGATTTTCCAAACAATTGGATTTGCAAACAAACTCTTTCATGTGATGACAACAGAACCATAGGTTTGGGTGATTATATCTTAACCCCCCACTGGCTGGAGGGTCGGTTAACGGGAAGGGGAGTGGCCGGCAGAGCCACATGCCCTGGGCTCCCCTCTCCCCCAGAGGAACTGTGCCAGGTCCCAGGCTGGGCGCTGGGGACAGCAGAAGAGGCCCAAAAGGAGGCTGCACCCCCAGCACCCAAGAAGTGCGGGAGAGCAGCAGTCGGGATGCAGCAGAGGGCAACTGCACCCCAAACCCACAAAGACGGGGTGTGGGCCTGCGGTGGGGGGGACGGTGAGTGCCTAGAGGCACAGAGGCAGGGGAGGGCAAGGGCGAGGAGGGGCTCCCCAGAGGGGCTGGGAGAGGTCTGAGCAGGTGGTATCAGATCTGCATTTAGAAACCCCCTGGTGGCCGTGGAGGAGGAGGAGGGGAGGATGGGAGGCAGAGTCCAGATGGGACTCTGGGGGCCGGGACGAGGCCATGCCGGGGAGGGTGGACCCCATCGACAGTGTGGCCTGATGGGGGGACAGAGACTAGACCACACGGGACTCTGGCTGAGGGTCAAGCAATGAACAGAGAATCGCAGCCCAGGGAAACTCCATTTTGGAGCTTTCTGTCACCCAGGCTGAAGTGCAGTGGCAGGATCACGGCTCAGTGCGGCCTCGGACTCCAGCCTCAGCCTCCCAAAGTGCTGGGACTACAGGCCCGAGCCGCCATGCTCTGCTCATTTTGGAGTTTTAAGTGCCAGTTTCAGTACAGATGCTTCTCAAACAAATGCCAGCACCGCTGGGGCTGGAGGCAGGGCCCAGGGGGCCTCATGGCCCCCATGTCCCAGGCGAGCCCACGGCACATGAGTTGGGGGGCTGCACACACACCCAGATGCCACCAAAGGACAAACTGCGAGAGGCCGGCGCTCACCGGGACTCCAGTGTGAAGAGCTGGTGCCTCAGCCTGGCCACCATACCCACCCAGGTCACAGGGGCAGCCCCTGGGCCCGGCAGGGCTCACAAGGCCCCTGGGCTCTGCCGGCTGAGCCTTAGTCACTGTCACAGAACAGGGCTCGGGCATCAGGTGCTGCTTGCTCAGCTCCTCTCCAGTCTGGGTGCGGGATCAGGCATGCAGAGTAAGGCCGGGTGCCCCAAGCGTGTGGGGAGCCCTGGGCACCCGAGGACAGGGGACGACAGGACCGCCAAGAGGAGGCACTTTGGTCCCTGAGGATTTCTGCCTGGCAGGGAGATGCGCTCTCCGCAGGCAGGTTCCCTTAACGGAGCCCCTCGACCTTGCTAACCCAGCACAGAAAGGAAACAGACCATCCGTCCTGGGAGGGTGGAACCCCTGGCACCAACCTGCTGGGCAGGGAGGACAACAGAGGTGATGCGACCAAGCCCCACTGCAGCCCCCGGGGCGCACAAGTTTGCTGCCTGACAAGGATATACTCTGGGGGGTGGGGACACTCCAGGGCGCTGGCCAGTGGGGGAGGGCACGTCTGGGCAGCTAAGGGCTCGTGCCAGGCAGGCTCACGGACAGAGCCTGGAAGGGCGTCTGGGTGGAGAGTCAGGTAGCACAGGTGCTGGGACAGGCGGGGAGGGGGAGATGTCCTGGAGGCACATGCGGCCCAGAGCCAGGAAGAGGAGGCGGGAGGAACACACTGGGCAGGGACAGGAGGGGTGGCTGCCAGCATTCACCCACATTCTCCTGCTGCAAGAAGCTTCCTCTCAGGTCCAGGTCAAGTCTGGCTTCCTCATGAGGGCCCATCCTCCCACCGCCCAGCGGGGAGGGCCAGGGAAACCCCTAACGTGTCCTCCGAGACCTGCAACTCCCGAGGGGCAAATGCTCAACCCCCAGGGCCCCTCAGCCCTGGAACGACACGGCAGCATGGTGGGCCCTGACCCTTGACTGGCCTCACCTGTCCACCAAGCATATGTTTCTGGAACCTTCCAAGTGCCTATACAAGGTCCCTGGCACTGAGCTAGGTACAGCAGATATGGAAAGAAAACACCTGTTGGCACAGTCGGAGCTGATGTGTAGACACCCGTCAGGCAGAGAAGCAACTCGGGGCGACTGCGCCACAGCACAGAAGGCCTCCTTGGCGGCCATTCCACCAAGCGGGGGCTCGGAGGGCAGGTGGGCGTTACAGGTGAGGGACCAGCACAGACCCCACACACAAATCCAAGACTTGCTGTGTTCAGGGGGCTACAAACGGCTACTTCCTGGGAGCGTTTCTAAATCGGGGAGGGAGGCCTCTGCCCCACGGAGGGGCCTCAACCCCATCCCACTGATAAGGGGGCCACCAGGGTACTGGGGTGGACGCGTGATCAGGCTTTCATTCCAGAAAGATCTGCCGGGTGGCAGCCTAGAGGGCGGGTGCAGAGGCAGCGGAACCATGTGGCCAGGGGGCGACAAGGTGGGGGGGGGGAGCAGGCTGGCCGCCAGGTGTCCGCTGCCCGCAGGGTGGGGTCCTGCCCAGGCTTCCCGTGCACAGTGCCGGAGGTGGGAGAGGCCCTGCACGGCACAGGTGAGAGCCCAGGGAGACCCTCGGCTGTAGGACGATGCCCGATTCTGACGGGATGACCAGTGGTAACGGTGTCACTAACCAGGGTGACTCCAGTCACTGGTCTCCCCAAGCCTCCTGACCCTGCTGCTCTGCTTTTGGCACACCCGCCCCCGTCCCCGCCAGCTCCCACCTCCTCTTCTGCTCTGGCACTTGTCTATGGCAAACACACGTCATCCCCTCCCCAAACGTGCCCTTCCTCCTCCAGGCCGGACAGCAGGCAGGCCCTCCCCAGGGCACTGTCCCCTCCCCGGCACCCTGACCCCTCTCTGGTTCCCAGCCTCTCTCTGTGCTGCCACCACTGGAGGGCCCAGTGGGCATCTCTGCCTTTTTCTGGTCATCCCAGAAAACCACCCCACGCAGAGGTCACACATTCCTACACCCCCCTCGTAAGCCCGTCCTAGGGCTCCTCACGGCCCTCCTCCAGTCTGCCGGGCCCTCCCGGCTTTACCCCTTTGCCAGCTCAGCCTGCTGAGTCACACCAAGCCCCCGCGTCCCTCCTCCTGTCTCACATGGAAAAACCGTACAAGGAAGCCAGCCCGAGGCACGAGAGCCTGGGGGTGGGGGACATCCTGCCGCCTGCTCACCGTCCTGGTCCCGAGCTCGAGCCTCGCGCCAGCTGGCAGCCTGGCAGGCGTCGGCAGCCTCCCACCCACTGCCCCAGGGGCAGGGGGCTGTCGGGCAGGAGCACCCCACTCCGAGGCACTCCCGCCCCCCAGGTCCCGGCTCTCACCTCCTGTGCCACACGCAAGCCCCAAACACAGCACCAGAGCGCCAAGGCGCCCACTCTGGCCTCCTCCCCTTCCTCCCTTCCTTCAGCTGCTGTCGCCCCTCCCAGCGGCTGCCAAGTCTAACGGACCCCTTTGGGCCCTTATCTCGCCTGCCCCCCTCCCGAAGCGCCATCTCCTCACCTCTTCCTCGCTGTTTTTGCGGGAGCCCACCCTCTTCTGAGCCTGGAATCTGCTGTGAGCTCCAGGCCGTCCCTCCAGCTGCTTCCCAGTGCCTCGTGAATGTCCCACAGCGTTCGTGCTCCGCTGACTCCAGTGCCGCCCGGCTCCGACGCCCGGCGCCCCTGCCCAGCCTCACGGCGCTGCTCTCCACCCGAATCCCAGCCTGGCCCTACCCTCCAGGGTCGGCCCCTCCAGCAGCAGCTTCAGGAGTCCTGGCCACACCGTCCCAACGCAGCCCCCCATGCTACATTCGGAGGGACTGTCACACCTGTCCCGGTGTCCCCTTTCTCCTCTCATCCAGTCGCCCCCCGCTCCCAGGCCCTCACAGGGCCCCCGGGCAGAGCTCAACTCCTCCCGTCCAAATCTGCCCTCACCCCAGCACGCCGTCCCTTACGTCCCGCTCTTCCACTGCAGGGTGACTTCCGCACCCAGGTGTCTCACACGACACCCAGTGTGCCCTGGGGAGGGGAAACAGGCAGACACTCAAAAAAAAATCACAAGCTACTTGGGCCCGAGATGCAAATTTAATTTCGAAGGCCACGTGACGACAGGGAGCATCAGCTGGCTTGTCCCAGGCACGAGACCTCCGGGCGGCACCTTTGCATGCCAGGACCGTGAGGTGTGCTCGGCCTCAGCCCTGGAGCAGCACACAGGGATTTTTCAAATACTAATGGCGCCCAGCATTCCGCAGTGACTACAGGCAGCTGGCTGCCAGGGAACCTGATAGTGGGCTCTCCGCTGCTGACACACAATGGCGGCACGTGCCAGGTACAACAGGGGTGTGGCCAGCAAGGAGGTGTGAGTCACAGCACCACGGGCCAGCTGGCCGCCTGCTCCTGCTCCGCTGGAAGTTCAAACGCACCTTTACTGGTGGCTTCTGAGCCACCGCAGGGGGTCCTACAGGGCAATCTGAGTCCCATCCTTGGCTAGTCTCTCAAGACGGTCCCTGCGTCCCTGTCCCAGGCAGAACACCTTCCCCCAGCAGGTCTGGCCCGCCCACAGGCAGGGCTGGAGTTGGAACGGGCTCCGCCAGCCCAGGATCAGTACTTTCTGAGCGCAAAGGGTCTCCCCGACAGCAGGTCTGGAAAGACACCCGCCAGGGCACAGCAGCAGCAGAGGAAGTGCGTTCTGACAGGTGCCCGTGACAGGTGCACCTTGGAAGGCCAGGCGCATAGCAGGTTCTCCACGCGTGTCTTCAGACCGAACGAGAGAGCCAGCCAGGACGAAGTCATGCAGGTTTAATCATTCTAACAGGCATGCGAGACACGCTTCCCGGATGCCAGCATGCTGAGGCTGGGGTACGGAGGCCCGACCCTGCCCTGCCCTCAGTCAGGGGACGTGTGCTAACCATGCCAGTGCAAGGTGCAGGTCCCCTGACAGGAGCGCATGGAGCGTCTGGGCCCCGGGCCCACAAGGGCAGGGGGCCAGGGAAGGCCTCCCGGAGCCAGCGCCTGCCTCAGCTGGGCCTCAGCCCCAGGATGCAGCAGAGACAACGTGGGCAGAGGAGGGGCCGGGGAGGGCAGAACCCGTTCAGGGCTGTCTGGCTCAGTGAGTGCGGGCCCGTGGGCGTCCTCCGTGGCTCAGATTAAAAGGCAGTTCTATAGTCTAGACTTACGGGTGCCAAGCAGCCAAAGGGCCTGAGGCGGCAGCCTGGGACCCACTGGGCTGCTGATAACAACGGTGCCCCTGTGTGCCGGGAGGGGACAGCCCCGGAAGACAGAAGGGTTAACGCCCACACCTCGATCCTTCTAAGGCCCAGCAGTTTACCAAGACAGGAAGCCTGGAAGGAGCCTCGCTGGGACAGGATCACGGAGGGTAACTAGGGACCATGGGCAACAAGACTCAAGGAAAGGCTGAAGGGACAGAGGTGAGGGGAGCTTTCGGTGGGTCCCAGGTGACCAGCTCCACTTCCAAGGCCACAGTCAGTGGAAGGGCTTTTATTGGCGACAGAATCACCCACCAGCCAATTAAGACCGTGTAACATCAGGCAGACACACAGTTTCAGAGTCACATGTGGCGTGTCCTTGGTCCCCTGTAACGGGGAGACCACGCTGCCTACACATATGACAGCAGCAACCCTGGGTCTCAGGGCTCGAGAAGGCTTTGTCCAGAGTTCTAAGAGTGAGAACGCTCTGACAGGACCGACCCTCGGTCTGGACATAAATGGGGTCCTTTGGGGTGAGTGCCCCCCAGTCTGGAGGTTCCCCAAAAGGCAAACTGACTCGTGAAACAGGAAGGTGGCCAGAAGGACACTGCAACCGTGCGCGTGTGCCCCTGTCACAGCTCACATGCCTTCACTCTAAGAGACACGCTGGATCTCTGCGATAGAGCTTAAAAGCCCACTCCCTGCCCCCAGCCCCCCAAAAGCAATGGGCTACTCGTTGGCCTTCTGTTACCTCTTTACTCTTAAGAACATAATATTGCGCGCCTGCGGGTTCAGCACTCTTTTTCTCCCTCTATACACTCTCTCGGGACGACGCAATCCACTCCCCAGCCCGGACGCCACACGGCACCTGCAAAACACTCTCCAGCCAGGTACGCTCTCCTTGGCTCCAGACCAACCTGTGTCTACCCGCCACCTGGACGTCTCACGGGCGGCCGGATCAGCATCTCCATGGGAAAGTCAGGACCTTTCCCCAAGCCTGCTCCCCTCCCACACACGCCCTGCAGGGCACGGCACCGCCAGCGGCCAGCCGCCCAGTCTCGGAGCGTTCCCTCCCTCCTCCCTGGCCCTTCCCATCCCGCAGCCACTTGTCTCTGAGTCTTGCTATTCCTTCCGTGCTTGCGTGTCTCTGGCACCCCGGCCTCTGTGCAGGCCTCCCCCAGCCCACCCTGGCCTCCACTGCCCACTCATCCTCCGAAGACATGAATCTGATCGATTACTCACAAACCCAAGATCTTCAACGGCTTCCTGCCGCTCAGGGTGAAAGTCAAAGTCTTGGGCTGGCGCTCAAGGCCCTTCCCAGTCTGCTGCCAGCCCAGCTCCCTCACTGCCTCCCCCTGCTCAGCCCTCCTCCCAGGGCTGCCCACTGCCATTCTCCCAGCAGCTGGTGGGGGGACCCATGTCCTTGTTACTTCACGCACTTGTCCCTTTGCCCAAAAGGCTCTTTCCCCCTCACGGCCTTGCCACTTCCAACCACCCTCAACACAAAGCTCAGGTCCTTCTCCGGACCACCACCCACCACATCCGGCCGGACACCGCGCCTCCGAACCCACTGCGACCTCCGCCTGCCTCTGTCAGAGCGCCTCCCGTGTCCATCCATCCGTCTCCTCACCGCGCTGTAAGCCCAAGGGCAGAAACCAAGCATTACTCAATGTCCTAGCCACAGAGCACGTGGCACAGTGCCTCCTCACACGAGGTGTGGATTCCATAAACGCATGCTGAAGCCTGGTGTGGTGGTTCACGACTCAGTGCTAGCACTTTGGGAGGCCAAGGTGTGAAGACGGCTTGAGGCTGGAGTTTGAGACCAGCCTGAGCAAGAGCAAGACTCCATTTCTACAAAAAACAGAAAAATTAGCTAGGTGTGGTGGTGCACACCTGTCGTCCCAGCTACTTGGGAGGCTGAGGCAGCAGGATTGTTTGAGCCCAGGAGTTGGAGGCTGCAGTGAGCTGTGATGACGTCACTGCACTCCAGCCCGGGCAACGGAGCGAGACCCTGTCTCAGACAAAACAAAAAAAACACGCATGCTAAAAGGATAGAGAAAATCATTGAATAATGAATTCAAGTTCATTCTCAGTCAAAGCCTGAGGTTTTCTTTCTCTGATGTTATCTCCATTTGAAAGGCAATGTTTGAAACAGCCACTGAAATTGCTGCTTTGAGTTGAAAAGGACTTCTTCCATGTACAGAGTTGTCATAACAGAAAAGCTATGCTCAAATAGGTGGAACATTGAACAGGGTCAGCGTTAAGTGCTTTTTTACGACCTGCTTCATAGTCCTTATGTAAGTTCAACAAGAAACCATCTAAAGGCAAACACTTAAATAGGTTTTCCGAGGTTGGCTCCATCTGTAGAGAGTTAAGAGCAACACTATGTGCCCAAGGTCACTGCTGGACAGTCCTGGCAGATGTGGTCACTGAGAGCTAACAAGGCCGACCTGCGGGTGAACTTGCAGACCCAGGGTGGTAAAATGTACTGCTACGAAAACCCTGCCTAGATTACTAGGTGACTTCTGCGTCCCCAGAAGGTCACTCTGAACCCGGCCGAGGGCCACTGCATTGGTTCACATCCATGGTTCCAACAAGAGCACTTTGATCCACTTCAACAACCATTCAGAGAAAACTTCCGACCCATCCCACGCCAGACCATGGGGGAGCCAAGATGGACAGAATGTGGCGCTAGCCCTGCTCACAGGGAAAGACAGGAGTGCTTCTCAACAGAGCACTTGCTACCCAACAGATACTTCACACACAGGCTTTATCTGAGCGCTGAGGAGATTAGATGAGGATCAACCCCGAATAAAAGGATGCACACGCAGGGGTCATGCCACTGGCTAGGCACAGAAACCGTAAAATCTTGGAGGGATGTCTTGGTCTTTTCTTATCTGGGCCAGTTTCTCCTGGTCCAGCTTCCTTAAAATGAAAAGAACCTGCCCGCCTGTCCTCACGGCAATTGAACCAACATTTACAGGTGCCTACCATGTGCTGGGGATAGAAAGTGAAGGTGAAGTCCTTGCCCTCAAGTGAAGGAAATGGCAGCACATCCCAAACAGAACGGTTCTTTCTGCAAACTGCCAGGAATCACTTGCTGACTCTAGAGCAACCATACAGCAAAATAAGGAAAATCACCTTCCGGTGATTGTTAGACCTGGAAAAGCAAACAGACTCCTGCTCACTAGGAATAAGCTGCCAGGGGAAAAACAGCGAACCCAGCGTCACCACCACAGCCACTAACCTAACAGTCAGCCTGTACCTGCACACAACCCAGGTGGTTCTTAACAGCCTTCGGCCTTTAACGTCAGCACAGCAAGTAGTAACCCAGGCCTGCAGCACATGTGTTTTGCTACCCAGCCCGTCTGTACTGTCACCAGAGAAAACCTGTGGCCAAGGCCCCAGCACCCCTGCCCAGAGGGGAGCATGCCCAGGTGAGGCCATCTCAGGTGGTGCCAGCTCTACCCCCAGCTGTGCTTCCACTTCCCAGACCAGAGCCTGGCACAACGGCCAGGAGGGCACCCGCTGGACAGGGTTCAGAAGCTAGGTAGACACCTAGGGAAGGTGGACAGGTGTGTCACCTTGGGGCAAGAGGAGGGCTGGGAGGAGCTGCAGGTCTTCGAGGGCAAAACGTATCAGAGAATCTTGCAATTTTGACGGAGTCCAGAAGAGGATTTCCTACCCGGCAGAGACGGAAAGTACCCCGAGGAGACAATGACACAGAGACAGCTCTTTCCAAAACCACTTCGCCCTCCCCTGCGTCATGCCCCAGCCCCAGGCCGGTCCGCCAGGCGCTGCCAGGTTCCGGAGCCCCCTGAGCGGCGCGTGGCCCCCCGCACGCCCGCCTCTGACGAGGCCCCGCAGCCCGGCCCCCACGCCCGCTCCCCGGCGTCCCCCGCCGCGGTGACAGCGGCGCCGTGGCCCTGCGGCCCCGCGCCCCCGTCACGCCCCCGCGCGCACCCACCTCCGCGCAGCGCCGCCGGCTCCTCCGCTCTCCGCGCGACGGCGGCGGCCTTCTGCGCACGCGCGCACGCGGCCCCGCCCCCGCCGAGCGCGCGCCGCCCGCGGCCCACCCCGAGCGCCCGCGGGTCGCGGCCCGGCGGACTCTGAGCATGCGCACTGACGCCGCGGCGGCTGCGGCGGGAGCATGCGCCGGGAGGGCCGGTCCCCCAGCGCAAAGGCCCCCGGCTCGCGACGGGTCCCCCCCGGGGCTAGCCAAGCGCGTCGGGAGCTGTGGGCGTGGGGAGCCCGGACAGCTGCCCGCTGGAGTCCGGGGTGAACCAGGGGCTGCGTGGGCGCTACGTGTGGTCCCGAGCCGGCGGATAAGGGGCGCAGGAGGGTCCTCGGGGCGGGACCCGAGCGGGGGAGCCCGAGGCTCAGAGATGCGGCGCAGAGGCCGCCGGACGGAGACCAGAGGCAGGGACACGGGCGTCCAGCCGCAGAGATAGGCCGGGACCGATGGAGGGACCGGGGACCCCCCGCCCCGAGTTGGACAGGGGCGGCCGTCCGCGCGGGGAGGGGCCACAGCACCCTCCGCAGGCCCCGGCAGGAGGCGGGAGGTCACTGTCCGGACAGTGGACTTGGGTCACCGAGCCCCATGGGGGTCACAGGCGTCTATGGTGCCCACCGTGGCTTTTGGGGAGGTCAGAGCTTTCGCGGGCGGATCACCGCGTGGCGGGGGGTGCAGGGTTTCAATCACAGTGGACCCTGGAATGTTCTCTGACCCCGGAGAGGTTCTGGCATCACAGAGGGTTTACAGCCTTCTGGGGTGTCACAGTGCCCTGGGAGAGGGCAGGCAGCGTGAGGGTGGGGAGACGGGGAGCCCTGGAGATAACAGCTGCCCAAGTGCCTCCAGGAAGCAACCTGGAGCTATCTGGCGCTTCCGAGTCGGGGCGGGTGTCGCGGCGTCGGTCACACCCCTCCGAGACCCAGGCGTGAGGCACCGAGGGAGGTGCCGGGCGGGGACGAGGCGGGGGCCCATTTGGCGACGCGCGCGAAGCGAGCAGACTCCCCGGCGGCCGAAGGCGCGGGATGAACTTGCGCCTGACTGTGCGCGCCCCGCCCGCGGCTCAGGCCGCGCCGCAGCGCCCCCGCCGCTCGCGCCGCTGCAGCCTCCGCAGGCGCCGCGTCCACGCGTCCCTCCAGGGCAGCACGAGGCTTCCGCGGGCCGCGCTGAGCCCCGGACCCCGGGCCCCCGCGCCCCCGCCCGCGGCTCCCGGCCCGCCCCCCAGCAGCAGGTAGCGGCGGCCGGGTAGGAGGCGCGGGCAGCCGCAGGCCGCGTCCTGGGCCGGCACCCACAGCGCGCTGCTCCCGCGCCGCGCGCGCTCCTCGCCGCTCCGGAACACGGCGAGCACCGCCACCGGGAAGCGCGTCCACGCGCCGCGTGCCTCGCCGCGGGCGCCCACCGCCACCTGCACCGCTGCGGGGAAGGCGAGAGGGGCGGGGTCAGAAGGGGCGGGCCGCGCACAGGAGCACAGGGCGTGGCGAGGGCACAGAGGACAGCGGGGGGGCTAGAGGGGCGGGGCCGGCGACAGTTGGGGGCACTTGGGCAGCAAGGGTCAAGGTATTCTAAGGGGCGGTTGGCGGAGGAGGGGCAAGGCGGGAGGAGGAAGGGGAGAAGGTCGAGGCGGGAGGCCCAGGGCGGCCTACCGTAGTCCTTCCTGCAGAACTTCCTCAGGCTGATGCGGTAGTTGCCACTGGCAGGTCTGCAGTGCGAGTCACAGTCTGGGGGAGGGTGGAAGGCTGGCACAGAACCCCGCTGCCCCCCACCCGTCACACCCTCCCCCATGGTCATACCTGACTCAGGGACCCTGTTCCCTGTCCACTCACCCTGGGGCTCCACAGGACTGCTCTCCTCAGTGGGTCCAGGGGCAGGGGTCTCTGTGAAGAGGGTGGGACAATGGCCGGCCATGGAGGAGCACGGTGTCTGCAGGGCCCCAGGGACAGACAGGCAACAAACAGCAGGGAGCTGGGGTGGCTGAGGCAGGGCAGGGTCACTCACTAACACAGGGCGCCACCGGAGAGCGACTCTGCTGGAAGCCAGGGGCACAGCGGTTGCAGGTGAGGCCAGTGACCCCGTCCTTGCAGGGACACTGCCCTGTGGTCTGGTTGCAGGTTTTGCCAGCAGCACCCACGGGGTGACAGTCGCAGGCTGAGGGCAGGGGTGGGAAGGGCCTGATCAGAACCCCATCTGGGGCTGTGGGAAACCAGGGGGTGAGGGCATGCGGGTGGTTGGAAGCAGGCTCACCCCTGCAGGCGCGACGGTCACTCGGGGCACGGCCAGGGTCTCGATAGAAGCCCTCCCGGCAGTAGTGGCAGTGGCGGCCAGCAGTGTTGTGCCGGCAGTTGAGGCAGACACCCCCACTGCGGCGGCCAGACAGTCGGTACAGCTCCATGTTGAAGCGGCAGCGGCGGGCGTGGCCGTTGCAGGAGCAAGCTGCAGGGAGGGACAGGTCAGGGGCAGGCTGGCCGGGTCCAAGATCCCCAGGCCACCTTCCAAGGCCTCACCAAGGCAGGCGTGGGATTCCCGGGCGGTGGCCCGCTGCCACGGCCTGTCGCAGTAGAAGGGCTTGCAGCGGCCGCAGTCGGGGCCCTCGGTGCCATGCCGGCAGTCGCAGGTCAGGTGGCCCTGGGTGTCCAGCAGGCACCGTGAAGCATGCCCATTACACTTGCAGCGACCGCCCACCTGGAGCTCAGTGGCTGAGTAGGAGTACGGGGCTGTGGCCTCCGAGTCCCTGGTGTCTGCGAGTGTGGCAGGCCTTGTGAGCACTATGCGGATGTCTGTGGCGGTCACCCAGTCTTGGAGCACCGGGCTGCTGTCCAGATCCAGGCCTGATGGGCTGCCGTCCTGCACACTGAAGGCCAGAAGGCCACCACCGTCGGGCTGGGCCTGGGGTGCAGGAAAGCACAGGGCCTCAGGCCCTGGGCCAGCCGGGCCGTCGGCAGGGGCAGGGGGGCGGCCATAGTCCAGGCCACAGTGGGAGGAGAAGAAGCCGAGGGGGGCCCAGCTGCGGCCATGGTCCTGCGACTTGAGCAGGGCCGCTGACACTGGAGGGGCCGAGCAGAAGCGCAGGCTCACGAAGACCAGCTCGAAAGCCTTGCCCAGGGGCACCGTGAGGGTCACGTTGAGGGGAACCCGGGGCAGCAAGTCTGAGCGCCAACACAGAGGGCTTGCCGTGCCCCCTGCAGAGGTCAGGAGGGCAGCAGGGTGTGCCCGCCGCAGGTCCGAAGCATCACAGGCCCTGGTGGCCGGCCGCCCGCACGTGCTGGATGCCAGCACCTGGCGGCCTAGGGCTGCATTCACCAGGCCTGGCACGCAGCTGCGGGGTGCGCCCCCCTCATCATGGCAAGGGTCGGTGGGCACAGGCGGCCCGGGGCTCAGTGCGGCCGAGAGAGTGCTGGCGGTCAGCAGCAGCCCCCAGGGCCAGCAGTGCATGGCCAGAGCCACCTTGGGGCCCCACGATGCTGCCCTCGGGGAGGCAGAGCTGGTCCCAGGCTCCTCCGGCTCCTCGGTGCTGTCCCGGCAGCCCCAGCCCGAGCCTAGAGGTCTGAGCAGCAGCGGCACGCCGGGGCCCAGTGCAGCAGCGGGGATGTTAGCGCGTCCTCCTGCTGGGCCTGGAGCGTTGACAGGCGTCGCCTCGCCCCCCGGTGCCTCCACCCGGAGGAGGCCCCACCCGCCTCCCGCCGCCTGCGGCTCGCACTCACCCACCGAGGGCCGGGCGAGCAGGTCTCCCGGCCTCCCGGTTAGGGCTGTGGGCGGGCGGGGCCAGGGGTCCCCGGGCTGCCGCCTCCTCCCGGCTGCAGCGAGGGCAGACGAGCTGTGCCAGGAGCGGGTGGGGGGCGCGGCAGGCGCAAGCCTGGGCCCAGCCGGGGGCGGGGCTGCTCGGGCCGGGAAGGAGGGAAGGGAGGGGAGGGGGCCTCGCCGGCAGAGCTGGAATCAGAAGCAGATTCAGACTCAGGCTGGGCCAGCGGGGGAGGGGGCTGGGAGGCCCAGGAGCCGGGGGAGGGGCCAGGGAGCCAGGAATGCGCTGGCGCTGGCGGGAGGGGTCTGGAGGGGGCAGCTCAGCCCCACAGCCCGTGGGGGACCACCCAGCAGGGTCCTCGGCCCAGAGCCAGGCCTTGACTGCTCCTGGGGCTGTGCCACGCGCTGGGTGGGGGTCTGGGCCCATCAGGTGGGCTCGCCTGGGTCTGAGGACAGAGGCCCCGTGCCCCCTGGGTAAGGGAGCCCGGTGAGGGGTTAGGGAGGTATCCCCAAAGCAACAGTCTGCTCTAGTAGAAAGAACCCAGGATTGGGGGCAGGTCTGATTTTGAATCCAAATTGCTCCAATTTCTGGCTGTGTGATTTGGGTTCCGCAGTTTCCTCATCGGCCAGATGCCTGTGTTTCCTTGTGCTTTGCGGAGGTTGGGAAGATGGGGCAGGTTGGGAGGATGGGGCGGGCTGGCATAGATGTCAGCCCTGAGGCAGGAGCTGCCTGCGGTCTTTCCTGCCTCCTGTCGGGGAAGGCCTGAGCTCGGCTGAGGGGTGCACAGGCAGTGGTCCACCAGGAGGCCGGTGACATTCAGTGGCAGGGTTAGCTGTTGAGGACCCCTGGAGGGACAAGGAGTGGCGTTTCATCCCCGGGGAGGGGCTGCTCACAAATGGCTCAGTGTCAGAACCCCTGAGCCTGCTGGCCCCCATCCTAGCAGGTTTAGGCAGGGAAACAGAGGCAGAAGCTTAGCTGGGTGGCCTGGGCACTAGCTGGGGAGGGGGCAGCTGCTGCTGGGACCGACCCCAGCAAAGAATGGCCAGGGATCGCTCTGGACAGAGAAATCCTCTTCCCTATACCTTTAGGTTCTCTAAGGAGGAGACTAAGCACCTCAGGGAGGACTGGGGTCGGCCCCAGGCAGAGGGGCAGCCCTGAAGCCTGAACGTCCACACACGACCCCAGGCCAGGCCCTGCAGCACGTGGAGGGGGGCCACATGGGAGTGTCTGTGTAGGCAGAGCTGCTACCCTGGACAGGGCCAGAGATGTAAGGACCAGCAGGCAGAGCATGGACGAGAAGCAGAGACACCGAGCTGCTTGGGAGGGGAGGAGCGGGAGGACACTGGGGCCTCGCAGGGGAAGCCAGAGCAAAGACGGAGGCGGGAGGGCCTGACCTTGGAGGAGGAGGAACAGGAAGACAGGGTGACGGGGCACCTGGCTTGGCTCCTGGAGCAACTGCCACCCACTGGTGGGCCTTTTCCCAGGCCTGACAGTCACAGATGCAGGATGGAGGTGGCAGGACTGAGCAGAGGGCAGAGGGGCTGCTGGCCTCTCCCAGCCCCTGCCTCCCGGTGCTGCAGGGCACAGACTCTTAGCTTCCCCACAGAGCATGTGTCCTTCACAACGGGAGTGAGGGACTTCGCAGGTCCTTATGCTGTGCTCTGGAATGGGTCAAGTTCAGACCTAGCACCTTCCCAACCACCCTCTTCAAGGTCCTTCTGGCTCCAGAGAAATGCCCAGTCCTGACATGGGGGTCCCACTGAGCCGCAGACAAGCCTCCAGGGAAGCCCCGGGCGTCTCTGGATTTCAGGACCCCGCTGGATTCGCCAGGCTGCGGAGGGAGGACGAGGCCTGGCGCAGCTGTCCCACCCGTCGGTGGGGCTGGGGTCTGCAGGAAGTCTGGTGGCCTCTGGTGGGGGTGGAAGTAGGTGCCGCCCAGGCTCAGCCCCGCTGCGAATGCTCATCTGGGTCAGCAGGCGGGAGGCTCGGGCCCTGAGGGCCATTGTGTCCCCAGCTCCCCAGGGAGGAGGCTGCAGGCTGCAAGGCCCCTGCCGGGTAGTCCTCTGCGCACGTTCTCCTTTGCCTCCCCTCGCAGATGGTGTCACGCAGTTAGGGAGGGCCTTCCCCACGGCCCCCAGACAAAGCTCATTGCTCCCTGTGGACCCAGCCACCTGTCCCAGCCCCAGACTGGGGCCTCTCACACCTCCCACCTCTCCACTGGCCCTGCCCACTCCTGGCACCTTCGGTGACAAAGCAGCTCCGCCTCCCCTCCCCCCACCTGCACCTCAGGCTGCTGCGCCTCCCCTCCCCCCGAGTGGCAGCTCCCGTTTCAGGCACAGGGGACGGAGGGACGTGACCGTCCCCAGCCGCAGGGAGCAGAGGGTCTTTCCCTTAAGAGGCCGATTGATCGAATAATTCCCGGCCCAGCCCAGGACCTAAGTCCCCTCCCGAGGCTTGCAAGCCACCACTTGTTCATGAATTGCATTTATTGAGCGCCCATTATGCCTCGAGGGCCTTCCAACCCAGTGCGGCAGGCAGACAGCTCCGGGAGGGGCAGAGCACGCTGCGCCCGCCCAGGTGGAGAGCGGTCACGCCCAGCCGCGTCCCACCCGCCCCGCGCTCAGCCACGCCGGCTCTGCGGTCGCGACCAGCTCTGCGCGCCAAGCGAAGCGCCGAAAAGCGACGTTGAGCGGAGGGGGCAACGCAGAGGCAGGGGAGGGAAATGGCCCGTAGCCGCCGCCGCCCTAAGGGTTCGGAAAGAAACGGTTTGCGGAGGGGGTGTGGGAGGTGGCTTCCGCGACCCGCGCTCGGCACGTCGCCCGCCAGGCTCGCTGTGACCGCGAAGGGAGGGGGCCTCGCGCGCAGGCTCAGGGCGTCCCCGGCTCCCTTCGCCCCCCGCGCCGGCGGCGCCGCCGAGCGCGCCAGCACAGAAAGGCGGTGGTGAGGAGCCCGAGGCCCGCGCCGAGCGCGGCCAGCGACGCGCCCTGGGCCAGGTCCAGGCGGGGTCCGCGCAGCGAGAAAGTGATGGCCGTGGCGGCGGCACCGGCCAGCACGGCCACGGCACCGAAAGGCAGGACACAGCGCGGCCACGAGCCCCCCGCGCCACCAGTGGCCAAGAGCAATGCGCGCAAAGCCCCGGGGGACTCCGGTTGCGCGAGGCCTGGCGAAGTGGGCGCCGCGGGCGGAGGCTCTGGCGCGCTCATGCCGCTGATGCGGTGGCCGCGCTCTGGGCGGGGGTGGGTTGTGGGCGCCACGCAGTCCCCGCTCACGTCCAGACCCGCCACGTCAGAGCCGATTGGCCTGAGACACGCTGACGCCATCGGGGTCGCCCGGGGAGTTAGACGCCTCCTCCTCGCTTTGGTGAGGAATCAGGGTGGGCAGGCATTGATCCGGAAGGCAGTCTGCCTTTCTTGCCCTGGAACCCTTGAGTTGGGACCCACTTAGGCACTCCCCCCCAAAGCTATCCAGGGCGTCTTCCTGCCCAAGAAAGCCCTGGCAAGCCCCCAGTGATCTGCAGGACACCACCGTGCCTTGGACTGGCCCCGGGACAATGGATAGTTGAGCCAGTGACCACTGAGCTCCCACCTGGGCCTGGCCAGGGGTAGAGACGGATAGTGCCCCTGTCCTCCTCGGGCAAACACCCTGTGGGGATGGTGGACAATAAACCAAGTGAGGCAGCCAATGAAGTAATTCTGGGCAGAGACTACCAGCGCTGGGGTGTACAGTAGCAGGGTGTGGTGGCATCCAGGGATTTAAAGGGTCCCCCACATCAGAGTACTGGGGTATAAGCTCTGGAGGCAGCAATCTGGTTGCCAGGAAGGGCACAGCTGGCTGACCTCACTCCCCTGGGACTGGGTGTCAGCCTAGCAGGGCAGGGCAGCCCACAGGGTATCCCCCACTCTGGGCTCACTGTGCCTGGGGTTCCGGTTCTGTCCTGAGAGGGGCCCCTCAGTGCAACGAGGAACACAGCTTTTTGCTTCCTACTTGGGTCTCTGCCATCTGGTCCTCAGCTGCCCTCAACCCCGACTGTGTGTCCGAGCATGCCTCTGGCCTGCCGGCTGTCAGGTCCTCACAAGCAGGACCTCCTGCGGGCACCGAGAAGCCACCTGAGAGCTGCTTCACCATCACCTATAACCAGCGCTTCATCTGGCTCTTGGAAGACCTGGTTTCCCACGTGTTACCATCTCCTGTCCTGCTGCCTGCAGGGGCCTGAGCACCTTGGGGAAGAGGCTGGTATTTTTCCTGGTCGCAGGTCCCCGTCCACAGCCCAGTGTGGCAAAGCTCCAGAAGTGACCACACAAAGGGCCAGGCCCAGCTCCGAGGATCACCTGGGACACTGCAGGCCCTCAGCAAAGGTTCATTGACCGAGTGCTCTGAGCACTGGCCTCGGCTAATGCCGCAGCCTCCATGGCCAAGGGCATTAGATGTATCATTTCATTAATCTTCACACCAGCCCTGCAGGGTAATAACTGGTCCCCTGGCATGACAGCGGCGACAAACCTGGGGACTGAGGCTAAGGCTCCTCAAGGATCTTGCTGGAAATCCCACAGCAGGAAACAAGTCATGATGCAAACCCCAGTCTGTGGCTGCCCCGATCCCGGCTGCCTTCCTGGGGAGGCGATGCTTCCTTCAGCAGGGGCTGGGGGGAGCCTGGGAGGTGACAGTGGACTGGGTGAAGGTGTAAAGGGCCTTGTCCCTGAGAGGCGGACCTCATACCTGCCACAGCACCAGCGCCAGGAGGTGTTGGACCAGGCACCAGGAGACAGCAGGAAGCAGAGCTAGGTGGCTGTGGGCAGAGACTGGCCGGCTCTCCGACACAGGCTACGGGTTTTGTGTCTCTGATGAGCTCAGTACAGCTCTAGGCATGGGGGCGGGGGTTTTAGGCGTGCTGGGGCAAACGCCCCCTACTTTGTCGGAGGGAATATTCAGATGCTTGACAAATACACTTGACATACTCTTTTTTACCCCACAGAATAAGTATCAAGCAATATACTTGATAAATAAAACCATAAAGAAACAAAAACCAAGAACAACCTACCCTACCAAGTCCCACCTTGGTATGATTTAAATATATACGCTTTCCAAAGTAGCTTTAATATCACACAAGCGGCTCTTAGGTTTACAGCGAGAGGAAGCAGAGGCAGTGAAGAAAGGCTCCCTCCAGCCTCTGGCCTCCAGCTCTGCCCCGCAGGTTTAGCTGTCGTCGGACAAGAGCCAGGCAGCCCTGCTGCACCTCAGAAACCCAGGTTTCCTAGGGGTACAGGCGTCTCTGGTCCCCATGCCCACAGCAACAGGGAGAATCCCCTCCACCCCCTCACTTAACTCCGACCAGGGAGGAGGGGACTCTCCCTGATGGGGTCCTGAGGCGTGGGTGTGGGGGCAGGGCTATCTGCAGGGTCATCGTGCAGGATGGAGAGGAAGCGCTCGCCTCCCTCGCAGAGCAGGCTGTGCACAGCCCGGCACAGGGCCAGCGAGGGCGGCTCTCGGGAGCTCACCAGGGGGAGGAGTTCAGCCATTAGGACCTGGGGGCCGTGCAGAGCCAGGTCTCAGGGGGGCTGAGTCCTCGGTGGCTGGCCTAGGCGGAGGGGTGATCGCAGGACAGGCTTCAAGGCCCCCAGTGCCTTCTGAGGCTTCAGGCTGTCCTGCTGCCCTGGCCCATGCACAGACTCAGGGGCTCGCCCCCCACCCCTTAGGCCCTGGGGGTGCCACACAGTCAGGCCTGACCCCCGGCCGTCCTCGTGTTGAGGAGCCCAACGAGGCTCCAGACCCGGAGTCCTCCCCATGACCCATGGCTGCCCCCGGCACCCAGCTGCACACTCCCCACCTCCTGTTCCAGAAGTACCTTTTCCAGGTGCACCTGCTGGTCCAGCATGGCCACCCGCAGCCTGAGGGTCGCCAGGGTCTGCAGCTCCTGGGTGCTGGAGTAGAGAAGCAGCTGGGGGCTCCAGAAGGGGGCTGCTCCACCTCCACAGGGCGGTGGGGCCCTGGAGGACCTCCCCACAGGGCACGGTCCCAGAGGCTGCGCTGCCAGGGATTCGTGGACAGGGGGATGTGGCTACGTGAGGGCGGCTGTGCCCCGTTGTCCAGGCACCTCCTCACCCCCTGCCCCCTTCAGGGCTGCAGTCAGGCTTCCAGAGCAGCCCAGCACAAGATGGGGTGAGGCGGGCCTGGGCTCACTGTGGCAGGGGGGCCTTTGTGCAGTCCCCCCTGCCTCCTGGATTCCTTTACTGTGCTTACACTGTTTTGAGACTGACTTTGCTTTTGACAAATTAAATATCTTTACTCTTAAAACTGCAAGCAATTAAAAAATACAAGGGAGTGGCCGGGCAAGGTGGCTCACGCCTGTAATCCTAGCACTGGGGAGGCCGAGGCGGGTGGATCGCTCGAGGTCAGGAGTTCGAGACCAGCCTGAGCAAGAGCGAGACCCCATCTCTACTAAAAATAGAAAGAAATTATCTGGCCAACTAAAAATATATAGAAAAAAAAAATTAGCCGGGCATGGTGGCACATGCCTGTAGTCCCAGCTACTCGGGAGGCTGAGGCAGTAGGATCGCTTGAGCCCAGGAGTTTGAGGTTGCTGTGAGCTAGGAGGACGCCACGGCACTCACTCTAGCCTGGGCAACAAAGTGAGACTCTGTCTCAAAAAAAAAAAAAAAAAAAAAAAAATACAAGGGAGAAAAGCAGCGCTATTGCCCACGAATAACCACCTCTTGCAATACCTGGAGAGTCACCTCCCAGTGTCTTTCTGATGCTCATATGCTGCTTTTTCAGTGCTGCATAAACAAGCCAACTGCTCAGAGTGATGAGGGTCTGCTTGTTGCGAGCAGTGGGGCGGGGGCTGGGGTGTCCCGAGGCGGTAAGGAAGGTGGGCTGGTCCCACAGGACAGCTGGCAAGAGCCCAGCACTGCGGGGCGGCATGGGAAGGGCCTGCTCCCCCTTCCTGGAGGCATGGGCAAGGCTGGCCAAAGTACCTGGCCCTGGTCCAGGCCTCGGCACAGGTGGCAGGGCAGGGGCAAGGCCTTACCTGCAAGCAGCTCCTGCAGCCTGTGGAGACACTGCCTGGCGACAGCCTGCAGCCCCTCCAGGGTGAGCAGGCAGCGGTACTCCTGCGTCCAGTCAGTGGGGGCTATGCGAGAGTCGGGTGAGGGCAGGCTGGGGCCATGCCAGTCTAGAAACCCTCCCCGCACTCTGCCCTCCCCTCACCCTCCCGAGGCCCGCGCGCGTCGGCCCACTGACCCGCAGAGAGCTCCTCCCTCATGCGCAGTCTCAGCAGCGAGCAGGCCTCCTGCAGGCGCCCCACCTCCGCCTCCACCTCCAGAGCACTGAGCACGGGGCCAGGCTGGCCCGACTGCACACGGGTCAGGAAAACTCCCCGTGACCAGGCCCCTCCCCTGCCACCAAGGACTGGTCTGGCAGTGGCCCTGGCCATCCCATACCAGCCCTTCCTGGGGCCACTCTTCAGCCTGCCAGAAGCCCCCTGGGCTCCTGCACACCCTGCAAGGATACGGCTGTCTGCATCTTCTGGAGGAACCGGGTTTTGGCATCGGCGGCATCTGTGGAATCCCTGGGCTGTGCAGAGCTGAGCTGGGCCCACAAGCTGGGGTGCATACACGGCACCCCAGGAACCAGAGGGACATGGTTATTCTAGCTGGCCGGGCCCTGGGAGGTAGGCAAGGGCCAGGGTAGCGGCCCCAGGCTGGGTGTCTTGCCTCTGCTGAGTGACAGGAGGGGCCTTCAGAGGCCCGGGGAGCCAAGGGGACACTGCCCAGGATAGGGGACAGAGCTAAGAGAGAATTCACAGGAGGAGCTGGCAGTGACTGGTAACTGTGACACTGCTAAGAGCGCTGGGTGCTTCTCTCTACCAGGTAGTGCAACACTTGAAAGGCAGCATCTAGTTTAACCCTTACAACACCTCTGTGAAGCTGCTACTATTGTCACCTCCAGAGAGAAGACAAATTGGGACTTGGAGACACCAGTATCCTGTTCAAGTCTTGCAGCTTGTTGAGTGGTTGAGCTGGGGCCTTCACAGCCTGCTGAATCTAAGGTGACTGCAATGTCCCAGCTGGGCAGACTCTTTTACTGCCGACAGTGACCCCGCCCAGCAAAGAAAGCAGGCAGAGCTGCCTGCTTCTCCTACACATTCCCAAGCTGGTGATGCCTCTCTGGTCTCCCCTGTGCCCCCACCATGCCGAAAGACCCAGCCTCACCGGGAGTTCTGGGAAGCCGCCTTCCTGAAGGCTGCAGGCAGCTGCAGCAGACCCCTGTCACAGAAGCCCACGATCAGAGCAGCCTCGCCTCACTCTGGGGGCCGCAGGTCTGTCCCTGCCCAGAGCCCAGCGGGGGAGGAGGCTTCTTGCACCTTCTGCCCTGCCACCCATTCTCAGACAGCCCCCTTGGACGGACTTCCAGAGTGGCCAAGGGCGCCAGCCATGGAGAAGAGGGCAGGACAGGCTCCAGCGTGTTAAACTGGGCACCGTCACACCAGCTGCTACATTTTGCTAGCTTCAGAGAATGAGCCTCAGGGGCTAGCACTCCTGGGCTCCTGTGGCCCACACCCTGCTCAATGACCTGCCCTCTCTACCACCCCAAATCCCAGACTCCTGCTGCTGGCCAGGCTCTGAGCAGGTAGAGACAGCAGTTCCTCCAATGAGGGTCTGGGAAACCTACCCCTTCTCCTTGAGTGTGAAGGCTTCCGGGTCCTGAGAAGCAGCCGATGGGGCCATGTGCTGATCCCTGAGGCCTGGCCCAGGCCTAGTGGCTCGGGCTCCTACCCCAACACGGGCCCTATTCCCCGCTGAGGGGAGTCTGTGCTCGGGGTGGCCCTTGGCAGGCACTGTGGTCTGGCGGACGCCCCTGGTGGGTTTTGCCTCTGATGCATGGCTGCCAGCCTGGCCTGGGGCCCGGGTTGGGATAGAGGCTGTTATGCCAGGGGAGGTGGCAAAGGACCCAGATTTCAGGCTGGGGGCCTTGTCTCTTTCTGCAGCCTTAGAAACGACTTTTCGCACCCGTACAGCCTTCTCCAGGGCCTGGGTCAGAAGTTCCAGCTCCTTGAGGTCTTGGGGGCTGGGTGTGCATGCTGTGAAGCCAAGAATCATGCAGGGGTCTTTCCCCACCGCCTCCCAGGAAGGGTCTCTCACAACTGCATGCTGGAAGTCAGGTCGGGGCAGCACCTGGAGAAGGTGGGTGGCAGTTTACCTGGAGAGGGAGCTTCTTCTTTAGCTTCTGGCCCTAGAGGTGGCTCTGGAGCCAAGGTCCTGGCTGGTTCCCTGCAAAGACACGGGCAACGGTGGCATGGCCAGGAGGCAGGGCCCAGGCAGACCCCAGGGGGCTGCTTGGCCCCCAGAGCAGTCCCCGGGCCTCAGAGGCTGCAGGGTAAGAGGGGCGGCACTGACGACCCGAAACTCGGAAGTGGGAGACTGCGCCCTGTCTCTCAGCCCCAGGGCTGTGTGCAGGATTCTGAGGTCCGCAGGAGGCCCGCCAGGGGGTCCCGGGGTCCGCGTACCAGGCCCGCAGCAGCCGACGACAGACGCGCAGGCTCTGCTCCAGCTGCAGCTGTCGCTCTGCGCAGGCGTCCAGGGCACCCCGCAGCTCGGCCACCAGCCTGGGAGGACACACCGGCGGCTCAGTACCTCGGCCGGCCTCGGGCCCCGCGCCCGCCCGTCCCCGCCCCCTCCCGCCGCGCGGGCCTCACCGGCGCGAGCAGCCGGCGGGCAGCATGAAGACGTCGGCGGCTCTTCGCAATTGCCGCTACCGGAAGATCCCGCCCCTTCCGGGGAAGGGGACCGCCCCCTTCCGGCCGTGCTACCCAATCCCGAGCCCAGAGCTCAGGGCCCGCCTCCCCCCCATGGCCGGCGCTCCCCCATTGCGGCCCCCCTCAAACCCCGCCCCGGGCCCCGCCCCCGCGGGCCTGGCCCCGCCCCCGCAGGCCGGGCGCGGACTCAGGCTCCGAGGTGGGTGGGTCCCGAGGCGGGGAGGGGAGTTCCGGTTACTTCAGGCTTCTGGTTTGGAAAACCGGGTGGATGGTGGCGCCATTCCCGCGCTCCTTTTGCAGGGCTCCTGTGGGGGTTTACTGGTTGGCTTCATGTCTGTCCCTACTGAAGGTGCTCTAAAGCAGGAACAGCTGTCTTGCTGACCCCGGGCCACCCAGCACAGGCTCAGGCTCACGGAGGAGTAAATAGTGGAGGAGGATGACGCCTGTGATTGGAGCCGGGACAAGGGACAAGGAAGTGCTCACTTTTGGACACCCAGGGAGGCAGGCACCTGGACACATGGAGCAATGGGCCTGGGCCAGCCGGCGCCGGCGCCCGGGCAGGGTCTGTGGGTGGGGACAGGTGCGCCACGGATGATGGAGCCCAGAGAATGCCAGAAGTGGACAGCGGAGCACAGTCACAGAAGCAATGGGAGGCCCGAGAGGGAGGGTCTGTGGACCAAGCGTTGCTGCCAAGGCCCAGGCAGCCTCTGCATGTGGGTGAACGAGGCCTTCAGTGCCGCAGGGAACAGCTGGAGGAGGAACGGACAGTGGCTGGGCGCAAGTGAGGGCACAATGAACTCAAACCCTGAAGGGGCCAAGAAATCTCAGGTGGTAGCTGGAGGGAGGACACACCTGGGGGGGTGGTTTGAAGATGGGAGAGGTGAGTCCATTTCAGTCGTTAACAGGAGGTGCCACAGCACAGGGGGTGGAGGACGCACAGGAGGGGAGTTGAGGGTGCAGGGCACAGAAAAGGAAGGGGGCTAGGACCCAGCAGCACTGGGCCTGCCCTGAGGGCGGGCCCCTCCCTCAGCAGTGGGGGAGGCTGACTGCAGTCCGGCTGCCCTTGAGATTTCTCTGTGGAGCAGGAGGGGAGGGGGAAAGGCCTCACCTGGCACTTAGGAGATGCAAGGAGCCCCCACACCACAGTCAGGAGGCGCTGGGGTGACCGTCAGCGTTTGGGCAGAGGCGAGGAGACCAGGTTCCGGCCCCCCCCCCCCCCCCCGGAGTGGTTTCCTCCTACAGGAGCGGGCTGGGAGAGGGCAGAGAACCGAATCCATCGAGTTGGGATTTTGACACAGGAGACCACGGACAAGCGGCCAAGGCAGTTAAGGGATGCACATCACTCATTTGCCACTATCTCCGTCACATTTAATCCTCACAACACCCCTGTGAGGTAGGTATCATTGCCCCATCTTACAGATGAGGAAACTAAGGCTCACACATGTCCAGGGGCAGTCAACAGGACAGGTCTGCAATTCCTATGCCTGGGTTCTCCTCACCCCAGCCACGCGCCACCCAGGGTGGGCAGAATTCTCTTACAGTAGCAAAAAGACAGCTGCCACGGAGACACCAACACACATACGAGCACACAGAAGAGCAACCACTGAGCTAACATCTCCACATCCCTGTATTTCTGGTTCAAGAGCATTTGGGGGACACTCCTGGCCAAGTGGTTCTTCCTTACATTTCCAGAGGAAACAAAGTGTATCCCAGCAGGGTGCGTGTGTCAGTGGTCAACCCAGCCCGGGAGAGGTCACGGTCAGCGTGCGGAGCCGAGCCTCCGTGGCCAGCGGGAAAGGGCAGGGGCACACGGTCGGGGGCTGTCAGGGGCAAGTCCTTGACTCACTCCCCTGCTCTCCTGCCTCCTGGGTATTTCAGACATTACAGATGACTTAAGTTTTTTCTGGCTAACCACTCTGGGGAAATTCTTTGTGAATCAAGAGTGTCAGTGTCTTTTTTATTTTTTTAGTTGAGCCCTAAATAATGTTGGGCATCTCTTGTTTTTTTATTTAATACCCTCTATTTTTAATTTTCGTTTTGCTTTCATCTTTAAAGAAGGAAGTCCAGAAATAAAAGACAGGAAAAGAATGGCCCGGAAATTCAGTCCGAAGAGATGTTCACAGACACCCCATGTGAGGCAAACCATCCTAGGGGAGGGGCAGATTTCTAAAACGAGTGGAGAGCGGAGGAGGGAAGCCTGTGGCCAAAGCATCAAAGGGAGCTCCCACGCCTGGCAGCCACACCGTCCACACTGCTGTGTGGGGCATGGGCTCCTCGCCAGAACCCACCACCCAGAAGGGAGTGGGTGCCCCATGAGGCCACGCTGGGTGAGGGGCAGTGTTGTGCTCAGAGCTGTCAGCTCCCCGCTGGGGCCCAAACCAGGCAGATGCAGGCAGGAGCGTGAGCTGTGCCAGGCTGCCTGGGTCGCACCTACTCTGAGCGTGAAAGCTGTCAGCTGCTGGCGTGGGGCTCTGTGGGGGCTGGGAAGACCAGGACACACACCAGCTTAAGCTTCCAGAGACAGTGGAACATGGGAGGGCACAGAGAACCTTCACACGGTGTGGCATGCTTGCTGGGAGGCTAAACTTTCCAAAGAAAAGGATCTGAGCTTTTCGTTCTGACTCAGACATTCTGAGGGTGCACATGGGGCTCCCCTGGTGGCTACGAGTTACCCTCTTTGCTCTCTGTGTGACAAACTCTGGGGTCTAAATAGCATTCCACTAGCAGTGGCCCATCCCTTGCTAGTGGAACAGCAGCCTCCCTCGGTAAACATTCACTGCGGCAAACACACCAACACACACTCACAGCTTCAGAAAGCCCAAGTTCACGTCCTCCTCCTCTTCCTCCTGTTCCTCACTATGCATGGATAGGTTTTTCCGCTTCACCTGTTGCTGGGGAACGCTGCTCTCCCGGGGGCTCGGGGGACGACACCGTAAACATGACTTCCTGGCCTGATGGTGGCAAGGCTGTGTGTGAGAGTCGCTGCCCAGGGACAGCACTGAGGTAGGTTGGGGTGGGCCCCCCAAGCTGCCATCCACAGAGCTTGTGGGACTTGCGCTGCTGATGGAGGAGTACCCTGAGGTTGTGATGTCCTTGCCCGGCTCCCTCCTGACGTGGTGTCGGGGCTCAGGCCCCGGGGTTGGAGGTGTCTGGGTGCCCGGCGCTGGGGAGTGTGGGTCCTGGCCTCCCCTGTCCTCCGGGCAGGCCTCCTCATCACTGGATTCCTGGCAGCAGTGCTGTTCTGGGTTCAGGTAGACCACGGTGACATCAAGGACGCCGCTGGGAGCTGTCACTGCAGGAAATGTAGGAGAGAGAGATCATGCCATAGTCCGGGCATCGGAGGAGACCCCTGCCTCCGGAGGAGGACCCTGGCAGCCCAGGCTCTGGCTCTTGCCAGGACAGTTTAAAACACCCTGTGCTGGGCTGAATATCCGCCCCGGGCCCCTTGCTGTAGTCCCCTGTCGCTCTCTTTGGGTGAGAGGCTGTGAGTGACATGCCTCTTTTGAGCTCGGAGGGCTGCCCGCCAGGATTTTGAGGACAGTGGAGGATGACAGCAAACCAGCCGTCTAGCTCTCTCTGAGGTGGACACAAAAGCAAGCCACTGGGAAGTTGACAGAAACTGGCCCCACTGGGCTTCCTGGCCAGGCCACGGGGACCGACGGGACCTCCTGCAGTCCCAGCAGGGCGGCGTGGGAGGGCTCACGTACACCACGTGGCACATTTCAAACAACACTCTGGAAGGCTCTTACCATGAATCCAGCCGGGCCTCCGTCTGCGAGGCCCTACCAACACAGACCCAGCTGCAGCTGGGCACGGGCCTGGCCTAAATCCTCCCCCAACAGCGCGGTGGGAAAAGCACTGATGTTTTAGGGGCTCCTCTACTCTCACACCCCCACCCCCACCGGTGTCTGGACCCGCCCTCTGCTGGTACACGCTCCCTGCCGGACCATTCGCAGGAGCCCCCCACACCCTGCCCCTGGGGTGCCCCGGCTGCACACTCACCGTCGCCCTCCTTCTCGCCCTCGCTCTCCTGGTCGCCCTCGTAGCCGGAGCAGCAGTCCAGGCTCCAGTCCAAGAAGCTGCCCAGCAGCGTCTCCTCCTGGCTGGACAGCTCTGCAGTGGGGGTGGTGACGAAGCTGCCCCTGTCCTCGTGGAGGCTGTTCTCCCGCTTCCTGCAAGGCGGGGAGAGCCCAGGAAACCCCCGTCACAGGCGGCAGCACTGCAAGGCCCGGCCCAGTCCTCTGCACCTGCCTCTGGCGCTTGCCTGCCCGGGGCCCACACCGTGTGCTCCTGAAAGTTTGCTGTGTAGAAAACGCCCCCGCGAAGCTAGAACAGGGAAAAGCCCTCGAGGGCAGGGGCCAAGCCGGAGGAAGGACGATTGAGGCAAAATCAGGCCTTGGTCTGGCTGTGAACCCCAGTCCACCCCGGTCAGCTGTGGGACCCTGTGGAAACTGGCAGGAGGACGATGCCACCCTCCACTGTTGACTGAACAGGGTGTAGGCGGTGCTTGGCCTGGCGCTGGGCAGGGCCCGCACGGAGCAGCGCGTCCCTGGGAGTGCAGCACAGCCAGCGGCGGGGCTCAGGCCGTGCCTGGAATGGGCTGGAGGCCGGAGCAGCGGGGCCTTTCTGCTTGAGCCCTGGCCGTGGCTGGAGATGCCCTGATGCGGCTGGGAGGGGTCTGGGCAGCAGGGTCAACACAGCGTGGCTGGGCCCCACTCCTGGAGCTCAGACACACGTCTGTGCGCAGGCTTTCCTTGCAATGACTCCGTCCCCAAATAGTCAGGGTGCCGTTCGCAGAATAAGATGCAGATGGCGGCCCTGCTGGGAGGGACCCAGGCCTCCCGCGTTCAGCACAGTGGAAGACGCTGTCGTGCTTCTCGGGCCAGCACGCAGGCGGGAGCAGCACCCCCGGCACAGCCCGGACACGGGTCTAACTAACCGTTTGGTTCTCCTCCCGGAGGGAGAGCTGAGGAAGGCGTGGAGGTCCCCTGTGCTGAGGAAACACGGGGGTTCTGGGCTGTCCTGTTCCACTCCCAGTGCCGCACACAACTGGCCGTAGCTCAGCACCTGGAGGGAGGCAGAGTCAGGGGCCCTTCGAGGCCCCGCAGGGCGAGGCTGAGGAGCCCGTCCCCACCCGGCAGCCCTGGTCAGACGCCCGTGGCTGGGGTGGGAGGCACCTCTTGCTGGCTGATTTCTTCGTAGCGCTTGTCCTCGAATCGCTGCTTGACGGCGGTCAGTGACACTTGCCTGTAATCCTTGGGGGCGTCATCGTGGAAGCTGGAAATGGACACGTGAGGTGGACACGTGAGGCCCCACCCCATTTTAGCCTCAACTCACTGAAGTGAGGGGAAAACACGCTTGCCGTGGTGAGAATGCAAAACAGTGTGGCCCCTTTGGAAACAGTCTGGCAGCTCCTGGAACAGTCACACACGGAGTGACACATGACCCAGCAGATCCACCCAGGTGCACACTGGACAGAACCGGACAGTATTCACACGTCCACACAGAACTCCCATGAGGACGTTCACAGCAGCATCGTTTGCCACACCCAAACGGCGGAATGGTACAAACATCCACCCTGATGAAAGGAGGGACACACGCGCCTACTCGCACAGTGGGACGTCACTCAGCCTTGGAGAGGAAAGCAGCACCGACACGCGCCGGCTCGGGGAAACCCAGAAAACAACGTGCCGAGTGAAATGACCAGACGCAAAGGCCACACGGTCTGTGATTCCACCGGTACAAAGTGTCCAGCACAGGCAAATCCAGAGACAGAAAGCAGACCAAGTGGGTGCCAGAGTTTGCCAACTCCTGAGCGAGATGACAATTTGTCATCTACCGAAAGTACCACTGGTCGGGAGCTGTGTTCTGCCACCTCTGGAGTCAGGTTTGGGTTGAGGAGCTGCTGTACACATCTCGAATGTGAAAAATGCATGAAATAAGAAATGCAGCCCTGGAATTTTAGAACGGCAACTCTGGGGAACGTGTCTGGCCTGACGCTCGCTGCGGGAAGACCTGCGTGTGGACCAACAGCCGTCACGAGCGGAAGCAAACGCCTGTGGTGGTCCGTGTGGCCCACCCACTCCGGCCAAGCCCGGGTGGAGGAAGCCTTTCCTTGACAAACTCACCACTTCTTATGAAGGCTCAGGACGCAGGGCACCAGGTCTTCGTGGGAGAATCCAGTGAGCTCCCACAACCGAGGGGTCCAGGGCTGTGCTGGGGAGGGGCAGACGGGACGGAGGGGCTGTCACAATGGCTGCCCGGCCACTCCCGCCCACAGCTCTGATGGTTCTACGGTAGTTTCCTGGAACTCAGGGTTGCAGTCCTTTTAAAAGCAACTGCAAAGACCCCGTATGTGGAGCATGTATGCACGCTGGCAGAAATTTGGGGAAAACTTAAGCTGGAGCCATCTGTCACTCACCCCCAGAGAAAACTGCCTCTGGTCCACTTGGCGCATTTCCTTCTCCAGGACGGGTAGACACCCATTCCTTTTCCTCTCTACACCCCCTCCCCTGACCCCAGGAGCCCCCGGGAAGGTCTGTTCCTTACTTTGCCCGTGCATCAGTCTGGCCAGGAGCAGCGCTGCGGCAGCCAGGCGGGCCGGGGTGTAGGCGGACAGGCTGGTGTGCAGCAGGGACAGCTCGCAGAGGAAGCTGCACAGGTGCTGGGTTCTTGGCGCCGTAGGGACCAGGACCAGCAGGACCTCTTTGTAATCGACCACTGTGGGGACCTAGGCAGACGGGAGGCGGGCGTGGGGCCTCAGCACTTGGAGGGTTCCTCCGCCACATGGCCGAATGGGCCCAGCCCGGGGTGTGGCCTGGGTGAGCACAGGGCACCAGGGCGTGAAATGATGCAATGCAGCCGTGGCCTCTTGGTCCGTGGCTCTGGGCACAGCAGAGACAGCTGCCCTCTGGGTCCGTGAGAAGCTCCTAGAGCAGCAAAGCTGACTGCCCTCCCGTGTCCCCAACACAGTAATAACGGAAACTAATAGGGAAGAAGAAAACTGCCACTTACTCGAATCTTCCCTTCCAGGGCGGACACGATCTCTCCCATCATCCGCACCAGGTCCTCATACTTGTACGTGTTGTCCGTGAGCCACACGGCCTCGCGGATGGTCAGGATCTCCTTACTGATGAACCTGGAAGACCAAGAAGGGGCCTCAGCAGGGCCCAGGCTCCAGGAGGCTTCAAGTAAGGAGAGAGGGGCGGCTTTGGTGACAAAAGGTTACTCAATGGACGCAGCTGCCGTGGCCAATGAGAAGTAAAGCAGAGCACAGTCAGAAGGTGCTGGAAAGAGGCCCAGGGCCACCAGGCAAAGGCAGAGTGGGGACAGCAGGGCTGTGAGGCAGACACCAAAACGTCTCTGCAAAAGATCCCTGAGTGACACCGTCGTTCAGTTTTAATCGACCTTAAGGACAAGGATTTGCCCTCTCTTGTGACAGTGTCCACCGATCGAGTATAAATGCTTTAAACCCGGAAGGTGGGTGAGTTGGGAGTTGCAGGCAAAGGCCCCACAGGCCACCTGAAGGTCTGTGCACAGCAGTGTCTGGCCACAGGGTCCCGACAGTCGTCATGGCAGGTGGTCACCCTGTTCTCTACCACCCACCCGCACCTGCTATCTAGGAACTTGCTGTTCCAGCGTCCCCGGAGGGTGCCTTCCCCTTGGACTGGGGCCAAGTGTGTTTGCTGCCCGTCCTGGGGACTCTGCACGGGTCATCATTTTGACAGGGAGGACAGGAGGCACAGGAGCCATGCCTGCCGGCGTGAAGACCACAGACGCCAAAAAGATGGGTCCACGGTGGCTGGTGGGGGCATGGCAGGTGCTGCTCTGAGTGGAGGTGGAGGTGCTTCAGCCTTTTTTGTTTTTTTCTTTTCTTAAGACAGAGTCTCACTCTGTTGTCCCAGGTAGAGTGCAGTGGTGTCATCGTAGCTCCCTGCAACCTCAAACTCCTGGGCTCAAGCAATCCTCCTGCCTCAGCCTCCTGAGTAGCTGGGACAACAGGTACACATCACCACACCCGGCTAATTTTTCTATTTTTTGTAGAGATGGGGTCTCACAATGTTGCCCAGGCTGGTCTCAAACTCCTGGCCTGAAGTGATCTTCCAGCCTTGGCCTCCCAGAGTGCTGGGATTTCAGGCATAGGCTACCACACCTGGCCTTTTTTTCCCCAAGGCTAGTAGGGCAGACTTTACTCAGGGGGGGCCACGGTACTGGGCATGGGGTCCAGTGCACCAGGTCTTGCAGTGGGGGAGAGAGTTTGGACTCAACTCCCTAAAGCACTTTTAACAGTTATTCTTTCACTGCTAGCCCGTCTGTGGCCCGGGAGCTGGGAGGCAGTGGCCTAACCTCTTTGGCTGTCTGGCTGGAAGACCTGGATGCTGCCTTTGGGCCAAGAGCACATCTGAACACGGCTCTGGCTAGTGAGTGACTGGTCTGCCCACCCTGCAAGCCCATGCTCCCTCCTCCTGTGGGGATGTGACACTGCTCTGAGCTGGCACACGCCTGCCTCCCAGAGGCCACACTTCCCAGGGCCCATCGTGGCGCGGCCCTAAGACTAAGCTCAACACAAAGGTGGACATGGTAGCCGAGGGGTCTCGGGGACAAGGGCAGCACCCCAGGGTAGCAGAGATGAGATGGGAGCTGGGCTCTACCATGACCTCGTGAAACAAAGAAACCGCCCCGGTGACCTGAGCCTGGACCTTCTGCCTCTAGGTTCCTTGGGCAGCAGAGAAATAAGTCTCTGCGGGTTTCCCCATCCCCGCATGTGGCCAAACCTATTCCTCATCCGCCAAGCCCAACAGACAACACTTCCCAGGAGGACGCTGGGGAGGCCGACTTAGGAAAACAAGCAAATGCCAAACCTATCTCGGGAGTTGGCTTCCGCATTGCTGCCACGGCAAAACCAGGACGATTGGGTGAAAGCAAAGTAGGTTTGCGTAAAATGTGAGGTGGTCTGATGTGAAAAGTCGGGGCTGCCGGGGTGCAGGAGTGACGCCCCTGTGGTTGAAGTGGGCTCTGCCGGGGCATCGGAGGGGACTAGACCCTCTAACTCCAGGATTGTAGGAACTTTGGTGACAGACTTGAGAACTCGACCTCAGAGAGGCGGTTCTCCCTGTGAACTCTAGGGCCTGGGAGGAGAGCGGCTGACTGCGACCCTCCCTGGTCACCTTCTTGCCCTCAGGAGCAGGGACGAGTTGTCCAGCCTGAGCCTGCAGACCCCGCAGCCTGGGCTTGGGCTTCCACTCTCTAACCAGCCGGGACCAACTATTAGCACGTGACGCACGGTTGCCCCTTGAGCCCAGGAAGGGCCAGCCCGTCCCTGCTGGCCAGGCTGGGGGTGTGTCTCACCGGGTACAGATGACCATGCAGGCGATGCCTAGCAGCTGCAGCCTGTACCGGGGCACCAGCCTCCTGCGCAGGTACCGGTCCACACACTCCACAGTCAGGTGCAGGCACAGACTTGTGAAGTCCTTCATGGTGGCGACCTCGACCAGCCAGTCAATCAGAATGTACCTGTGGGAAGAGCACCACCCCTGAAAACCAGATCACCAGTCCTCCAGGAGCCCCATCTCCAGCTTCCACCTGGGCGTGTCGGGCTGAGCGAGTGAGCCGGTCACGTGTGGAACCAATGGTTTACCCAGGAACCCAGGCTGGAGACGCCACGTCCCAGGACGCTGATGAGGCCCCAGGGGTCCCCGCTCCTGGCCCCCAGGGAGCCCTGTGTCTCCCCACTTCGTTCCTGGGAGGGGGGTGGGCTGCCACACCTCTGCCCCCTCTCCCAGGCCCACACGTTCCTGGTGCTCACAAACAAAGCACTTCGGGGCCTGGACCTAGTGCAAAGTGAAAGGGCAGCTCTCAGCTTCCAGAATCACCAACCCTCACGGCGTGCAGGTGTGGGGCTGGGCCCTGGGATGAGAAAAATTCACTCAAAAGCAGCAAGAGCTGCAATGCTTCTGCAAACCCAAACTCCCCGCGGAACAGCTCGCTCACCCGGGTCATTTCTCACAGTCTGGACACAGAGAGGGGCCAGGAACACGGCTAAAGCAAGAGCCACCAAGGCCATGGGCTGGAGTTCTCAGCCCCACTCACCCAGCCACCCTGCCACATGCCCTAGGGTTGACAGACAAGGTCCCTCTCCACAGGGGGCCAAAGCCAGGGGTCAGGATCTCAAATGGTCACAAGGGAATGCGGAAGGATGCCCGAATATGGTAAACGCCTTTCTGAGCAGAGGAGATGAGACACTCATCTCAAAGCAGAGGGGAGGGACAGCGACAGAGCACGGTGATGACACTGGAGGCAGACTGGCCGGCCTAAGTGTCAGAAGCACCTCCAACGGGGGAGAAGGGATGGGAGGCCAGTCGACGAGGGGCAGAGGAGCAGCAGACAAGGCTCTATTTTCCCCAGGACAAAGAGCACAGGAGGGTCAGGCGTCTGAGGTTTAAACTGGAGGCCCTTGTGAACACGCTGGGGAGCCACCTAGGCAGACGGACTTCACAAGCCCAATGATCCGACCTCTAGAAACAGACCACTGGCCTGTACGCTTTAAAATGCTTAAATTTGCTTTTAACCCTGATATACTTAAAATGAATAGCATCGAAAAAAAAAAAAAAAAAGGCAGCCTAAGAGGTGTTATCAGCACTTTCCTTCCAACAGAGAGAGGGAAGGGCTGGAGAAGGGGCAGGAGTGGGGGCTGCCGCCCGCGGGCACGGGGTACAAAAGCTCCACAGCTTGGAGCCCTTCGGGGGGCGGAGTTTGCTGCATCCCTGAGGCTGAGAGAGGGAGATCAAGCCTCGCCCCTCCAAGGAAGAGGACCTACTAACTGAGCACCCACTGTGTGCTGGGAACTGTCTGCTGGAATGGCAGCGTCAGAGGCTACCAAATCCAAACTGTACCTGCGATCTCAGGCCTAGGCCTGAGCACTCATTCGAATTTTCCGTTTTACCCTCTAACGTGTTCTGTGATTTAGTGTAAAAGTGTGTTATCTGCAAACCCCAGAGGCACACGGACCTGCGGGAAGATGCAGGTCCTGCTGGGGTGTCCTGGCAGCTGCGCCAAGGGCACAGTGCCTGCCGGCCACCAGGTCTCACACGACGCTGATGCCCGCATGGGGGGGTCACAAGGAAAGGTCGTGGTTTCAATTCGGGAGTTGGGGATATGCAGCCCGTTGTCTCAGAAAGACGTTTAAAATGGTTTAACACATTCCATGGCTTAAAAAGGAAAAGTAGAGAGAGTAGAGTGGGATATTTTCTTCCTCAAAGTCCTGGATAACTTGGGCACCCCAGGTTTTAGAAAACACGCACGGGGTGCGGGGGTATCTGGCAGGTCGATGACGAAACACCCGGCTGCCGATGACAGTGACTTAGGTTAACAGAAGCAGCTCCAGTGGACGCCTCACCTCATGGTGTCATTGAGTCCCTTCTGCACGGAGAAGACCTGCTGCTTACTGACGGCACGGGAAGCCTGGAACAGCTGGCAGACCAGCTCACCGGACGCCTTCGCCTCCAGCCCGAGCTGGCTCCCGTTCGCACAGGCTTTGGCTAGAGACAGCTGAGGGAGGAAAGGCACCAACGTGAGCAGGAAGCAGCGACCCCTACAGGCTATTTCCAAAGCAGAGGGCAGCACAGGTAGAGAACATGTGTGTACACATTCACCCCACTGAACCCAAACCTCCTCAACCTTCCATGACAGTGTGGCCAAGGTTTTAACTCTCCTTCTATTTTGAATAAGTAGTATACCACAGGATAAAACTTTTTAAAAGGGACAAAAGGATTTGAGAGGCCGAGGCAGGAGGATCACTTGAGCCCAGGAGTCAAAGGTTGCAGGGAGCTGTGATCCTGCCACTGCACTCTAGCCCGGGAGACAGAGCGAGACCCCATCTCTAAAAATAAATAAATAAACAAAAATAAACCAAGAGAAGAGATATAACGTTAATCAGACTAAAATAAAGAAAGGAAGGACAAAATGTACATAATAAAATGTCAGTTGCCTTCCCACCCTGGTACAAGTCCTCAGTCAATTTAAATTTTCTACATTATTTAAAAAAATATAATTTTGTTTCTGTTCACCCTCCAGGTGAGAACATTCGATGCTCCTGGGGGAGACCTCATAGCAAAGTGGCCAAGAGCTGGCCGGGCTCAGGTGGCTCTGACACCTGGCCCACGTGTGACCACAGGCAAACTCCATGCACCCCAGTTTCTTCCTCTTTCATGAACGGCACATTAACAGCATCTGCTTTGGCAGGTGATGAGAGTTCACTAAGATGTGTCAGCACTTAGCATGTGACCTGCCAAGACCCCAATCAGATGGTTATTTTCCACCATTTTTATATATTTCCTTCTGGACTTTTCTATGCATTTGTAACATCACATGTATATGCATTTGTGACCGAAGTATGTACACATTTTTATCTTTTCTTTGCCCACCTAACAATAGTGTAAGTGTCTCCTCATGTTATTAAACATCTGCTCGAGTGTTTCACCTATTCTTCCACTTGGGTGATTCCGATTCATCACTTTGTGGAGCATCATCGTGCAGCCCTGATGCCGTCTGCACCAGATCCCTTCTGTGCTCAGTTCCAGGAGCGGCTGTGTTAAGCCTTTCGCTACCTGTGCCCACGTGTTCTCTGAAAGGCTCCTGCTGACTTTCACACCCATTAATAGGAGCACCTATTTTATCACATCTTTGCCAGCAAAAAATGCTATCATTAAAAAAAACATCTATTTTCAGAAGTCACTAGCTATCTGCTCAAAAACAGAAAGAGGAAAAATATATGTATAATTTGCTAATGTGATCAGCCCAAAAACTCATTTAAAGCTACACTTTTTTTTTGGTTTTGTTCTAAAGAGACAGAGCCTCGCTCTGTTGCCTAGGCTGGAGTGCAGTGGTGCCATCACAGCCCACTGTAACCTTGAACTTCTGGGCTCAAGTGATCCTCCTGCCTCAGCCTCCTGAGTAGCTGGGACTGCGGGCATGCACGTGCCACCATGCTCAGCTAACTTTATTTTTTGTAGAGACGGGGTCTCGCTATGTTGCTCAGGCTGGTCTCGAACTCCTGGGCTCAAACGATCCTCCCACCTCAGCCTCCCAGAGCACTGGGATCACAGGTATGAGCCACCGTGCCCGGCCAGGGCACACTCTTCTGACTAGCAGTGAGGCTGAATGTCATTCCACTTTTTAACTGGTTGAATTTATTTCCTCTGTTTTGAGACTCTACTGAGGCCCTCTGAACTTCTATCAGGGTCTTAATATTCTTACCGATTACCCTGGGCTTCTAATAGAGCTATATTGTTCTATTTCTTGTGAATTTGTTGACTGCCTTTCTGGACATGAACATCCCAACTTTCTGTGGCACATCAGGTTGGTCCCTCTATCGACTTGTGACCTCTTCCCCAGTGTTTGAGCACAGATGACTTGCTAACACCCACGTGGCAGGGTGACAAGAACAAGCTTCTACCCACTTGCCTTGATTTCTCCTGAAACAAGGCCTTCTTCTTGGCTGCAAGCGGGGAGACCCTGGTGAGCGCCTGCCACACACCCTCGGTTTGCCGGCTCTGAGTCCGGATGACCTGGCGAGCAGGTCGCATGACCAGCAAGGTGCTAACAGGAATGGGAACGTGTCCTGCGTGCCCCTCCACTCTCAAGCAGCCTCCAGTTTTGTGTCAAAAGATAAGTTTGACCTACAGGACAACTTTCAAGAGTGGTATGGATTTTGACAGCAGGTGCAGCCCAGAAGCATTAAAAATTAAGAGGCTGGCTGGCTTAGAGGCAATCGGGGAGATGGCGAAGACGGATGAAGCATTTCCGGGCTCTTCTCCCTGTGGGCTCGAGAGCTAAATTTCTTTAGGACTCGACTCCGGTCCTGCACCAATTTCATTGCACCCCCCGGTCCTGACCTCCTGTGTGGGACCCAGGCAACACCGCCCTGAGGCTGTACGGAGAAAGGCCAGCACCCCACGTCACCTGTGCTTCCCAGCAGCCCTTGGCAGCGTAGTCCCTGAGTTTCCGGAAGCTGTGGAGACACCGTCCAGGATCCGACATCTGTCAACAGGAGAAAGTCACTGTGCCTTTATGCGGTTGTGTCTTGGGATGAACTAAGAACTGATCCTCGGGGTTTTTAAATGTTCCCCCCACACCCCCAGAAGGTCCAGCTGTGCTGTGTCCTGCGTGTCATCCCTCAAAGCACAGCAGTCAGTTCTGGGGAGCCACCGGCAGCCACTGACCCAGGGCTGCGGGGCCGAGACGGGCCAGAAGCTCTAAGAGGATCCTCCCTCTTGCTGACAGAATCTTGTCCAAGGGCCAGTTTAGAGGATGTGCCTTTGGCACGTAATTCCTCCTGTCCCCAGACCTGGGTGCACTCACATCTGTCTTTCGGTCACTTTCCCAGAGGAGGTACGAGCTGGTCAAACACCCCTGATTAGCGGACTCTTCAAACAGGTCGCGGGCCTGCTGCTGCTTCTCTTCATCCTGCGGGGAGACCCGGCACTGCCGGTCCTCACTCTCTGCTTGATGCCAAGTTGTCGTACTAACCACCCTCTCCCCGCCCCACAGTCATCACACTACTGCTCTTGCCTTTCATAAGACGAGCTCACTAAATCAGAGCAGAAATGACTTCTCTAAAGATACACCACTCGAGGCCGGGCGCGGTGGCTCACGCCTGTAATCCTAGCACTTGGGAGGCCGAGGCGGGCGGATCGTTTGAGCTCAGGAGTTCGAGAGCAGCCTGAGCAAGAGCGAGACCCCGTCTCTACTAAAAACAGAAAGAAATTATCTGGCCAACTAAAAATATATAGAAAAAATTAGCCGGGCATGGTGGCGCATGCCTGTAGTCCCAGCTACTCGGGAGACTGAGGCAGTAGGATTGCTTGAGCCCAGGAGTTTGAGGTTGCTATGAGCGAGGAGGACGCCACGGCACTCACTCTAGCCTGGGCAATAGAGCGAGACTCTGTCTCAAAAAAAAAAAGATACACCACTCGACAACCAGCAGGAGTGTGCACTGGGCACGCCAGCCTCAGGGCCTGCTGTCTCCCTGGATGAGGTCTGGGGACCCCTGGCTTAGCTCTGCCACACAAGGGCCTGCCCTTCACTCGTGCGCCAAAGGAGATGCCCTGAGCTGCCTGGACAGTGGCGCTGGCGGCTCTCGGGGCTTCTCCCCTCAGCATCCCTCCCTGACGCTTTTGCCGCATCTGTCTCTACAAGCCACCACCATCCCTACGTTTGTCACAAAGGAGGTCAATGAGGACGTGAAGGACAGATGGGTCCGCCTGAGCAGGAGGAGAGGCCCGCCAGCAGCAGAGCCCCAGGCAGGGAGCCGGCACCACGGTTTCAGGGCCCCCTGTGTCCTACTCTGCAATTCTCACCAGCACCCGGGGGCTGGGTCACGTCACTCACTCAGGGCCACACATGCAGTGAGGGTGGAGCCAGGATCCGAGCCTGTGGCCAGTCCACACATGCCACCAGCTCCACGAGGGCCTGTCCACTTGCGCTTTGGGCCTTGGTCACCCCTTTGTGCTGCTTTTCAAGTACTTCCTCGATCTCGGCCAGGGACACGTCAAACATGCAAAGCCCGAGTGCAGTGAGCAACTCGACTCACCTCAAAAAGACTTAGCACTCTGCCCAGGCAGTGCAGGATGGACGCTTTGTGAGTCTGGGGAAAAAGGGAGAAAGCAGCGTGATTGTGAGCAGAGAGAACTGCCAGCCCCTCCCGCAGCCTGTGTCCTCGCGGCCCCTGCCCCGCACAGAGGACCAGCCCCCGACTTCAGCCTCAGGCTGCGTGCAGCCCCTCCGCGTTTCCAGCTGTCCACACGTCCACCCAGAACCCCGAGGTCCACCCCTGCCTCTGAGGCCTCCTCTCTCCAACGGGCCCCATATCTGCACCCCCCATTTTCTGCACCCCCACTTCACCGAGGTTCCTGACCTCACGTGGCCCACGGGGTCTGGGCTCACGGTTTCCCTGTGTCCCGGGACTCACTCTCTGCAGCTGGCACTCTGCCCTGAGGCTCTCGTGCACCACGGCCTTGCAGCAGCTTCCGGACACTGACCACGGCGGACGGATGAAGAGCCAGATGAAGGGTGCCGCGCCCACACTGAGCCGCTCGGCCAGACTGAAGAAGTGAGAGGCCTTCAGGCCGTTCACTTCCGCACGGGCCTCATCAGACACGGACACTGCTGGGACAGACAGGACAGAACCCAGGCATGTCTCGGGGGACGGAATGCAGAAAGTCTAAAACCTCAAGCCCAGCACAGTGAGAAGCTGCTGGTGTCTTGGGAGGGAAGAGCCGTCCAGGACGGGGCTCCCCCCTTTCTCCCGCTAAGGCCTAGAGCGCTGGGCATTTGTGACCACATGCCCTGCTGCAGCCCTCCCAGGGCCTGGACTCTGTAGGCCCAGGAAGGAGCCCCACAGAGGCTTTCCATGCCATCCTCCCTCCAGCTGGGAGCCGCTGCCTGAACCCTGCTAATGCGTGCAGGGTGGGGCTGGGGATTCTTCTGGGGACAAGAATGTTCTAAAATTAGACAGAGGACATGGCTGCACAACTCTGTGAACTGTATACTGTAGGTGGGTGAGCTGTATGGTGTGCGCATTACGTTTTTTTTTTTTTTTTTTTTATTCTTAAAAATAGAGACGGGGTCTTGCTCTTGCTCAGGCTGGTCTCCAACTCCTGAGCTCAAGCGATCCTCCCGTCTGGGCCTCCCAGAGTGCTAGGATTACAGGCATGAGCCACCGCACCCGGGCCGCGTTATGTGTTGAACTGCTCTCTGATGGGAGGGTGGGGGCAGCAGCTTGGCCCTTCTCAACATGGAGGAAGGGGAGGTTGGTCAGGGTCTCCGCAGTCACGACAATTCTGGGCAGGGACAAGGGAAGGGACGATCTCTCGGCAAGACTGGATCTTTTAGAAGTAGGAACATGGTGGGCTACACCCCAGTTTTTTTTTTTCTTTTTTTTTGAGACAGGGTCCTTACTCTGTCACCCAGGCTGGAGTACAGTGGCATGATCATAGCTCACTGGAGCCTTGAATTCCAAGGCTCAAGCAATCCTCCTGCCTTAGCCTCCCAAGCAGCAGGACTACAGGTGCACACCACCATGCCTGGCTAATTTTCTTATATTTTGTAGAGATGGGGTCTTGCTATGTTGCCCAGGCTGGTCTCAAAAACCTGGCCTTGGCCTCCCAAATTGCTAGGATTATAGGCATAAGCCACTGCACCCAGCTTACCCCAGTCTTTATGTGTTTTGGAAGGTGGGATAGTACAGACTGCGGGCTCATTCCTTGGGGTGCTGAGCAGGAATTGGTAGAAGAAAAGGCTGTGGCTGGGCGCGGTGGCTCACACCTGTCATCTCAGCACTTTGGGAGGCTGAGGCAGGAGGATTGCTTGAGCCCAGGAGTTTGAAGTTGCAGTGAACTATGATGATGCCACAGCACTCCAGCCCAGGTGACAGAGCAAGACCGTGTTGAAAAGAAGGGCAGCAAAAAGTTCTTTCAGGAGCACCTGGCCTCTGGGGATGCAGGAATCCAGGCACCAGGCCAGCCCTGACCTGCTTGTACCTGCTTCCGGCTTAGAACCGTGGCTACCGTACTATTGACACCCTGTGGGATTAAACACACTGACCTCTGCCTCAGAGTCCCACAGAGGATGGCCAAAGAGAGGAGCTGGCGTCTACATGTGGGCCTTGGTGTTAGCCAGACAGGGGGCTGGAGCCCAGGGAAAGGCTGGTTTGCTGGGGGAGCCCCCACTGTGGGTCCCTGGCTCAGAGTCATTCTTTGCCAATAAAACTAATGGGCTTGCTAAGACAGGACGTGACTCTCGTAACCTACAAAGTCACAGTATCATCTATGGGTCCCTTGGCAAGGTACATCTGGGCACAAGCTCCTGAGAAAGACAGTCAGGCAGACCATGAGACACAGCAAGACAGCAGTGTCAGTAGTCAGTACCCAGGCGGGGATGACTTACGGCCTTCGTTGTAGAGGTAGGCTATGCCCAGCTTCACAGCAGCTTCAAAATTTCCCTTCTCAGCAGCCCTAAAACATCAGGAACACAAACAGCACACTGTTTTATGCCACAAAGGTTATGCAGCACCACACAGCACTTGAAGCTGGAATGCTTGTTTTCTGAATAGAATGTTTTTTTACATAATACAGTCAAATATGAATTATCTATTACATGCTATGTCATATATGAACCTTGAAAACATCAGGCTCTGTGAAAGAAGCTGGTCACAAAGTCCACATATAGTACGATTCCATTCACATGAAATGTTCAGAATAGGCAAAGCCACAGAGACAGTAAATTGACTAGAGGTCGCCTAGGGTTTCAGGGATTGTAAAATGGGGAGTGACTAATGGGTACAGGATTTCTTTTTGGGGTAATGAGAATATTCTAAAGTTTTATAGTGGTGACGTTTGCACAATTGACTATAGTAAAAACTACTGAGTTGCACATTTTTTTTTTTTTTGAGAGAGTCTTGCTCTGTTGCCCGGGCTAGAGTGCCGTGGCGTCAGCCTAGCTCACAGCAACCTCAAACTCCTGGGCTTAAGCGATCCTTCTGCCTCAATCTCCCCAGTAGCTGGGACTATAGGCATGTGCCACCATGCCCAGCTAATTTTTTGTATATATATTTTTAGTTGTCCAGCTAATTTCTTTCTATTTTTAGTAGAGATGGGGTCTCGCTCTTGCTCAGGCTGGTCTCGAACTCCTGACCTCGAGCAATTCTCCCGCCTCGGCCTCCCAGAGGAGTTGCACACTTTAAATTGGTGAATAATATGGCATGTGGATTACATCTCACTAAGAAATACACACATTTTATCCAGCAGCAGCTCAAGCGTGGCCAAGGCAACACAGCCGTCCTGCACTTGTTAACTGGATTTCTGGCAACTCAGATAGACGAGGGCCAGTGTGCACCCTGGTCAGGAAAATCCCCTCCCAAGCTGTGGCTTCTCAGTTTGTTCAAGTTCAAGCTGAGCCTGGTACCACCAGTACACTTGTGCGGTGGGGCTCATTGCTGGCCCGTGGGTTGCAGGCAGTGGGATCAGCCCAGGAGTGAAATGCAATAGAACTGAAATCCCACGGCTTTGACCAAAGGAAAAGAAGGCCGAGTAAAGTGTCCACACGCAAGTGACTTGTGTTTGGGTCACATGGGAACATTCTGGAAGTACTGTGGGCCTGTGGCAATGTCATGGAGGAGGACCGATGACATGGCGTGTGGCTCGATGGGTAAGGTCGACAGTCCTCAGTAAGTCCCCGAGGATGAGGCAGTGACATGGGAGACACCAACAGGAAAATCATTCCTGAATCATGCTTTGGGACACCGGCTGGCACACCGGGAAGCCCAAAGGCAAGGGGAACAGAGCTGTTCTCAGGGTGCAGGGTACCTTTCAAAGAGTTTCAGGTTCTTTGGAGAAGGCCACAGCTCCTGGAAGTTGGCACACGCCCACACACTGGCATGGTTGTCCACCAGGTCCTTGAGGTGGGAGTGTACCTGCAGAACAAGACAGCCAGGGGTGGATTGCTAAGGGGCCACCCGAAACTCACTCCTGGAGGCTGCTGAAGACACGCTGTAGACACAAGGTCTCCAGTTGCCATCCCAATCCCAAGTAGTAAAGGACCCTAGTCTCTGTGTATACAAGTAACGGCTGCTCTGGACAGAGAAACAAGCCCCGAAACGAGTTTCTCTGAAATTCTAAAGCGGGGGCAGGGGACAATGGCCGTGAAAAGGGGAACGAGCACCCAGGTTGAGGAAGAGGGGACAACACCTCTGCAAGGTATATACCTGCAAGAACTGGGGAAACTGACTCTAAATGGAGGCAGGTAGGACAGAAGCCTGTTTTGTGCTCTTCTACCCAAGGTCTTGCTGGTGGGTGTGTGGCATGGAGCTCAAAGGCACTTCAGGAAAAGACTGACACCTGCAATGCTGGCCTCAGGTAGCACCTGGAGCCTCTGCTCTGGCAGACAAGGAAGCACCCGGCCAGGACTGTGAACACAGGGGAGCATCTTCAGTGTTACAGCGTACACCACTATTGGAAATTCAGCACCCCGTGGGTTCTATAAAGTGTATCACAGGTAATGGAGGTGCCTTTGGGAGTGAGGAAATGGGTTCTTGTTGAAGTTTTCCCATAAATTCATTGTTAAGTCGCTCCCAGTGAGTCTGTGGTTTCAGTATCTATAAAAATAACTCCTAGAGTCCATTTCAGTGTTGGACGTTACATGAGATTGGTCCTAAAAAATATATTTTTATTCTGTGTAATATAATCTTATTTCTTAAGGGATGCAAATTTCACTACCATAAAAGGGAATGTTCTGTGTCCAAATAAACACTACAATGAATAGACGCAAACCTTAGTGTCCTGTTCCTGTAACCAGAACATCTTCAAGCACCTACTAACAACGTCATGCTTGTTTCCTTTGCCCCCCTTTGTAGCCAAGGTTTTGCTCTGACATTTAAGGACACGAGGCCTTGATGGTATAACCAACAGAGCTAGAGTTGACACTGTTTTCATCTAGCAACTTACAGCTCGGACAGCGAGGATGTCCCCAACAGAAAGCCATTTCAGGATGTGAAAGAGCACATCTTCGGGGAGACTCAAGATGGTTAGGCTTCGGGGCCTCCTCCTTATTCTTCGCTTTGTAGGATAACAGAAACACTTGGCACACCTACAGTGGACGACTTAGGAAACAAACAAACCCAGGACTCTCAGTAAGATGAAAAGTTATATCTGAAGATGATCTAATAGTTACCATCCCCTGCCCCACAAGAGAAGGAACTAACTATATTTCTAGTCCCAAAGATCAAATAAAGGAGCAGCACTGTACAAATTACAGAAGACATCATCAGTCGTTCAAATATTCAACAAATATTTATGGAGAAAAGCAGGCATTATGCTACTTGGCTACTGGGAAAGTTTCTGACCCAGAGCCCACATGACAACCAGGAAGGGGAACGGGTTTTCTCGCATTTCATTCTCGGGAAGGCCCCTGGGGCCCTTGCTGGGTAGCTCTCCTGCTTTTTGTATATATGACCAAAAGCGTAATGTTCAATAAGGATCTACAGATTTGAAGAAGCTAGTTTTCGAGTCCAAATTAGGAGGGTCAGCCTTAGAGAGAGGCAAGAGACTTGGAGGCCAGGCCAGTCCGAGTCTGAGTCTCTGCTCTGCAGAGCTGCCCAGCCCACGTCTCTGTCCTCTGTAAAATGGGAGTTGACAGATCTCAACACAAACCTAGACCTACACATGTTCAGTTAGTAAAGGAGAAGTGGCCACCCACCCGGCCGTGCTTCCCTGAAGAGCTCTGTCCCCTGCTCCCCACCACGGTGCTGCCACTCCAGCCATCCCTTCCTCCTTCCAAGCAGATGACCTGCCCCTGTCTCACAGGAGAGGAGAAGCCCCCAGACAGGAATCTCAACAACCTGCCCCTCCCCTACAAACTTACCTTTCTACCCTGCTCTCCTGTCTGCACGGACCCCCACCCCAGGGCTTCTCCAGCGATTGCCCACCCACCCCCACCCCACCCCGCCACCTGGGTCTTCCTGTCACCAATTAGATGTGCTGCAAATGCCAAACGTACTCCCATGGCGGCCAGTTCCTACAAATCATACGGGTTTTACCATAGGACGTTCCTCATTCTCTTGCTCTAGGGCAGACACTTGTAGAGTGTAATAATCACTGCCATAATAACTAACACGCAGCTCAGGTACACCGAGCCCTCGGCACGTGCCAGGCCCGGTGCGAAGCTCTCACAGGGCGCAGGGCCCGCTGTCGCCCACTGACAAGGACCCGGCAGCGCGGGCGCCCGCGGCCCGTCCCCGAGGTACCCAGCTTGCGGCCCGCAGGTGCGCGGACTGGACGTTAGGCTGCCGAGCCGACTGAGCCGCCGCACCCCGCCTCCCGCTCGGGAAGCCCTGACCTCCGAACCGCAGGAGCAGTTGGCCTGAGCCGCTGCCCTCCCGGGAACGGACAGGAGGCGCCTCAAGTGGGTGCGGGCGCCCCGGGCATTCAAACCCGCGCCCCGAACGCGGGCGGCTGCGGCTGGGGGCTTCCCGCGCGCAGGGCGTGCGCGGCGGCGGCTGCGACCCTCGCCTGGGGAAAGGGGCGCGAGCCCGCCGTGCCCGCCGCCTCGGGGCCTCTCTTCCCGCAGGACCCGCCGTCCCCGCGCCGGGCAGGCAGCAGGCGCGCGGGGCTGCTCCGCCACCCGCCCGCCTCGCGCACTCACCGCCGCCGCTCCCCATCGCCGCGCTGGCTCCGCCGCTGCCCGCGCCTCCCGCAAGCGCGCCCGCGCCCGGCCAGTGCGCGCCGCCCCGCGCAGGCGCCGCCCCGCCCGCCGCCCGCCCCAGTTTTCAAACGCGCCAGGCGCTTCCATTGGCCTGCGCGGGGGGCGCCGCCCGCCCCGCCCTGGCCCCGCCAGCCCCGCCGGCTGCGCGCCCCCGCGATTGGCCGCGCCAGGACGCGAATTCGAACACTGGCCGTTGATTGGCGGAGCCCGCGTGGCTTCCCGCCTCCTCGCTGACTGGAAGTTGCGGCGCCGTGGGCTGTGAAGGTCCGTGCGGTGGCCGGGGGTGGGGGACGCGGGTTCCCCCGACCCGAGCCCGCATAGCCGTTCTTTCCGCTGCGTGCTGCGGTGGAGACCCCTGGTTTGGGGGCCGAGCTGTGCGGGAAGATGACTCGGCTCCAAGACTTCGTCGGTGCAACCCGAGCGTTTCACGAAACCCTTCTTCCCGGCCGGTGGCTGACCCCGCACACCCCTCTGCTCCCTCCCCACTTTGACCATTGCTGTCCCCTGTCTGTCCCCTGTCTCTCCTCACCGCCACTTGCGAGCTCTTCCTAAAAAGAAATGTTTTAGGAAGCCACGGGGAGTGTCAAATTCGCCCTGTTCGTTCCGCGTTGGGCAGGGCCCACCCGGCCTGTCCTTCAGAAACCGGCGCGCTTCCTGAGACTTCGTCAAGGGAGGACCCGCGCTCTCCTGGAGCGTGTTTGGTGGGGACAGAGGGGCCGTTCCTGGAGGAGCCGGGCGTCTGGGCCAAGGCTCTCCTCTCTCCTCCCTCCCCACACACCCTTATGCTCCCGAAGCCCTTCAGGGTGCTTGGCCAGCACCAGCGCGTGGTGTCAAGGCTCCCTGCCAGTCCCAATGGTCCCAGAGGCCCTCACGGAAGTTGGGACTGTTCCCTGCCCCAGCCTCGGGAAGGGGGTGGAGGAAGGGCAAGAAGTGGACAGAGCTGGGCACGTTGGGGGCCTGCTCCCCAGTGCCCTCCACGCCCTCACAAAAGCAAGGGGAGGCTGCTCTACATACTTGCCATTAGAAAAACAAAGAACAATTTAAGTCTAATAAGAATAAAGAATTATAAAAACACAAGATATAACAAAATAAAACAATAATAAAATAGGCATTTATGCAAATGAAAGAATAAAATTATTTTTAACAAAGCAAGAGGAGTAGTCTGGTGGGACCTCAGATTCCTCATCCCTTTGCCACACCTCGTCCCCATAGGTTACTGTTTCCCAATTTGTTACTTTGTTCTCCTCCCCTGCACTATATTACTTTGTTCCCTGTTTCCCCCTGGGCAGAGGTGCACTTTCAGTGTTAGCTTCTACTGGCACCTGGAAGGGATTGATAAACTAAATTCAACAATGAGCAAATCAGCCACATTCCCCTGCTCCCACTCTGCTGTGATGCTGTTGTCATAGAATCAGTGACAGCATCCCTGGTTCCTCAAAGTCCCTAGGTTGTCCTTTAACTCTATCTTGTTCTTTGTGTCCTAATCACTCTCTTTTACTTATTTAGAGGCACACTTTTCTCATTTTTTAGGAAAAGGTGTTCTCTTAGCTGCAGCTGTAGGTTATGCTGCAGCCATGCTTGCCCCCCGCCCCCACCCCCTGCACTGGCAGTTGGAGCGTCCAGGGCTGCACTGGGGTAACCAGCCACTCCTCCAGGGTATGACACCAGCCCATTTCCCATTGGGCTGTAGGACAGTGAGAGAACTCGTTGGAAAAGTCTAGATTGTTGGAAGTTCAGGGAAGCTCGTGGTGGAAAAACGTGTCAGTTGAAGGCCTGGGGTGAATGAGAAAAAAGCTCCAGGGTGGCAGGGGGCAGCGTGGAGTAAGGAAAAGTGAAGTTGGTGTGGAGACTGAAGCATCCCACTGTTCAGACAGTGGAAGACGATGGGGGAATGAGGAGATCAGATGTGGGGGGCAGAGGCCAGGGAGCAGGACCTTGTGAAGTTGGATGTGTGGTGACCAGGGGTGTGTCCTTGCTGTGTTTTGGGTGAGGGGCCATAGGAAGTGAAGTCGGCAAGGCCTGTGGATGACACTTCCCTGAATCTTGGCTGAGAAGGGACAGAGAACAGCATCTGCACTACCCAGAGGGGAGCTGAGGGGCCCACGGCAAGGGGCAGGGGCAGCTCAACAGAGAGAGAAGGGCCGCTGGATGGAGCACATGTAGAGAAGAGGTGAGCCTCCACGTGACAGAGGAGCACGGCCTCATCCACCTGCATCTGGAGTGTGCTCAGGTCTGCAGCACATTGGGCTCACACACCCGAGCTCCCTGAGAAGCACCTGTTACAGGGCTTGGCCCAACACAGATTACTGGGCCCTGCCCCAAGAATTTCGGATTCAACAGGTGTGGCGGAGCCGGGGGTCCCGAGAGTCTACATTTCTAACAAGTTTTCAGATGATGCTGCTGGTTGGGGACCACTTTGAGAAACTCTTGGCTTTACTACCTGCTAGCTGTGCAGTGCTGCAGAATATCTCTAAGTGTGGCTTACTCGCTGGGAAGTGGGGTAATGTCTACTTCGTGGGTTGATGTGAGAGCACATGAAGGCCCACCCTTAATATCTGCAGGAGCCAAGGAAGAGAATGAAGGCCCACAAATCGAAATATTTAAATATTGAAAAATTGTAACTTAGGCTGGCCAACTCATCAATATGTTCCTTCCTCCTACCTTCAGGAAAAATGTCATTACCACCTGGGAGACCAGGTTTGAGCTTAGAATCCACGGTCTCTGTGAGGCTCCACTCCTGAATATGGTGTTATGCAGGGGGCCAGCTCCAGCCCTGGTCTGTGATTGCCCCCTTTTCTCTCATTTCTGGTTCCATCTTGTTTTCTGAGGGATCTGGGTGCACACGTGTGCACACCCCGTGCATCCATCCAGACTGCCCACAGTTCTGTAGCCATCTGCCTCACCTCACCTCAGCTCTCAGGATACGTGCAGGTGGCATGGCCTGCCCTGGGAGGGTGCTCTGGATGGGAAGATTGTCTGGGCAGGGGATTCTGGGGAAGGAAGGGCACACTCCCCTCAGCCCTACAGACTTCTCACCCATGAGCAAGGGCATGGCCAGGGAGTGGCCCTCTGCAGCCTGTTCTCAGGCCCCTTGAGCCTGGACCTAAGGGTGGAAAGATCAAATGACATGATGCATGAGCAAAGAGCCAGCATCAGGCAGGGCCATAATTACTACTGTGGTCACTCCCTACCCCGGCCACTGCCCTTTGAGTGGACATGCAAGGTGTTCCTCTGAGGCTACTTCCACAGCCAGGTCTCAATGAGACCATAGGCCACCCAGATGAGACTCGGGTGCATCCCTTTCTACTGAAGTGCACCAGGGTTCTCCGTCAGGCCTCTGAGCAATGGACCCACTCTGCTCTGCAGTCTAGAAAGAGCCTACACTGAGCTTGCTGGGCTGCAAGCTGCCTCTGGACCCTTTGCAACTCATGGCCAGCCATGCACACCTGGGCTAACCTGGCATTAGAATGTCTTTATTACAGTAGGACAGGCTGTGAGGGAGGCAGTGAGGGAGGCCAGGAGGGAGGCAGGGAGGGTGATGAGGGACCTGCTCACTCTGCTTGCCCTTGTTCATCTTTTCCTTTGACAAGGGGCACAGGGCAGGTGAAGCTCAGGAAGACGTCCTCCAGGGAGACCTGGCTGACTGAGTAGTCCTCCAACATGTACGTCTTCTTGGCTTGCTCCAGAATGCCAAACACCTGTGGGAAGGGCGGAGGCTGCTGTAGACAGGCTCTCCCATAGACAATGCACACAGGGAGGAGACAGGATGCAGAGGGGGCCAAAAACAGGCTGGCCTCTGGGATTGTGACAAGGTGCCCAAGAGGCTCATCCCTCTTTCAATTGCTCCAGAGCACCTTCCAAGACGTCAGTCCTATGGAACTCAGCTGTCTGTACTCTCGGGGTGGGGATGCTGCCAGAAGGGCAAAGGCCGAGCTGCTTCCCTGGCTTGTGCATGACCCTGGGCAAGTGGCGTCCCCTCTCTGTGAAATGAGGGAGCGGGAAGAGCTGATCTCTTAGGTCCCTTGCAGCTCAAACACCTTATGTGCTATGAAATCCATATGAACACTGCCATGGAGACATCAGAGGACAGCAGTAGCACTGAATACTACTTGTCAGGTGGGAGGAGAGAGAGAAACTGAGTTACCCCAAAAAGTGGGTCATGTCAGAGGCCTGCGCTCACCTTTGCCCAGCTGAGGTCACGGCCCGGCAGGTGGTAATGGACCATGCCTTGGTGTTCATCTTCCAGGACGCTGCCTGCACGACAGGGAGACCGTGTTCCTGTGAGGACTGGGCTGGGGGCCAGAGGAGGGTGGCCTGGGTGCACAGGCCCAGGGAGATGGGACTTGGCAGGGGTGAGGCACAGATACCCTCTGCACAGTAGCTGGGAAAGGGCTATGTAGGGGCCCGGGGCCCACCTGGCGGGGGCTGCCAGGGCTGGCACACACCTGAGAAGGTCAGGTCCACGAACGCCTTGAACTCCTGCAGCGCCTCCTGCTGCCCTTCGCTCCGCACCTTGGCCCGCAGGGAGTAGCCACTGCCGAACTTGCTCTTGAGGTGCTGGGGGCTGCCCAGGCACTTGAACTGGCCCTGCACCATGATGGCCAGCCGGGTGCACAAGGCTTCACACTCCTCCATGCTGGGGAGAGGGGCAGAGGCCTGAGACGGGGCTGGGGGATGCTGACGCCCGCCCTGGGTGTCAAAGGCTTGTGCAGACAGGAAGGTGTCCACACCCAGATCGGGCCGTTCCTGGTTTCCGTGCCGGGAGTGTGGCCCACGTGTAGTGCCTGGGGATCTCCTCGCAGACTCTGTGCCAGCTGCTGACAGGTCTTCTGTGACTCGGCCCCTGCCAGCCCAGCCCTCCCACGGACCTGATTCTGATTCTGCCACCAACCCACAGAGACCCAGGCTCTACCTGTGGGAGGTGATGACGATGGCCTTGCCGGACTCTCGGGCCCGGGCCACGGCGTTCCAGAGCAGGCGCCGGGCCACGGGGTCCATGCCGGTGGACGGCTCGTCCAGGAAGATGACCGCAGGCTCTCCAATCAGGGCGATGCTGGTGCTCAGCTTCCGCTTGTTACCGCCACTGGGGGCAGAGGGGAGAAGGTCCTGGTGAATGGCAATCATCAGTCTCCAGTAGTGAACCCTGCTGTTTCAACACCCACCCCTCTCTCCTCCTCTGTTCAGGAAGTGCTCCCACACCCCCCACGAGGCTCTTAGAAACGTGGCCTCAACACCTTCACCCAGGGCTAAATTGTGACTTGGCCTGTCCGCTTGGGATAAAACATTCCCCTGGACACAGGGATCAGTCCAAGGTGAGCACAGGTCCCTGAGTCTTCTTTGAGGGTCTCCATGGGTGTTGTGGGGGGAGGGCGCTTCTCCTCTATCTGAGAATAAGGGCATAGGTCCATTTTAGCTACTTTTTTAATACATGTAGCGTTTACTATGTGAAAGGCACTAAACTTTGCAAATGCAAACTCATTTGATCTTCAAAAGGTACAAGGAAACATGAAAACCTGAAGCCAGCAGAGAGGGAAGAGCTAAGGACATTGTCATGTGAACGCAAGGTCCACTGTGCCAGACAGAGGTCAGCGGCATCTCTGGACTTCCTAGTCCCAGATTGCAGTACCGCCATGCACCTCCAGGGGCGCTGTGCACAATGAGAAGGGAATCCTTGGACATGGACAGCACGTGGCCTTGCTTTGAGTTACTTGGAGTTGGGTTTCTAACACTGGCAACAGAAGCTTGAGGAACTAATGCCTCAGGCTCCTCAGCAGTTCAGATGGCCCAGACACAGGGGTATGTAGTAACTGTGGACTTAAAATGCAAACCTACCAAATATAGAAAGCCCTTCGTGAAGTGGCAGGAAGCAAGGTCTGTCCTCACCCTGTCAGGACAGTAACACCTGTGTGCCATTAGTCTGGCTTTAGCCATATCAGCCATCTACAGGACACAGAGACCACCCCTCACCTGCACAGCTGCCACGTGCCTGAAGCTGACAGGCTGTGCCCTGCACTCCAGTGCTGAGAAGAACTGGGGCTCATCTTGTAACTGGAGGTCAAGGAAAGCCCCAGACCTCACCTGTAGGTCTTTACCAGCTTATCGGCGTACATGTCCATGACTAAATCATCAAGAATCTGCTCCACACACGCACTAATGTGGCGCTCGGGGATGCCCCGTATCCGGGCATACATGATCAACATCTCACGGCCTGTCATGAAGTTCAGCAGAGCATCAAACTGAGGACAGTAACCAATCCACTCCCGCACCTGGAGTTAGAACACAGCCCAGAGAGGGAGGCATGTCAGAGGGAAGCCTCCTCCCGCCAGGTTCACCAAGACTAGGTAGGGCCTGGACACCTGCCAGGCCTTGCTCCAGGCTCCTGCCTCTGTCCTGTCAATGCCCACATTTGCCATGTGAGTAGACATGTACACCACGAAGGGGCCATAAGTGGGATTATAATCACGTTAGGAAGCCTGAGATGCAGCCCTTGCTGGTGGCGTCCATGGACAGGCCATTTCTGGAGGGTGCAGGTGGAGTGGAGAGCTCGAGTGGCTCCTGCCCACCTGTTGTAAAACCTCAGCACCCAGCGCCTTCATGGTCATTTTCGAAGTGTCTGGTCAATAGAAAAGATTTGCTTAATTTTTTCCCCCTTTAGAAATATTTTCTATTAGGCTAGTAATATGAAAATAGACTTTCTTTGTAAAATATTCAAACAAAGGCTACTGGAATCTCCTCTAGGGGCCTGGCCCAGGCCCAGTGGTCAGGCTGGTGCGCATGCTCCAAGCTCCTGTAACACAGGCACCCACGCAGACGTGTGGCCCTGCCCGGGGCTGACTGTGTGTTGTTTTTGCCGAATAGTATCATGCCATATCTACCACTCTGTAACACGCTTTTCTCACTCAACATTATGTCTTAAAATCTTCCTCAATCAGTACCTACTGCCACTTAGTTTAACTGCTACTTAGTCATGCAGGGAAGGTTTCTAGATTTTGTTTAAAAAATTCAGGCACATTTGAGTTATTTCCACGTCTCTGCCATTATAAACTTGCAGCTAAGCACCTTGGTTTGTGCCTGTGTCCACATGCTGCCAGCTGCTGAGAGTAGCAGGTGCCGTTTCCGAAAAGTAACCCATGTTTTTCCCTCCTATTTACCCACCCTGTCTGCCTCCCCGTTCAAGCGGCTGGACGGCCCTGTGCAGTGTGGCCCTGGGCTCCACCGCCCATGGGGGGAAGGCGGGGAGGATTTGACAGGGTGCAAAACAGAAAGCCACCTGGAGGTCTGCTCAGCCAAAGAGGGAAGGGAGGCAGCTGTCAGCAGTGAAGAATGTTTGCACACAACTAAGGGCAGGGCGTTGGCTCCCAGAGTGGGGCTTCCCTGGAAGACAGATGTCCCCAGGCCTGAGGGAATTGCAGAAAAGACAAATGACTTGAATAAGAAGCCTTCAAATATTTCACTGTTAAATATGAAACCTTCTAGTAGACTGCTTTTATCAAGTGATTTTAATTTAATGTTTCTTCTGTTTCCAATTTGCTAAGAATTTTAAAAAGTCATGACTGGGTATTGAGTTTTTGTCAAATGCTTTCCCAATATATATTAAGTAAATATTTTTCTGCTTTAGTCTATTAAGGTGATGATTTATATCGGTGGATTTTATACTGCTAGACCTTAATTACATCTCTGGGATAAATGACTTGATCTTACTTTTAATGCATTCAATATACTGGTCATTTGCACTATTAATATCTTATTTAGGATATTGTGTTCCTGTGTGAAGCTGGCCTGGGGCTCATTTTGGGTGCTATCCTTGTCTGCTTTTGTTGCCACTCATCAGTTGGGTGCATCTGCCTTCTCCCATGCTTTGGAATGGGTTATATGAGAAGGAAGTGACCTATTCTATGATGGTCGTGGGCTCACTTATCAGTCCCTTTCAGTCTAGAGCCTTTTAAGAAGTAGTCTTTAACCAACATTTCAATTTTACCTCCAGTTTTGATGTGTATAAGTTTTCTATTTCTATTTTATTCTATTTATTTATTTTTTTAAACATTTAATTTTTTAAATTTTTATTTAAATTTTTTTTTTTTTTTTTTTTTTTTTTTGAGACAGAGTCTTGTTCTGTTGCTTGGGCTAGAGTGAGTGCCATGGCGTCAGCCTAGCTCACAGCAACCTCAAACTCCCGGGCTTAAGCGATGCTGCTGCCTCAGCCTCCCGAGGAGGGACTACAGGCATGTGCCACCATGCCCGGCTCATTTTTTCTATATATATTTTAGTTGGCCAGATAATTTCTTTCTATTTTTAGTAGAGATGGGGGTCTCGCTCTTGCTCAGGCTGGTCTTGAACTCCTGACCTTGAGCGATCCACCCGCCTCGGCCTCCCAGAGTGCTAAGATTACAGGAGTGAGCCACCGTGCCCGGCCTAAAAATTTTTTTGATACAGAGTTTTGCTCTGTTGCCCAGACTAGAGTACCATGGCGTCAGCCTAACTCACAGCAACCTCCAACTCCTGGGCTCAAGCGATCCTCCTGCCCTTGCCTCCCAAAGTGGTGGGATTACAGGCATGAGCCACCATGCCCAGCTCTCTCTGATAATTTACATCTTTTGAGTAGAGTCTTTATTCCATTTATAGCTAATGTAATTATTGGCATATGAGGGCTGTCCGGAAAGTATCCAGCCATGGATACAATGATACATGCATACAGTGGCTGGATACTTTCTGAACAGCCCTCATATTTGGATGTAAATCTACAATCTTATTGAGGGGTATCTATTTATCCCTTATGTTCCTTACTTCCAAGTTTAAGGCATTATTTATCCCATATGTTCTATGTTCTTTTTTTTTTCCTCTCAATTCTTATCTTCTGTCACATTATTTTTTTCATTTTTCTATTTTATCCTCTATTGGCTTAAAAGGTACATACTCCTTTCCTCCCATTATTTTGGTTGTTTCCTTGGAGACTAAGATGTGCATCCTTGACTCAGCAATGAATATTAACTCTTTACTTTATTCATTAACAAGGCAAGGACCTTAAAATATTTAACACTTTAACTTCATTCAGTTGACTCCTGACTTAAATCCATTGTTTCCAGGTACTTTAATTTTATATGTATTTTAAACCTCATGAGAAATTATTAAAATATTATTATTACAGCTTTTATTCAAAACTCACACATTTGCCTTTTTTAAAAAAATCACTCTTCATTCCTTTCTGTATCTTTCCATCTGGGATCATTCTCCTTCCTCCCGACACTGACGCTTTATTATTTCCTTTTGTGTACATCTGCTGGTGGTAAGTTCTCTCTGCTTTTGTTTCTCTGAAAAAATTTTTTTCTTATCACCTAAGATTCAATGTCTGAAAATGTCTTTTAAAAAACATCTTCTGGCTGGGTGTGGTGGCTCATGCCTATAATCCCAGCATTTTGGGAAGCCGAGCCAGGAGGGTCATTTAAGGACAGGAGTTCTCGGGTGCAGTGAGCTATCACTGCACTCTAGCCAGGGTGACAGAGACCCTGTCTCTTAAAAAAAAAAAGTTTTTTTTTGGCTGGGGTAGGGTGTCGACTTTTATCCACATGTACCTGGTTATTTTTTATTGTGTACCAAGCATTGCATTTGCAAAATTGTTTGCAGAAATCATTTGAGGCATAGGGTGATATGATATTCCTCCAGAGAAGATTGGCGTTTGTTTCTGCTAGGTGGCTGGGAACACTGGCAATTCAGGGTCATATAAATCTCATTTCGGAGACTGGTCTGAGTCCAAGCTATCTTGCAATCATTGTGTGAGCTTGTCTAAGTGTAGTTCACCCCTACGTCGACCGTGCAGGCCTTCAGCTTCCCAATTCCCAGAAAAAATGCATTCATCAGGCGTTTCTTTCCCTGTGGGAGCCCTCAACTCCAATCCCTGTCACTTTGGCATCAGGAACACCCAGCCTTGAACTGGTCACCAGCCTGGGCCCATGTTCTCCTTTACCTCCTAGCCCAGTAAGTTTTCACTATCTTGTTGGCTTTCTGAAGCCTTCAAACAGATGTTTGAAACATTTGGTCCAATGTTTCTAGTTATCATGAGCAGGAGGGGGCCGGAACTTCCTAGTTTGCAATTACCATAAGACCTTGCCCGTGATTCTTTAAATGATAAAAAGTTAAAATTAATAGTAAATGTTTCATAGCCATGAGGGGCTTAGTGCAGCCAAGTCATGTATACCAAAAGACCATACAGATACTTAGGAGCATGGATTCTGGAACTAGACTGTATATGTTCTCCTACTTTCTCTCTCAACATTACTTAGGTCATGGATATTGAGGCTGGTTTGATAAATGTCTTGGTAATCATATGATTCATACATGTTCTGCGGTGAAGGGTACAGCTTTGATCATGCCTCTTGCTGTCTCCTCGCTGTACCACCTCAGTCATTACACTCACCTCACTGGGTGGCGAGGGCTTGTTCACAGGATCATGTGTACCTGGCAAGTGAGAACCAGGGGGCCCAGCACAACTCATGGTGCATATGAGCATTCAAAAAGCATCTCATTGAATTGGAGCCAAAATTGAGATAGAAACTCCAACAAAGGGGTCAGGTTTGAGGGGTAGAATATAAGTTGGAGTTTCAAACACTTGCGAGACGTCCGAGTGAGGCTGACTAGAAGGCACCTACATGCCGCACTGAAGCACAGGACTGGAGTTGGGCTGGGGTGTGGGATGTGGCTACTGGGGAGACTCCCACAAACAGATGGTGATGGGAATCAGAGCCGAATGAGATCCGGCAGCACAGTGTGTATTGATGAGAAAGGCAGCGGGCTGGCCATGCATCCCTGAGGAGCACCCATCTAATGGGCCAGGTGAAGAAGAGCTGCCAAAGAAGCATGAGAAAGAAGTGCTAGAGACAGAAGAGCCAGAAGAGAGGGCAGCCACAGAAGTAAACAAAGGCAGGCTGGTGTTTGCAGGAAGAAAGGCCAGCATCAAGAAATGCCATAGAGAAGTCAAGGAAGACACACAGGAGCAATTAGCAGTTGCTCCAGCCAGGGTGTGTGCAGCAGGAATGGGAGCTGGAAGAGCACATTCAGGGGTTACTGGGGATGTGCTGACTGCACACCTGGATGGGGCCTTGAACAGCAGGTGGGTATGGGCCACTCTCTCCCCCAGGAAGTGCCATGAGTTTCAGGTGGCTGAGGGACATTCCCGAGATGGTGGTGAGTGAGCAGCTGGACATATGGTCTGGAGCTCAAGGAAGCCACTAAGATGGAGCCATTGACCGGTGGGGTCGGGGCACAGATGAAACTGACAACATGGAGCCTGTCAGAGACCACGTCCCGTTCCAGTCCCCATTCCCACATCCCCAGCTTTGTCTCCAGGGCCACACCCACCTTCCCTACGTCAGAGCTGATGCTCAGGCCCTTGACAAAGGCATCCCCAGAGGTTATGGGCTTCTCCCCGGTCAGCATTGTGAAAATGGAAGACTTCCCAGCTCCATTGAGGCCAAGAAGGCCAAAGCATTCTTGTCCTTGAACGGTGAAGGATACCTTGTTCACAGCCAGCAGGGCCACCTTCTTGACATAGATCTGAGGTACAGAAGACAGGACATGCGGTGAGGACACTGGCCATGAGCAGTCCCGGGCCTGCACTGCGCTCACTGCACAGCACAGCAATGCTGGGATAGGTCTGAGCTGCCCCTGGGCCCAGGCGGCCTCTCCTGCACCCGACCTGCCCTCTCTCAGCTCCACTCCCAGCATGGGTTAGTTAGCTCTTCTCTTCTCCAACTGTCCTTGCATATTGAGAACTTAGTTCTCTAAGACAAGCCCTTTTCCTTCTGTCCCTGCAGCAAACAAAATCTTTTAGATGCTGGCCTGAGGGTTTTCTTTGTTTTTGTTTTTAACCAATGGTAACTATAGGGAAACAATAAGACTAACAAACTTAGGGCAAAATGTTACCAGGTTCCGGATGCATGAAGGGTTTCTCAATAAAATTCCCCCTGGGGCGATCAGGGAGACTGAGGAAGCTGGCTTGAGCCTTCTGAGCCCTTCCCTCACCTTGGATCCTCCGAACATTGTCTTCTAGATTGGGAGAGATCCAACCAGTCATGTCTGACTTTCCAGCCTTCCTTGCTTCTTAGGGTTCATGGTTCTAGTTCCCTCCCATCCCAGGCCCTCCCGTCTTCCAGGGGCCACAGCACAGACAACAGAGGGCTGAGTCGCTGACATCTGTCTCAGGGCACATGCGTGGACTCAGACGCGATTCACTCACAGAGGAAACCTCACTTTGAGTCAGCTGCCAGGACTCCAAGCCCACAGGCAAGGCTGGAGCCCTCCGACTTGCCAATTCCTCAGCAAAGGGCCCCACAGAATAATGTTCTTGACTTTTCAAAGCCAAGTCTGACTTTACCTTTGACATTTCTTTAACAACTAGTGGATTTTGCTCACACAACTGTCCTAAATTAGTCTGGATGGTCTCTGCCTCCTTTGCCACATCTTGGTCTTCAGGCACTGGCGCTACTTTGCATGTTGCCTACATTCCCAAGACAAGAAGGGAAAATGTAACTGTTTTTGCGAGGGGAGGAGGTAGAGGTTGAGGGGAACCACAAAAATCATCTCCCTGGGAAGGCCTTGCGGGGGCCCAGCTGGCCTTGGCGCTCGTACACACCCTACCCCATCTCAGGAGCAACTGCAGGTATTCAAGGCTGAACTCATATTGATATGACCATGATATGGGGGGTGTGGCGACTTCATGTGGCATCGAGGAAAACTGTAAGACCTAAAGCCTGGGCATGTCAGGATATAACAAAAGCCCATTTTCTACAGCTTCCTTGGGTGGCCTTGGCCTCTAGAAGACATTCTGACTAAAAGCTGAACAGACCCTTCTCCTGTCTGGCTTGTGAATGACGGTGGGGAAGGGGTGTTCCAGAAGGTGACTGGTTTTAGGAAACCCAGAGTCTGAGGAGCAGGCCCTTAAAGCACCCGGGTGACCAGTACATGGACCTGGGTCACAGGAGCTAAGGCAGAGTCCTCCTCCCTCTCTGGGTGTCTCTGGGCATGGCTGTCACCTCTCTGCTCTGAGATTGGCCCAGATGGTCCCCAGGCTCCTTCTGGTGCTGAGAACCCAGGGAGCCACCCAGCACAGTACGGAAGCCACGGAGCCCGCCCCTTGCCCTGTCCTTAGATTTACACTCTGACGCACTCACCAACTTTTGTTTCGTGCAGAAGTCAGCAAACCTGGTTTTCAGTTTCCGGAACAAATTGGTTTCAACAAAGAAAAGCAGGATCATATACATGGGTCCCGAGATAGCCAGGGCTGTTAGGTACTTCCCCATCCCTAGAGACTCCCAGGCATAGATGTTCTTTTGGACCACATATCCTTCTGCTACAATGGGATAAACACATGTTACCAATCTCTGGATGATTTTCAAAGCTATTCCTCACCTTTATGTAGAGGAGGTAAACTCCCATTACAGCAGATAGCACTTAACAGAGCATTATTGTCATCAGTGCTATCACTGCGTCCCAGCAAATAGTAAACATTAATATTTTGTTTTCCTTCCTATAACCCATGTTTTCTAAAGCTAATGTAATAAAATAAGAGACTTCTGTCATGTTGTGTACAATAAATATATATAATTTTTCTTTGTCAATTAAAAAATGAAATAAAATAAATAAAAGGCTTCTCCTTATCCACATGACAGTTATTTGAAATTAAAAATATTTATATGTTTGGTTCTTCTATCAATCACTAATCATCCTGCAACTTCAACGGACCACTCATGTAAAAACCACTCAGGAGCCTCTATATTCTTTAATCTGGTCTGCCTTAAAAATTTTTCTTTTAAATATATGTATTTTAAAATTATACAATAAATTAATGCTCATTGGAAAAAAGAGACATGAAGTAGAAAGCATAGGTACTGTTACAGTTTTGTGTATAATCCTTACATATTTTCTGGATATTATATTCTAAAATAAAATGGACTAAAAAAATAAAAAATAAAAATGGAATGGTTCTATGCATTATCTTCTCCAGTTTATATGCTGCATTTAATAATACATAATGGACATTGATCTTATCAGGACATACAGTTTAAAATAATTCTTTCTAATGCATGCATCATTTTGTGTATCATACTTTGTTAACCAGTCTCTTTTTGGTATACATTTACTTTATTTCTACATTTTTACTTTTATAAATCAATACTAAAATAAATTTTATTTATAATAATTATGTATGTAATCATATAATTCATAAATTGCATATATAATTTCCAATCTTAGTGGTAGTTACTTCTGCAATAAATTTCTAATTTCTAGAAATACAGATTACTGGGTCAAAGGGCATGCACTTTTAAAAGCACTTTTAAAATTTAATAAATAATGGCCAAGTGAGGTGGCTCACACCTATAATCCTAGCACTTTGGAAGGCTGAGACAGGAGGATCGCTTGAGGCCAGGAGTTCAAGACCAGCCTGGGCAACACAGTGATACCCTGTCTCTACAAAAAATAGAAAAATTAGCTGGGCCTGTAGTCCCAGCTACTCAGGAGGCTGAGGCAGGAGGATTGTTAGAGCCTAGGAGTTTGAGGTTTCAGTGAGCTATGATGATGCCACTCCATTCTACCTAGGACTACAGAGTGAGACTCTGTCTCAAAAAAAAAAAAAAAAGAAAGAGAAGAAAGTTCTCAAATCAATAATCTATACTTCCAACTTTAGATACTACATAAAAGACCAGCAAAATAAACCCAAACCAAGCAGAAAAAAGGAAATCATATTATAAGCAAAAATTACTGAAATTGAAACAAAAACAATAGAGAAAAATCAATGAAAACAAAAGGGTATTCTTTGAAAAGAACAATAAAATTGGCAAATCTCTGACAAGACTGACAAAAGAAGAAAGAGAAAATACAGCCAATATCAGGAATGAAAAAAAGGACCTTACATCACGACAGACCCCATAGACATTAAAATAATTACAAGGGAATACTATGAACAATTTTAGCACATAAGTAAGACAACTGAGCTGAAACTAATTCTTTGAAAGCCACAAACTACCAAAACTTACCTAAGTAGAAACTGATAAACTGAGCTATTAAAGAAATTGAATTTGTAATTAAAAATCTTCCAAACCATAAATCTTTTATCCTTTCAAAGAATGGTGTTGGGACAATCGGATATGTATGCAAAAGAACGAATCTGGACCTCTACCTGATACCACGTAAAAAATTAACTCAAGGCTGGGTGCAGTGGCTCACATCTATAATCCTAGCACTCTGGGAGGCCAAGGTGGGAGGACTGCTTGAGGTCAGGAGTTTGAGACCAGCTTGAGCAAGATCAAGACCCCGTCTCTACTAAAAATGGAAAAATTATCTGAGCCTTGTGGTGCCCACCTATATAGTCCCAGCTACTTGGGAGCCTGAGGCAGGAGGATTGCTTGAACCCAGACTGGGGTTGCAGTCAGCTATGATGATGCCATGGAACTCTAGCCCAGGTGACAGAGCAAGACTCTGTCTTAAAAACAAAAACAAAAACAAAAAACAAAACCTCAAGTGAGACCCCATTACTACAAAAAATAAAAAAATTAGCTGGGCATGGTGGCACATGCCTGTAGTCTCAGCTACTCAGGAGGCTGAAGCAGGAAGATCACTTGAGCCCAGGAGTTTGAGGTTTCAGTGAGCTATGATGACACCACTGCACTCCAGCCTGGGCAACAGAGCAAGATCCTGTCTCTAAAAAACAAAAAAACAAAAAATTAAGTCAAAATGGATCAAAGACCTAAAGATGAGAGCTAAAACTCTTATAAGAAAATATACATGTGGCCGGGTGCGGTGGCTCACACCTGTACTCCCAGCACTCTGGGAGGCCGAGGCAAGAGGATCACTCGAGGTCAGGAGTTCAAGATCAGCCTGAGCAAGAGCAAGACCCTGTCTCTACTAAAAATAGAAAGAAATGATCTGGACAGCTAAAAATATATAGAAAAAATTAGCCGGGCATGGTGGTGCATGCCTGTAGTTCCAACTACTTGGGAGGCTGAGGCAAAAGGATTGCTTGAGCCCAGGAGTTTGAGGTTGCTGTGAGCTGGGCTGACGCCACGGCACTCTAGCCTGGGCAACAGAGTGAGACTCTGTCTCAAAAAAAAAAAAAAAAAAAAGAAAACATACATGTAAATCTTTCATATCTTAGACAAAGCAATGGTTTCTTAAATCAAAAGCAAAAGCAACAAAACAAAAAAATAGATAAATTGGACTTTTGTCATAATTAAAAACTTTTGTGCATCAATGGACACTATCAAGAAAATAAAGGCCGGGCGCGGTGGCTCACGCCTGTAATCCTAGCACTCTGGGAGGCCGAGGCGGGTGGATCACTCGAGGTCAGGAGTTCGAGACCAGCCTGAGCAAGAGCGAGACCCCCGTCTCTACTAAAAATAGAAAGAAATGATCTGGCCAACTAAAATATATATATAGGAAAAAAATTAGCCAGGCATGGTGGCACATGCCTGTAGTCCCAGCTACTCGGGAGGCTGAGGCAGTAGGATCGCTTAAGCCCAGGAGTTTGAGGTTGCTGTGAGCTAGGCTGACGCCACGGCACTCTAGCCCAGGCAACAGAGCGAGACTCTGTCTCAAAAAAAAAACATAAAATAAAAAAAAATAAAAATAAAAAGACAACCTGCAAAATGGTAGGAAATACCTGAAAATTATATATCTGATAAGTGTCTAGTATCCAAATTTATAAAGAATTCTTACAACTTTGTGATAAAAAGACAAATAACCCAATTAAAAACTGAGAAAGGATTCGATTAGACAGCTCTCAGAAGAAGATACACAAATGGCCAAAAGCACATGAAAAGATGCTCAACATCATTAGTCAAACCACAATGAGATACTAATTTATACCCACCAGAATAGCTATAACAATTTTTTTCTTAAGAGATGGAGTCTTGCTATGTCGCCCAGGCTGGCATTGAACTCCTGGGCTCAAGTGATCCTCCTGCCTCAGCCTCCCAAGTAGCTGGGACTGCTGTACCCAACTTTATATAATAATCTTAAGAAGGAAATTAAAAAGTGTTGGAGAATGGGGCATAAAATTACCACTAGACTTCCTGGTAAGAAATGCTAAAGGGAGTCCTTCAGGTTGAAATGCGAGGACACTACAGAGTAACTTAGCACTGTGTGAAGAGACAAAGGGCCAGGCGTAATCCTGGCACTTTGGGAGGTGGGAGGATTGCTTGAAGCCAGGAGTTAGAGACCATCTTGAACAAGATCAAGGGCCCACCTCTACAAAACACAGAAAAACTAGCTGGGCATGGCTCCGCAGGAGGATTGCTGGAGCCCAGAGACTGCGGTTGCAGTGAGCTATGATGATGCAGCTGTGCTCCAGTCAAGTGACAGAGTGAGGCCATGTCTCAAAAAAAAAAAAAAATATATAGGCCGGGCGTGGTGGCTCACGCCTGTAATCCTAGCACTCTGGGAGGCCGAGGCGGGTGGATTGCTCAAGGTCAAGAGTTCGAGACCAGCCTGAGCAAGAGCGAGACCCCGTCTCCACTAAAAATAGAAAGAAATGATCTGGCCAACTAAATATATAAAGAAAAAATTAGCTGGGCATGGTGGTGCATGCCTGTAATCCCAGCTACTCAGGAGGCTGAGGCAGAAGGATCGCTTAAGCCCAGGAGTTTGAGGTTGCTGTGAGCTAGGCTGACACCACGGCACTCACTCTAGCCTGGGCAATAAAGGGAGACTCTGTCTCAAAAAAAAAAAAAAAAAATATATATATATATATATATATACACACACATATATACTCCCCATGGTAACCACAAAGAGAATTAGGCAGAAAATATACAACAAAAGGAAATGAGAAAGAAATTAAAATGTGTCATATGAGGTACTTAATCAAATTCAAAAAGACAGAAAGTAGAATGGTGATTGCCAGGGGCTGAGGGTGGGGGGAATGATGAGTTTAATTAATTATTGTTTAATGGGTACACAGTTTCAGTTTTGCAAGACAAAAAGAGTTCTGGAGATGGATGTGCATGTGAATTCAGAACAATGTGAATATACTTAATGCACTTAACTGTACACTTAAAAATGGTTAAAATGGCAAATTTAATGTTATGTATATTTTGCTACAATTAAAAAATAAATAATTTTCAAAACGTGTCAGAGAGAATGTGGACAAACTGGAACCCTCACACATTGCTGGGGGGAATGTAAAATGCTACTCTGAAAGGCAGTTTGGTAGTTCTTCAAAATGCTAAACACAAAGTAACCACGTGATGTAGCAAATCTACTTCTAGGTATATTTGAAAACATATATTCACACAACAACTCATATCCAAGTGTTTATTATAGCGTTATTCATAATAGTCAAAAAGTAGAAACAACCCATGTGTCCATCAACAGATGAGAAGACGAGCAGCTGTGGCGTAACTGCACAACGGGCTTGCTCGGCTGTGAGAAGGATCGGGGGCCCTGGCGTGGGCCACAGCGTGGGCGGACGTGGGAAACACCGCGCCAAGCGAAAGGAGACAGACACAAAAGGCCCACCTTGTACGACTGCGTTTATGGGAAACACCCGGCACAGACAAACCATCGAGACAGGAAGTCGATTAGTAATTGCCAGGGGCAGCTGGGGTGAGAAGGGAACAGGGAGTGACTGTTAACGGGCACAGGGCTTCTTTTCGGAATAATGAATGTTCTGTAAGTAGATAGTGATGAAGGTTGCACAACTCTCTGAATATGCCAAAAACTACTGACTTGTAAACTTTAAAAGGGCAAATTTTATGTGAATTATATCTCAATAAAAATATAACTAAAAATTCCATTTATAATACTCACAAACTTCATTGCACTCAGTCTCGCTCAGGTTCTTGAACCTGCAAAACTTCTGTAGTTCGAAGTTGTAATATAAGTTGGAGAAAGCCATCCCCAGGCAGTGGCCTGGAAGTATCAGGAAAATTCGATCCAAGGATTTTGAGACTGCTGTGTAGCCTAGGTCTGTGAAGGGAATAGGAAATACTGACTCTGTTAGCAGGAAGAAAGGGCACGTCCTCTATCATCTCTCCTAACCCACTGTGCCTCTTCGTTCTCTATCTGTCACTACATCGTCACACTCCCAGGCCGCTAGACCAGAACCTGGTTCTCCCTGACTCCTGGTTTTCCCTCTTCCTCTGTAGTCATTCAACCTCCAACCCATATGTGTTTTTTTTTCTTCTCCCACGCTGCTTGAATCTGTCACTTTACTTCTATTCCAGTTGTTCATGCAGAAGAATCAGAGAGAGCAGAGTGCATTTGGGGAAATCAGCAAGAGCACGGCTGCAACACCTGGCACAGCTGCAGAGGGGCAGAGTTGAGGGCAGGTGGAGACAAGGTTTGCAAGTGAGCTGGGTGGCAAGAGCAGGTCTGGTGGGCCAGCTTCAGAGTTGTCTGAATGTCATCTTACAGACAGAGGAGGTGACAAAATTATCATTCGGAGTCCCTTAGGAGACAGAACGACTCTCGAGAGTGTTATAGAGGTAAGATTCCAACCCTCACCCAGAGAGAGATGGCAGCCTAAACGCTAGCTTTAAGGTGCTCAGTATGGACACTGCCTCCCTCCTAGCCTCTTCTGCTCTAACTACACTCACCAACCGGCCTTTCCTCAACCTTGGCCTATTTTATTCACTTATTACCTTTTTTATTGAGGAATAAAATGTTTCAGTGAAATGCTCAGAGCGTAAGTGGACAATCTGATGAACTTTGAAAAATATAGAAGCCCATGTAGCTAACATCCCAACCAAGATAAATAACATATCCATCACTGCAGAAAGTTCCCTAAAGTCTCTTTTTAGTCAATTTCCCTCTCGCCAACTCTGAGGAAACCACTTTTCTGATTTCATCGCAAGCATTCGTTTGTCTGGTTGTGGACTTGACATTAGAGGTGTCTGTCACACAGTGATCACTCTCTGGCTCAACATGGTATCTTTGCTATTCATCCACATGGTTGCATGTTCCCTTTTTACTGCTGAGCAGTGATACATTGAATTAATATGACCAATGTGTTTATCCATTCCCCTGGAGATGTATGTTTGGGACATTTCCAGTTTGGGACTCTTCAGATTATAGCTGCAGTGAATACTCTCTCACAAGTCTTTTTTTTTTTTTTTTTTTTCAAGTTTTGCGTTAAGCTTGATCTCACAAGTCTTTTTTTTTTTTTTTTTTTTTTTTTTGAGACAGAGTCTTGCTCTGTTGCCCGGGCTAGAGTGCTGTGGCGTCAGCCTAGCTCACAGCAACCTCAAACTCCTGGGCTTAAGCGATCCTCCTGCCTCAGCCTCCTGAGTAGCTGGGACTACAGGCATGCGCCACCATGCCTGGCTAATTTTTTTTTCTATATATATTTTTAGCTGTCCAGATCATTTCTTTCTATTTTTAGTAGAGACGGGGGTCTCACTCTTGCTCAGGCTGGTCTCGAACTCCTGACCTCGAGCGATCCTCCCGCCTCGGCCTCCCAGAGTGCTAGGATTACAGGCGTGACCCACCACGCCCAGCCTCTCACAAGTCTTTAGTAGACACCCACCTTCCTGGGCATAACTTCTGAGGCTGCTGGAGGAAAAATGAAAGCTTTATGTGACATGCAGCTCCAGTGGTCCTTACCTTGTTCCCCTGTGACGGAGAGGAGAACAAAGGGGCAGATGCTCAAGAAGGTGAGCATTATGACAAGCTTGACACACGCATTACCAGCACTTTCAAAGGAGAAGCTGACCAGGTAGATGCAGGGGATAATGGCTGAGCCGTAGAGCATTAACATCAAGATGACAGCCAGCACGTTTCCATTGTGTGTGAAAGCTTCCTCATTATAGTAGAAAAACAGCCCCTGAGGAAAGGAGATGGAAAAGAATTTGGAAAAGTCACTATGAGTCAATCCTAAGCACTGGAGAAACAATACGATAACCTCCATTTTAAAAGTAAGGTGCCAGCAATGCACAGGCGCCTCCCTGCCTCCATCCCTCTCCAGGGCAGAGCGAGCAAGCCCCGCACTCTGCTCACAGGGCTGCCCTGGAAAGCAGCAGTGCAGTGTGGCCGAGGGGCCAGGGATGTTTCCAAGTCCCACAGGCGGAACAAAGCAGGAAGTGATCCACTCTGAATAAAATAACCAGGGAACTCTCAAACTATTCAATTCAACCACAATCAAATGCTTCAACCCATCAGTACCCTGGTGAGGTATTTCTGGACACATGTCCCCAAAGCACCTCTTACTAGCTTGAGGCAGCAATTCTTTGGATGCCACGTAGAGACCACAGAGCAGGGAGCAGGTCCCTTTGCTCCTAACAATGCCAGGAACTGAGTCATCTTTTTTTTTTTTTTTTGAGACGGTGTCATTCTGTTGCCTGGGCTAGGGTGCAGTGGCCTCATTATAGCTCACTGCAACTTCAAACTCCTAGGCTCAAGCAATCCTCTTGCCTCAGCCTCCCAAAGTGCTGGGATTACAGGCATGAACCACTATGCCCCACCTGAGTCATCTTCTACTGAGGGTCAGTGATGAGGGCGCTTTCAAACCCTTGGTCCCCAATTAGGGGCTGAGCTGCCAGCCTAGACACCCTAGCTGGTTCTGGTTCTCCACAGGGGTCCCCAAGGCAAGCTCACTGTGTTATGCAAGGGAAGGACCCAGCACCAAACAGCACTCACCACCAGCAGCAGACTGGGGACGAGGAAGGAGAAGAGGTCCCACAGCAGAGCGGAGAGCCAGTAAGTAGCCACATAAACGCCACTGACGAACTGGATGTGCTTGGCCTTAATGCGTCTCTCTCTGACAGTCAAGATGGAAAAAGAGCTAGACAGGAAAGCTAATCCAAAAAGCAAGTTGATAACAAGGTAATGTCCTTTAGGGCCCCTATAAAAGAGAGGACACGAGGAGAAAGGTAGCAGTTTATGCAGAACTGCTAACAGCAACCATCTTCCAAAATAACAATTTGTCATTAAAACAAGAAACAAAGAAAGAAATGGGTGGTAGAGGGAGAAGCCCTACAAACGTGTAAGCTTTAACCTGGAGGGAAGAAAAGATGCACATACTGATACAAGATACCCTCCGAGACTTCTGCAGTGGTCTCAGGCTGAGGGTGGTTGGATACGGTGATGGACGCCCTGGCACCAGAAAGCAACTTGAAGAGGAAATTGTCCACCAAAGCCAGAGCCAGGGCCGGGGAATGGTATGCCTGGTTGTTGAACAACGCTGTCACCACAGTGTGGTTTCCCACGTCTTCAAAGGAAGCTGCCACTATGTAAAGCTTATTAAAGTTCTCAGGCTCCTCTTCTGCCTTTTTCAATAGGTACGTATCCATAGAACCTGGAAGGGAGCAAAGTACCCACTAGGCAGTAAGAATGACAGACAGTGTCACAGCAGGCACTCACCATCTGTCTCCCCCAGCCTGTCGTTCCTGTTGGTATCACCAACCCCCACCATGTACCTGCCACACTTGCCCTGATGCCCAGTCAATTTCTAAGTCTCATCTATTCATCTTTTAAAAATCTCTTTCAACTCTGTCTAGTTCTCTCCTCTCTGCCTCGCCGGGGCCAGGTCCCATCATCTGCACCAGGACTATGTGGTGCTAACAAGCTCCTGCCTTCTGTCTGTTACCTCCAGGCTCTGTCAGAAAGGACACATTTGGTCGTACTGCACCCCACCAATCGACTTGCAGTTGCCGTCCGCTGCCCTTGGGATACATCCAAATTCTTGCACACGACCTGCAGAGCCCCCTGGCCACCCAAACTCAGCTTCATGTCTTTAAGTTCCAGCCATGCGAAAAGACTCACAGTGTCCCAACCTTCAAATGCTCTTTGTGTTTTTCCTTCTGTTGGTCAGTCCTACTCTTATCTCAGGCTTTCACCCTGGAGCCTCCTCAGACCCTCCACGGTGGAGAGATGGCTGTGTGGTCCCACAGCACTCCAATCAGTCACTGTCACTTCGTGTTTTAATTACATATCATTTATCTGTAAGGCCTCTTGACTAGAAGGTCCTTGAGGGCTGGTGATGATATTGGTCACTACTGTACTCCCAGCACACAGTGCCAAGTCAAACACACAACCCGTCTAGAATTCTGGACTCTCTAGTACTGGAAGGAAACTTCAATCACAATGACAACAAAAATGACAATGGTACCACTGCTGAATGCTCACTGAGTGCTCCCTCATGGAATCATCCTAACGATATTATGAGGCAAGATTTATTATTTTCCTCATTTGGCATATGAAGAAACCAAGTCATAGAGAGGTAGGGCATTATGATCCCAACCCTTTTGTCACATCACATTCTGTACTTGATCTCTTTATTTATTTGCTTATCTATCTATCTACTTATTTACTGACAGTCTCGCTCTATTGCCTGGGCTAGAGTGCCGTGATGTCATCAAAGCTCACTGCAACCTCAAACTCCTGGGCTCAAGCAATCCTCCTGCCTCGGCCTCCAGAGGAGCTGGGACTAAAGGTGCGCACCACCACACCCACCTAACTTAAAATTTGTAGGGATGGGGTCTGGCTATTGCCCAGGCTGATCTTGAACTCCTGGCCTCAAGTGATCCTCCCGCCTTGGCCTCCCAGAGTGCTGGGATTACAGAGCGCCATTGCACCCAGCCTCTTCACTTTATTTTTTTAAAGTCATGGCGAGGTGCGGTGGCTCACACTTGTAATCCTAGCACTCTGGGAGGCCGAGGCAGGAGGATCGCTTAAGCTCAGGAGTTCAAGACCAGCCTGAGAAAGAGCAAGACTCCGTCTCTATTAAAAATAGAAAAAATTAGCCAGGTGTGGTGATGCACGCCTGTAGTCCCAGCTACTCGAAATCTGAGGCAAGAGGATCGCTTGAGCCCAGGAGTCTGGTTGCTGTGAGCTAGACTGATGCCACGGCACTCTAGCCCAGGCAACAGTCATTACTTCAACATTGTATTTCATAAAATAATACACAAATATCATTTAAAAATCAAATAGTTATACAAGACTTATAACAAGAAACAGCAGTGCCCTGCCCTACCCCTCTCCACCCTCAGTGCCTACTCCCCATAAGCACCCCTTTCACATCCTTGAGCTGGCGTTTCCCCATATTCCTAAACAGCACATTTATATCTTGTTCTCTTACAACCCTCCCCAACCACGATGGACTTCCCCTCCCCTTCCTCCTGCTAGAGTTAAATCATAATTTTAGTTAAATCTATAGTTTTTTTGTTTTGTTTTTTTTTTTGAGACAGAGTCTCACTCTGTTGCCCAGGCTAGAGTGCCGTGGCGTCAGCCTAGCTCACAGCAACCCCAAATTCCTGGGCTCAAGCAATCCTTCTGCCTCAGCCTCTCGAGTAGCTGGGACTACAGGCATGCGCCACCATGCCCGGCTAATTTTTTCTATACATTTTTAGTTGTTCAGCTAATATCTTTCTATTTTTAGTAGAGACGGGGTCTCGCTCTTGCTCAGGCTGGTCTCGAACTCCCGAGCTCAAACAATCCGCCTGCCTGGGCCTCCCAGAGTGCTAGGATTACAGGTGTGAGCCACCACGCCTGGCCCTATAGTTAGTTTTGACATTGTTGTGACTAAGTAAAAATTATTTACAGTTGAACCAAGTAGGATATTATTTTTCTCTCTGAAGTTAGTAACGTCCTCCTTTTCTCATTAGCTCAGTTTTTTTTATATCTATCACCCATTCATCCACAAACTGTTCATAGACGTGTAAATCTTCTTTCAATACATTTAAACACATGAGATAATTTATCAATTTTATTTTTGGGCATGCTTTCATTCCTAGAAAGACACATACTTGGTCTCATTTCTAGGAACTACCTCTCCTATTATTTTGGGTTTGAAAGGTGTTTTTCTGGGACTTCTGGCTATTCAGTATGACTTCAGCTTCACTACAAAGGACAGCAGGCTTGTTCATGCCCCATGCTCCTGTGCTCATACTCACCCTGGACTTGCAGAGGAATCTGTCCTTCAGCCATAAGCATACTTGCAAAGTGTTCTGAGAGTTGAGGACCGAGGCTGGAATTCTGAGAAATAAAGAATGGAACAACAGTCTGACCATATGTTTTTAGCGTAAGCTCCAATGGGACATTTTTCATGCTTTTTCTTCCAAAGTTGAAGAACATGAGGCTTAACATGACGATCACCAGAGGCACGAGGATCTGTATTGACAACATCAACATCCAGTTGCGCCAAGAATATGAAACCTTTTTCAGGAGCATGGCATAGAATTGTTGGCAGAGAAGACTGAACTATAATAAAAAAAAGTGAAAGAGAGACACAGCATTAGCACGGCCACAGACAGAAGAAGCTGGCAGGCACTAGGCAGCCCCTGGCGTGTGCCCAACAGCACTCCTTCCTAGTACCTCTAACTAACTTTTCAATTATGTTCACAATTTGCTTCAAGTTAAAATTCCTTGAACTTAAGATCTGACTGATGTTTAATGGCAGGAAGAGAGGGCACACACTGAAATAAGTCTGGAAGAGCAGACAAAACAGATACCACATGTAAATCGGTACAGCTTTTTTCACCTACAAGATTGGCAAGAATTTTAAATTGATGAGGATGTGGGGAAAATGCCACTGTTGATGCTGTTTTAATTTGATATGACTTTTTCAGAGAACAGATTGTCTGCCTGAATAAAATTTAATTTAATATCCACATAATTTTTAACCTAGAAATTCCATTTCTAGTAATGTATCCTACAGATTACTTGTATAAGTATGCAAGACCCATGCACAGAGATGTCCCCTGCCATAATGACAGTCAATGATAAAGTGCATTGTCACATGTGCTGAGATCCCAAGAGCTGGAGTTGGGCCTGGGGCAAGGAGGACCCTCGAGGCTGGCACCACGCACTCGCATTCAGCGTTCCGTGGTGCCGCAGGAGCTGGGACAGGGAGGAGCCCTCAAGCCTCAGGTGCCAGTGTTCCTTATGCACAACTCTTTGCCCTTGGGAGCCCTTGTGGGAAGAGGCTTGGTGGTCAGGTTTAAGTTCCTGGCACAAAATATCAACAGATCCCCGAAAGTCTCTACTAAACACCCCATGAATTTTCTACACTCAACATGATGGAGGCCACATTCACCCTGAGCAGTCATTAAAAGGCTGTGCTAATGATTTGTCTACGGTTGCACACTGAGAAATACTTCCTAAGAAGACCTGAGTGCTGTCTCCAAAAATCAAAGCTTGGCCAAGTAGAGCCTGGAAAATCTCTTGCTGGGAGTTGGAGAAGAGCTTCCTATACAGGACAGGTGGCTGGTCTAGATGACTCCGAGACCTTTCCCAACTTGGAGGCTCCTTGGTTGACAGCTTCCCCCTTAATATGTGATTCAAGATTATGAAACAATGAAATTAATCTCTTCACTAACTCATGAAAGTCAGTCTTATTTTATGTCGATGCCCATGTATAGTTAAATCAATAACACTTTATAAAATGTATATCAATTTTCTTTTTTTCAATATTAAAAGAATGTTTCAGGTTGTCCATGTATTTCATAAGGATATATTTAAAAAATTTTAAATTCCAGGTGGTATAATATATGATCTGTCTCACAGACAAAGATTAAATGTGCTTTTTGGCCAGTAGATTCAGTGTTTTTATTCTACCTTCTTCCTGGTCAGAGGAATGGCCAGGACCTTTACAATGATCTTTTCTGATAACTTCTTCTATTGGGTTAATAGTGTGTCCAAAATGCCACCTTTTGCTTTTGAACTAGAACAGAGAATTTGATATTGCTCAAACCTGGTGAGGCCAGTTTTTTATGCCTAAAATCTGCACATTTTTTCTTTTCTTTTCTTCTTTCTTTTCTTTTTTTATTTTTTGAGACAGAGTCTCACTCTCTCACCCCAAGCCAGAGTGCAGTGGTGTGATCATAGCTCACTGCAACCTCAAACTCCTGGCCTCAAGCAATCCTCCTGCCTGAGCCTCCCTGGTAGTTGGGACTACGGGTACATGCCACCATGCATGGCTGATTTTTCTATTTTTAGTAGAGACAGGGTCTCGCTCTTGCTCAGGCTGGTCTTGAACTCCTAACCTCAAGCGATCCTCCTGCCTCTGCCTCCCAGAGTGCTAGGATTACAGGCGTGAACCACTGTGCCCAGCCTGATGTACACTTCTTGACAGAATGATGGCACGATTCCAAGAATTAAACCAGTATCTGTTTTCTTGCATGCATTTGGAATATGTTGCTTACCCCAGTGTTTGGTCTGATTGGCATTCCAGTCTGTACTGAGAAGATCCTTGAATGAAGATGTCTAATTCTGTCAACAGGAATTCTGTCAAGCAGGGGCTGGGGATGGAGAGAGGGACGAGTCTTGTTTGGGAAAGCTGTACAGGCATCCGCCAACGTACAAACCCTAAACCAAACCAAAACCAAAAACAAAAACAAATTCTCAAAATCACAACACATTTCGTTTGGATTTAAAGAGTGAAAGTAATATAATGTTGAGAATAATAAGAAGTTAGGACAGAATAATGAGAGAAAAAGGAGCTGCATCTAGATTATATACTGGGTAGCAAGGTCTTAACTAAGTACTGAGTACTTAGTTAACTAACCAATGGCTTTTCCAGAGAACTGAGACAACACTAGTATTATGAATAGATTTTGTTACTTGCCTTAAAAGATACTGCAAGCAAAAAAAAAAAGATACTGCAAGAAAATTAAAACAAAAATGATATATCATTTAATATCTATTTTTTTTTTTTTTGAGACAGATTCTCACTCTGTTGCCTGGGCTAGAGTGCCGTGGCGTCAGCCTAGCTCACAGCAACCTCAAACTCCTGGGCTCAAGCAATTCTCCTGCCTCAGCCTCCCGAGTAGCTGGGACTACAGGCATACGCCACGATGCCCGGCTAATTTTTCTATATATTTTTAGCTGTCCATATAATTTCTTTCTATTTTTAGTAGAGACGTGGTCTCGCTCTTGCTCAGGCTGGTCTCGAACTCCTGAGCTCAATCGGCCCCCCTCGGCCTCCCAGAGTGCTAGGATTACAGGCGTGAGCCACTGCATCCGGCCTAATATCTATTTTATGGAAAAAAAAACCCTGAAAATTATAAAACAGCACTACGGAGACTCTAAGCCAGTGGCTGGCAAACTATGGCCAATGGACTACATCTAGCCCAAGGCCTATTTTTGTATGGTCCTGAACTCAGAATGGATTTTATGTCACATGTTAGATGGTTATATAATTCCCTAAATAATATCCTTGATTATGCCACTAAGCCTGTGTAGTGTAAAATACTTACTATTTGGCCCTTTAAGATAAAGTTTGCTGACCCCTGCTCTAGGCAAAATGGTATGTTCAATGTTTGCAATAAAGTGTTAACGTGCCAGGAACTATTCCTATTCATAGTCTTTGGGCCATTATTCTACTCCTGGGAATGCGTCACAGCAAAATAACCCAGGAGATTGTGACTCATTTTCCCTTCAGTACAGTTCTGTAAAAGATGGTGTATTTTGCTACCGAAGACCATCTCTCTCTCTTTTTTTTTTTGAAACACAGTCTCATTCACTCTGTTGCCCAGGCTAGAGTGCTGTGGCATCAGCCTAGCTCACAGCAACCTCAAACTCCTGGGCTCAAGCGATCCTTCTGCCTCAGCCTCCTGAGTAGCTAGGACTATTGGCATGCGTCACCATGCCCGGCTAATTTTTTTCTGTATATTTTTAGTTGTTCAGCTAATTTCTTTCTATTTTTAGTAGAGACGGGGTCTCGCTCTTCCTCAGGCTGGTCTCGAATTCCTGAGCTCAAACGATCCACCTGCCTTGGCCTCCCAGAGTGCTAGGATTACAGGCATGAGCCACCGCACCTGGCCGAAGACCATCTCTTAAAAAAAAAAGATGGTGTATTTGTTATCTATTGCTGTGACACAGATTATCCCAAAAGTTAGCAATTACATAGTTTCTGTGGATCGGAAATTTGGGTGTGGCTCAGCTGGGTGGTCCTGTCTAAGATTTATCATGAGGCTGCAGTCAAGCCATTGGTTGGGGCTGCAGACGCCTGAAGGCTCAACTGGGACTAGAGCATCCACTTCCAAGAGCAGAAAGTACAGAGAGTTTCCCAGATATCCATCTCCTCCCCCCATCCATTTCCCCTATTATTAACATCTTGCCTTGGTGTGACACATTAGTTACAATTGATGAACTAGTATTCCAGCAGGTTATCTTTTTTTAAATAGAAATTGACAAGTTTATATTAAAATTTACATGGCAATGCAAAGGACCTATAATAGCCAAAGCTATCTTCAAAAAATAGAAAAAGCTGGAGGAACTATATGCTACTTGACTTCAAAACGTACTACACAGCCACAGTAATCACGTCAGTGTTATACTAGCATAGGACAGTTAACTAGATCAATGAAAAAGAATACAGAATGTAGAGACACTTACACAGTCAGCTGACTTTGGGAGAGGGCATCTAAACAACACAATGTGGAAAGAAAAGTCTTTTCAACAGATAGTTCTGTCCCATGTGGAAGACAATGAACCTCGACCTCTGTGAATTATGATATGTGCATATATGTGTATATATACAGAGGTTTTTGTTCACAGTTCCTGGCTCATAGCTCCTTATAGCCCTTGTTATTTCTCCCAAAGGCAGGCCATGGAAACTCAAAGTATATTCTAATCATCCCCCAGTGTCCCGTGTTGGAGCTGGCCATAAATTCTCTGACCTACCTTGCCTGATTGTAGGTCATAAGACCTCCATTTCAGAAGGCGTCCTCCCTCATACCCTGGAGGAAGGAATTCTGTGCACAGAGGCCAAGGAGAATTTGAACAGACAGGGCTTGCTGGGTTTCCCGACTTGGTCTATTAGTAAATCATACCCTTTTTGTCCAATCACATTTCTACACGGTTGTCCCTGCTTTAATCATGCCTATCCAGTGAAGTCTCCATAAAAGGCCCAAGAGGACGCAGCGTATGGAGAGCTTCCAGACAGCCGAGCACATAGAGGTTCCTTGGGGGTGGCACGCCCAAGGAGGGCATGGATGCGCCATGCCTCTTCCTTCATACCTTGCCCTCTTCATTTGTAATATCCTTTATAATAAACTGGAAAATGTAAGTAAGTGTCTCCCTGAGTTCTGTGAGCAGTTCTAGCAAATTGATCGGATCCAAGGAGGGGGTTGTGGGATCAGGGATTCATAGGCAGTTGGTCAGAAGCACAGGTAAAATAACCTGGGGCTTGTGGTTGGCATCGGAAGTGGGGACAGTCTTGTGGGATTAAGCCCTCTACCTGTGGGATCTGACACTGTCTCCAGATAGATAGAGTCAGATTTGAATTGGAGGACACCCAGCTGGTGTCTGCTTGTTGGTGGGGAAAATCCCCACATATCTGGTCACAGAAGTCTTCTGTGTTGATTGTTGTGGTGTGAGAGCAGAGGAAAAACAGTGTATGTTTTTCCACTCAACCCCTTATCAAACCACACATAAAAATTATTCATAGGCCTAATGTAAAAGCTAAAATGATAAAGTTCCTAGAAGAAAAAGTAGAAAAACAACATTATAACCTAATTTTAGGCACATATTTTTTAGAAAGGATACAGAAAACAATAACTATAAAAATTTTGAAATCAACTTTCATAAAAATTAAAAACTTCTCATCAAAAGCCGCCACTAAGAGTATGAAGAAGCAAGCCACATACTGGAAGAAAATGTAGACAAAACACATATCTACCAAAGACTTGCATCCAGACTCTAAGAACTCCAACAACTCAAAAATAAAATAAAAACTGAGCTATAGGTTTAATAATTGTACACCTTTTGGTATATATCTTATACTTCAATAAAAGTGTAATTATTTAAAAAAACCTCAATGGAAGTATTTAAGTGAAGATCAGAAACATCTGGACACAGAATCAATGACTTGGGTGATATCAGAAGATACTATGTAGAATGTAACCCAGGGAGACAAAGAATTGGAAAATATGAAAAAGTTAAAATTCACACAGTGTAGAGTGAAAAGATCTAACATGCCTAATCGGAGTTCCAAAATGAGAAGAGAAATTTGAGCAGAGGCACTGTATGAACAGGTAATGGCTGGACATTCTCCATTCATGGAGGATGGACATCAATTCATAGCCAGAAGTCAATCAAGTCTCAAGTAGAATACTTAAAAAGAAATTCATACTTAGACACACCATAGTGAAACTGTGTAGCATCAGAAACAAAGTGCATCCAGATTACTTCCACAGAAACAATGGCTGAAGCTACAGCTGGATTTTCATCAGCAACAGACTGTGAAATAATATTTTCAGCATACTGAAGGAAAATAGCTTTCAATCTGGTGAAAATATCCTTCAAAAGTGAGAGAGAAATAACATTATTTACAGGCCAAAACCAGGTTGTGCTATCTTTGACACCAGCCTAAGAACACTAAAGGACACTGTACAGAATGCATTGCAGGGCAGAAGAAAGTTCTGGCAAATAAGAGGTAATAACACAAAAAGAGGTACATATGTACATGAATCTAAATGACTAATGTCTGTCTCTGCCTACAATAATAATGTTATTCGGAGTTAAAAAAGAGAATTAGGCTGGGCATCATAGCTCATGCCTGTTATCCTAGCACTTTGGGAAGCCAAGGCAGGAGAATTCCTTGAGGCCAGGACTTTGAGACAAACCTGGGCAACATAATGAGACTCTATCTCTACAAAAAATAAAAAAATTAGCCAGGTGTGGTGGCACACACCTGTAGTTCTAGCTGCTTGGGAGGCTGAGGTGGGAGGATCATTTGAGCCCAGGAGTTCAAGGTTACAGTGAGCTATGATTGTGCCACTGCACTCCAGCCTGGATGACAAAGCGAGACCTTTTCTCTAAAAACAAATTAGCTGGGCCTGATGGTGCACACCTGTAGTCCCTAGCTACTCGGGAGGCTGAGGCAGGGAGATTGCTTGAGCCCAGGAGTTTGAGGTTGCTGTGAGCTAGGCTGACGCCACGACACTCTAGCCTGGGCAACAGAGAGAGACTCTGTTTCAAAAAAAAAAAAAATGCTACAAAGCTATAGTAACCAAAAAAGCATGGCATTGGTATAAAAACAGATACATAGACCAATGGAACAGAATAGAGAACCCAGAAATAAATCCACGTATTTACAGCCAACTGATTTTCAACAAAGGCTCCAAGAACATACATTGGGGAAAGGACTCCCTCTTCAATAAATGGTGCTGGGAAAACTGGATATTCACATGAAGAAGAATGAAACCAGACCCCTATCTCTCACCATATGCAAAAAGCAACTCAAAATGGATTAAAGACTTAATCTTAAGACCCTAAACTATAAAACTATTAGAGGAAAACATAGGGGAAATCCTTCAGGACATTGGTCTAGGGCCTAGACTCTAGGCAAAGATTTTATGGCTAACTCCAAAAGCATAGGCAACAAAAACAATAATAGACAAACGAGACTACCTTAAACTAAAAAGATTCTGCATGGCAAAGGAAACAACCAACAGCGTGAAGAGACAACTTGTAGAATAGGAGAAAATATTTGCAAACTATTCATCCAACAAGGGACTAATATCCAGGATATATAAGGAACTCAAACAACTCAACAGCAAAACCCCAAATAATTAGTGGGTAAAGAGTCTGAATAGACATTTCTCAAAAGAGGACATACAAATGCCCAAATGTATATGAAAAAATGCTCAATATCACAGATCACAGGGAAATGCAAATCAAAACCACAATGAAATGTCACTTCACTCCAGTTTGAACGGCTATTAACAAAAAGACAAAAAATAAGAAATGCTGGAGAGGATGAGGAGAAAAGGAAACTTTTACACCCCATTGGTGGGAATGTAAATTAGCACAGCCATATGGAAAATAGTATGGATATTTCTCAAAACCCTAAAAATAGAAGTAGCATACAGTCCAGCAATCCCACTATTGGGTATTTATCCCAAGGAAAGAACATCAGTAGGGATGTTCTGTACTCCCATGGGATACCTGCACTCCCATGTTTATTGCAGCTCTATTCACAGTAGCTAAGATAAGGGGTCAACCTAACTGTCCATCAGTGGACGAATGTATAAGGAAAATGTGATTATGTACATAATTATGTATATTATATATATGCACGCACATGCACACACACACAATGGAATACTATTCAGCCATACAAAAGTGAAATCCTGTCATTTGCAGCAAAATGGATGGAACCAGAGGTCATTAGGTTAAATGAAATAAGCCAGGCACAGAAAGACAAATATCACATGTCCTCACTCACATGTGGGACCTAAAAAAGTGGATCTCATGGGAGTGGAAGGTAGAATGATAGTTACCAGAAG